>CM069312.1:155000-362500 GCA_035609425.1 Epinephelus awoara | reverse complement strand
TATATGTAACCCAGGATTAGGAAAATAAACACTTCATACGACAGCTTGAATGATACAGTAAGATATTACCGTTTTGACACAAGAGATTGATTAGTGCATAAATTAAAAACATGAGCAGTTTGTTTTGAGATGGCAGAAAAGGGATGACTTATAACAGTTAAAGGAGAAGATTGATCTTAGAGAGTGGAAGATTATTCCAGTAAGATGGGGCTTTGTATCTAAATGCTATACGGATAATTTCTTTGGAAATGGTGGGTGCAGAATAAAAGGGATATTGCATGTTTCTGAGAGAATGTGAGGATCTGAAGGGAATCAGAAGTGAAATTAAATAAGAGGGACAATTAAAGTAAATACATTTAAAAAGGAATAGAACCCAGTGAAACTCTTCTGGATTTGGGCTGTAGCCAGTTAAGTGATTCATACAGGTGACAATGGTGAGTTCTGAAGAGATATCGCAAAATAAACCTACATAATGAATTAAAAACAACATTAAGGGGCCTGAGGTTGGTGTCAGAGGTGTTTTGGTATATAATATCGGCATAGTCTATGATGGGTAATAGCAGCTGGGACATAATCCTTTTTCTGATTGGAAGTGTGAAACAGTTGATTGAGTTGATTGTTTTTGTCTTACATTGGTTTCTCAAGTATCTGTAAGTTTCCCAGTCTGAGGGATGTTTAAATAACCGGCACTTAGCCCAAGCTTTATCTCATTGTTTAAAGAGACTGATAAGGCTTGAGTTTATCCAGGGTAAATGTCTGCCTTTAACTCTGATTATTTTAGTGGGAGCATTTTTATCAATGACTTTGGTGAATTCGGAACTAAAAAAATCCCAAGCATCTTCAGCAAAAGGAATAAGCTGAAATCTATCCCAGTTGATAGCAATAATGTCATGAATGAAATGAAATGATAAAAAAATGATGACGCCATGAGTTTAATGCCGTTTCTCTGTGACTCACCTGTGGATACAGTTCTTACTCTCCAGGTACGCCATGCCGGCGGCGGCGTCCACTGAGAACCGGACCAGCTGCTTCGTCTTCAACTCGTCCTTCTTCTTCCTCAGGAAAGACAGGAAGTCTCCACCTGACAGATGCAGCAAGAGTCAAACCTACAACTGCTACAGTGACCAATCAGAAACAACCTCAGCAGGGACGAAACTCCACCCACCAGGAACCAGCTCCATGACGATGTAGATCGGCTGACGCTGGGTACAAACACCAATCAGCTTCACGATGTTTGGGTGATCGTACTGCTTCAGGATCCTACAGCCAATCACAGACAGGCGTCATCAGACACCAGCCAATCACAGACAGACGTCATCAGACACCAGCCAATCACAGACAGACGTCATCAGACACCAGCCAATCACAGACAGGCGTCATCAGACACTAGCCAATCACAGACAGGCAGCATCAGACACCAGCCAGTCACAGACAGGCGGCATCAGACACCAGTAACAATATTGACGTATTGATGGATGTATTGTGTATTGATGGATGTATTGTGTATTGATGAATGTATTGATGGATGCACTGGTGTATTGATGGATGTATTGATGGATGTATTGTGTACTGATGAATGTATTGATGGATGCATTGGTGTATTGATGGATGTATTGTGTACTGATGGATGTATTGATGGATGTAATGGTGTATTGATGGATGTATTGTGTATTGATGGATGTATTGGTGTATTGATGGATGTAATGGTGTACTGATGGATGTATTGGTGTACTGATGGATGTATTGTGTATTGATGGATGTATTGGTGTACTGATGGATGTATTGTGTATTGATGGATGTATTGATGGATGTATTGTGTATTGATGGATGTATTGTGTATTGATGGATGTGTTGGTGTATTGATGGATGTATTGTGTATTGATGGATGTATTGGTGTATTGATGGATGTATTGTGTATTGATGGATGTATTGATGGATGTATTGTGTATTGATGGATGTATTGTGTATTGATGGATGTATTGATGGATGTAATGGTGTATTGATGGATGTATTGTGTATTCATGGATGTATTGATGGATGTATTGGTGTATTGATGGATGCATTGGTGTACTGATGGATGTACTGATGGATGTATTGGTGTATTGATGGATGTATTGGTGTATTGATGGATGTAATGGTGTAGTGATGGGTGTATTGATGGATATATTGGTCTATTGATGGATGTATTGGTGTATTGATGGATGTAATGGTGTAGTGATGGATGCAATGGTGTACTAATGGATGTATTGGTGTAGTGATGGATGTAATGGTGTATTGATGGATGTATTGGTGTATTGATGGATGTATTGGTGTATTGATGGATGTAATGGTGTATTGATGGATATATTGGTGTATTGATGGATGTAATGGTGTAGTGATGGATGCAATGGTGTACTGATGGATGTATTGGTGTAGTGATGGATGTAATGGTGTACTGATGAATGTATTGGTGTAGCGATGGATGTATTGGTGTAGTGATGGATGTATTGGTGTAGTGATGGATATATTGGTGTATTGATGGATGTATTGGTGTATTGATGGATGTATTGGTGTACTGATGGATGTAATGGTGTAGTGATGGATGTAATGGTGTACTGATGGATGTAATGGTGTAGTGATGGATGCAATGGTGTACTGATGGATGTAATGGTGTATTGATGGATGTATTGGTGTATTGATGGATGTATTAGTGTACTGATTGATGTATTGATAGAGGCTGACCTGGCCTCAGAGAGGAACCTGATCTTCAGCTCTGGAGGTAAATCTTCTTTGCAAGTTTTGACGGCAACTGGCGTTTTGTCTCGCTGCAGTGTCCCTTTAAATACCTCACCAAAGTTACCCTGACAGCCCGCAGACAGCAGGGCATGATGGGACATGGAGGCAGAGAGAGACACAATGAGAGCCAAACATTATCAACCAGAGAAATAAAAACGCTACAGAACCATGGTATGGAAACAGGAAGGGAGGTCACCTTTCCCAGCAGGTCTCCCAGCACCACATCCTCGTGGTTCAGGATCCATTTCTTATCCTACAGACAGACAAACAGAGAACTGTCACATGTTGATGTGTGTGTGTGTGTGTGTGTGTGTGTGTGTGTGTGTGTGTGTGTGGTGTGTACGTTAGCAGTCACAGTAACATGCATATACACTGAGACTTAGAAATGCTGGTTGCCTTGACGACAGGGTTGAGCAATACGACTCCAGACTTCTTGGTGATGACTTGTTTGGTGGAGAAATGATGCTCGATGAGCTGAGGGATGGTGGCGAAGCCCGTCCCCTCAAAACGGTACTGACTCTGCAAGAGACACAGACACAGCATCTTTTACAGTGTGTCAGTAGCTTCATCTTTTACAGTGTGTCAATGGATTCATCTTTTACAGTGTGTCAATGGATTCATCTTTTACAGTGTGTCAGCGGCTTCATCTTTTACAGTGTGTCAATGGATTAATCTTTTACAGTGTGTCAGTGGCTTCATCTTTTACAGTGTGTCAATGGCTTCATCTTTTACAGTGTGTCAATGGCTTCATCTTTTACAGTGTGTCATTGGCTTCATCTTTTACAGTGTGTCAATGGATTAATCTTTTACAGTGTGTCAGTGGCTTCATCTTTTACAGTGTGTCATTGGCTTCATCATTTACAGTGTGTCATTAGCTTCCAGGGTATATGCAGGAATCCTGAGGTTAATTTCAATACCTTTTTAAGACTTTTTTAAGACCTTCCAAAAAACCTTAAGACCTCATCGCCACTTCAAGCTGTCGTTAGCAGCAACGCATTTTTAACTTACTAAACAGCTGTAGTTTGCAATTAAATCTATGGAGCACAAACATACAACCGAACTCAGATAAAATGAAAAGGAATAAAGCTTGAAAGAATAAATTAAACCAAAGGCAGGTTTATTAAAATACACCTTAGGTCATAACAAGTAATACAGCTCTACCGCTCAACATCAGCTATTCAAGGCCAACTTGCTGAAAACAACAACCTTATGGCTAGCCCGCTGCATGTGGGATTTAGGGCTGACCCAAAAAATTTGAAGCTTCGTTCGATGGCACGGGATTCGATTGTGAAGAAAAAATGAATATTTGAATATTCAGCCTTTTTTTTTTCTCCTGTTTTTTGGGGGGACCTTGAACGCAACACTAATCATGCCGTCCGTTTACGGTTGTTTTTTTCCCCTTTAGCCATATGTAAACTCAAAGATCATGTTCCAGTTCCAGTTTGTGTTTTTAATTGATTGATTGTTTTTGGTTGGTTGACAAATAAAGGCCGGCCCCATTATGCCGACTAAAGAAGTCATCTGGTCTGATTGTTGCATGAATTGCCTAAAAAAGTTTCACAGTAAATCAGAAAACAGGGATATTATTTTTGACACAGGTTATTTGAGATGGACAAAGGTATTCTTTACTGGTGAGTTGAGGGAGAATAGCTGTCATGTCATATCATATCATCACCTGGCTCTGTAGAGTGTATGTTATAGGGCTGACCCAAAAAATTCAAATCTTCGAATCTTCGTTCGATGGCACGGGATTCAATTGTGGGGAAAAAAAAATTAAAATAGAATATTTTGCCTTTTTTTCTCCAGTTTTTTGGGGGGACCATGAACGCAACACCATCTCCGACAAGGAAATAGAAAGCCCAACGTGCAATGAATGGAGACCTATTATCCTGCTTGAACACAGACAACTAAATTCTTTCAACAATGTGACTCAAAATAATGATAAAATAGATTTAATTGATGTGAAATAATATGCTGATGGTGACATTTTCCACTGGTCCACTGCGCTCTGAGTCTGGTGTCAGTGACACATGCTGCTCTGAGTCGCGCATCTGTCTGCTTGCGCTGCAGTGCGCCGAGGGTTTTAATTTTTAGTGTTAAATCAAAAGTTAAACACTACTTATCAGCAACCAGAAGTGCTTTTTCGTTTGTGAAGATTTTTATCTTAATTCTAGAGTTGCAAGAAACTACCTTTTCGTCATAATTTGTAAGTTATTAACTTTTTTGGACTTTTTTTTTTCGCTCAGCACCCCCCACACACTACCTGATGGCAGTCCGAGTGTGCCTACCTACACATCGCTGTTTGTAAAAGTCGCGAGGAAGAAAATAAATTATACATTCATGGATACTTTTTGTCAAAGCTTGAATGCCAAGAAAATTTAATACTTCATAAAATCGCAATTAAGACTTTTTAATACTTTTTAATGGCCTTAATTTTCCGACATTTGATTTATCAACTTTTAATACTTTTTAAGACCCCGCGGACACCCTGGCTTCATCTTTTACAGTGTGTCCTTCAGTATAAAAGTTCATCTTTCTGTCACAAACAATAGGGCCCTATTTCAGAAAGGAGGCTCAACAAACTCTGAGCCTGATCTCTGAGCTGACTGAGCCTGAGCTGAGAAACAGAACAGCTGATCAGAATCAGTTCAACCAGCCTGAGAGAGGTGCGTTCACAGCGAGCACCAACAGACATCATCAGTAGAGTGCAGATAAGATGATCCTCAGAGACAGAAAGCAGAGCTTGTTTCATCCCAAATGAAGATATGAAACAAATCTCTTGCGTCAGCTGCAGCTGAACATGGTGAGGTGTGATGGGAACAGACTGCAGAGTTAATAGGTAATGTGAGGTGATGTGATGTCATGTGATGAGGTCATGTGTCTAACATACAGAAACATGTTTCTGTCTTAACAGTGTTCATATATTTGAATATAATTTATTCAGCTGTGATGTGATGGAGCCCAAACACACTGGGCACAAACTCAACATCAAACACACAGATATTAAACATACTGGTAAAAGTTTTGTTTCTACTGACTTCATTCTGTCAATATTAGGCTGAGGTTCCTTTAACTGCTGTGAAATGACTTCATGTAATCTCCTTTATTCTCACATGGAGCTATTATGGGATGTTGAGTCCCATCAATGAGCCAGTTACACCGCGGAGTCTTTGAATATATGAAAAGTATTCATGAGTCACTGCATCATGTATCCACGTAGATTCATTTCTCATTAACACTGACAAACCTGCACTTCTTTTTTTAAACATTATTTTTGGGCTTTTGTTGCCTTTAATGTCAGGACAGCATAACGTTATGGGGAGAGAGGGAACGACATGTAGCACAGGACAGCATAACGTTCAACCTCCACCACTTCATTCACTAAAGGACACGCCACGTTTCTACTTCTTGCTAC
Source organism: Epinephelus awoara (assembly GCA_035609425.1). NCBI lineage: Eukaryota > Metazoa > Chordata > Actinopteri > Perciformes > Serranidae > Epinephelus > Epinephelus awoara. The sequence goes on along the minus strand of CM069312.1, from coordinate 356,310 downwards.
ACGCTCAGCCTCAGGCTGAGATGACGCAAACCTGTGACTCAGCAGGTTAGCTTCACAGAGTATGTTGCCATAGCAACAGACTCAGGGTTACACTGAACTGACTTTGTGAAACGGAACACTCAGAGTTTCATCTCAGACTCAACAAACTCAGAGTTTTCACTAATCCTGCTTTCTGAAATAGGGCCCAGGTGTTGTGGTTACGAGATAAACAACAGGTGATTGTTTACGAGATAAACAACAGGTGATTGTTAACGAGATAAACAACGGTTGATTGTTTACGAGATAAACAACAGGTAATTGTTTACGAGATAAACAACGGGTAATTGTTTACGAGATAAAAAACAGGTGATTGTTTACGAGATAAACAACGGGTGATTGTTTCGGGATAAACAACGGGTGATTGTTTCGAGACAAACAACGGGTGATTGTTTACGAGACAAACAACGGGTGATTGTTTACGAGATAAACAACAGGTGATTGTTTACGAGATAAACAACAGGTTTGTTTGGATACATACGTCAGCGTACTGGATGATGAAGTGTCGTCTCTGCTCATCAGAAAACACTGACAAGACGTATTCGCCTGGTTTGCCGTGGCTCTCCCTGACCAGGAAGTCTCCCTGTTGCCGTAGTAACTCCTGAGCCTCTGTGCGGGGGATGGCGCCGTGATACCACTCCTGCTCCGCCAGAGGGCGCTCTGATGTCGGGATGACATCAAAGAACTGCTGCAGGGAGGAAGACGCTCTGTCAGAGCTTAAAGTTTATTAACAGCAAGTATCACTGCATGGACAGAGACAGGTGGGACAGACAGACAGGTGAGGCAGATAGACAGGTGGGACAGACAAACAGATGAGGCAGACAGACAGGTGGGACAGACAGGTGAGGCAGACAGACAGACAGGTGAGGCAGACAGACAGGTGAGACACAAAGACAGGTAAGACAGACAGACAGGTGAGGCAGACAGGTAGGACAAACAGACAGGTGAGGCAGACAGACAGGTGAGGCAGACAGACAGACAGGTGAGGCAGGCAGACAGACAGGTGGGACAGACAGACAGGTGGGACAGACAGACAGGTGAGGCAGACAGACAGGTGAGACAGACAGACAGGTGAGACAGACAGACAGGTAAGACAGACAGGTGGGACAGACAGACAGGTGGGGCAGAGATGTAAGACAGACAGGTGGGGCAGAGATGTAAGACAGACAGGTGGGGCAGAGATGTAAGACAGACAGGTGGGACAGAGATGTAAGACAGAGAGGTGAGACAGACAGGTGGGACAGACAGACAGGTGAGGCAGACAGACAGGTGGGACAGACAGGTGGGGCAGAGATGTAAGACAGACAGGTGGGACAGAGATGTAAGACAGAGAGGTGAGACAGACAGGTGGGACAGAGATGTAAGACAGAGAGGTGAGACAGACAGACAGGTAAGACAGACCGAGGTGGAGGAGCCCAGCATGGTTTTGGGGGAGCGGATCATTCCAGCCAGAGAGTGACGCAGCGTGTCGAAGCGAGAGCTTCTCTCCTTGGATTTGTCCTGGTCCGACACAGACATATCAAACAGGAAGTAACACGTTGGACACAGTTTTGAATGGTGACATTATTTTGAAAAGGCAGCACTTCCTGTCAGCTGAACGCTGTACTTCTTGTACAGACGTCACTTCAGATCATCCATCAATCAATAACTGCATATTTACCGTGGATCCCACCGAGCGGGCGTCGTCCTCATAAGGCAGTGCAGGGGGAGGCGGTGGCGGGGGTGGGGAGGCGGCGGCGGCAGCCATCTTGGCATCCAGCAGGGCCTTCTGAGAGGCGAGGCGGGCCTCAGAGCCGCGCAGTGATTGGACGGCGTGATGAAGCTCCAGGAGAGACAGTTTCTGACTGAGCAGCAGGACACAGCTGAGGACGAAAGACACCGACATTCAGGACAGAGACAGAGACACCCAGAGACAGACAGAGACAGACACAGAGACAGAAAGAGAAAGACAGAGACACACAGAGACAGACAGAGACAGAGACAGACAGAGACACACAGAGACAGAGACAGACAGAGACACACAGAGACACAGACAGACAGAGACAGATAGAGACACAGAGACAGAGACACACAGAGACACAAAGGCAGAGAGACACAGAGACAGAGACACACAGAGACGGAGATAGACAGGACAGAGACACACAGAGACAGAGACACAGAGACAGAGACAGACAGGACAGGGAGGTTGGTCTTTGATCTGATTGGTCGTCGGCTGACTCACTCGCTCTTCCTCTCAGCACTCTGCTGACTCGTCTGGATTTTGGTGTCCAGGTCGTCGGCCAGCGCCTCCTTCGTGCGTAGATTCTGCTGAGTCAAGGACAGCTCCTCCGTTGCCGACGACAACCTGGACAAACAACAGACGATAAGAAAATCTGTGAGGATCGTATGGAAACACAGAGAAGACAAATTTTTATTTAAGTTTAAAATCCTTCCTACAAGTTTCACAAAGTTTTATCATCTTTAACTTTTACTGTTTTTACTAAAATACTGTAAAGTAGTCCATACCCACTGAGTGCACAGGTGCCCACGTACAGTTTCACATGGTGTGTGTTTGGGATACAGGTCATAGGAAACTGCAGATTAAATAGTCAACTGAACCCATTAAGAAGAGCAATATATTCAGACAGAGTGTTTGTGAGTTTGATAGTACGACTGTTTTATTGAAAGTACAGTAGTACCATTGCCAACAGTGGGATAGTTGGTGGGCTAAAACTGTACATTAGTAGTTGAGGTAGCACGTTGAAAGGCAGATAGTTAAAGTGTTTATATGTTGTAATGACTTCAAAGTGGGGCGCACTGGTAGAATGACTGACTGACTGACTGACAGAATGACACACTGACAGTTTCCATGATTATGTACAGCATAACACACACACAGACACACACACACAGTTTTTGTCATATAGTAAGATTATTTTGTTAAAGTTTTATGATCTTTACTGTTTTTATTTTATGTATCCATTTATCCAGGAAGTCCCTTGATAGGACACACCTGTCCGAGGCAGCAGCCAATCAGAACATATTTACTATACAACAAAACAACTCAAAGCTTACAAATAAAGACTATAACGTGACGTTAATAACAACTATAACGTGACATTAATAACTATTATGTGACATTAATAGCAACTGTAATGTGACGTTAATAACAACTGTAAAGTGACTTTAAAAACAACTATAATGTGACGTTAATAACAACTATAATGTGATGTTAATATCAACTATAATGTGACATTAATAACAACTATAACGTAACGTGATGTTAATAACTGTAACGTGACGTAAACAACAACTGTGATGTGACGTTAATAACAACTATAACGTGACTTTAAAAACAACTATAATGTGACGTTAGTAGCAACTATAATGTGATGTTAATAACAACTATAACGTAACGTTAATAACAACTATAATGTGACATTAATAACAACTGTAATGTGAAGTTTTTAACAACTATAACGTGCCATTATTAACAACTGTAACGTGACGTTAACAACAACTGTAATGTGACATTAACAACTATAATGTGATGTTAATAACAACTATAATGTGACTTTAAAAACAACTATAATGTGACGTTAATAAAGACTGTAATGTGACATTAACAACTATAATGTGATGTTAATAACAACTATAATGTGACTTTAAAAACAACTATAATGTGACGTTAATAACGACTGCAATGTGACTTTAAGAACAACTATAATGTGACCTTAATAACGACTGCAATGTGACGTTAAAAACAACTATAATGTGACCTTAATAACGACTGCAATGTGACGTTAATAACTATAATGAGGACAGTGTGGACATGAGGACATGAGACAATGAGGACATAAGGACATGAGACAGTGAGGACATGAGGACAGTGAGGACATGAGGACATGAGACAGTGAGGACATGAGGACAGTGAGGACATGAGGACAGTGAGGACATAAGGACATGAGACAGTGAGGACAACAGGACAGTGAGGACTTGAGGACAGTGAGGACATAAGGACATGAGACAGTGAGGACATGAAGACAGTGAGGACATCAGGACAGTGAGGACATAAGGACATGAGACAGTGAGGACATCAGGACAGTGAGGACTTGAGGACAGTGAGGACATAAGGACATGAGACAGTGAGGACATCAGGACAGTGAAATTTTTTGAAATATCAGCTTTAAAGGGTGCATTTATAGTCAATTTCAGCATCAGACCTACAGATACTAAGGAAGCAGTGCTGACAAGAAAAACTTCTATTCTAAGACATCTAAGAGGCCTACTCAATAAGAGACAGAGGCTAAGTTGTAAATTGTCTCCTCAAATGTACAATGTCCTCTCCTCAAAACTGAAAAAAACATCCCCAGTCTGCCGAATGAGGTCATACCTCATTAGGTTATTATGCTGATCTGTTCTGTACGACATCTATTGCACGTCTGTCCGTCCTGGAAGAGGGATCCCTCCTCAGCTGCTCTTCCTGAGCTTTCTACTGTTTTTTTCCCCGTTAAAGGTTTTTTGGGGAGTTTTTCCTGATCAGCTGTGAGGGTCCAAAGGACAGAGGGATGTCGTATGCTGTAAACCCTGTGAGGCAAATTGTGATTTGTGATATTGGGCTTTATAAATAAAATTGATTGATTGATTGATTGATTGATACCGGCCAATATTTCCTCTGGATTCAATTAGCAAATAGGCCTACAGGCCTGCCTCCAATATTGGCAGGGGAAAATTGGAAAATTGAAGTGCCACAAGGGGGCGACATTTACCTTGACATTTATCATGATACAGGAAACACTGCAGCATCACTCATTGCACTTTCCAAGAGATAAAATGTACTGGTAATTGGTGGATCTTTCCTTTACTTTGAACAGCATGGTAATGTATTTAACAAGAAAAACTTCTATGTGTTAAACAAGAGCCAGCCAACGAAAAAAGCCAATGTTTTTACCTCAGATGATCTCGACACTCGTACTCTGCGCTCAGAATCGTTTCAGAATTGTTTCAGCTGCGTCTTCGCGCGGCTCTATTAAAGCCGTGGATGCCTCGCCAATGGCCAATCATAGCGCTTAAATGACACACATGATCAGAGGATCAGATGACATGATGTGCCCTCGCAACAGATGCTGCTGACAGTTGTTTTTTGTTTTTTTTCAGTTGTAGATTTGTTTGGTTCAGCGCAGTTCAGTCATACAAGTGTGGTTCATTCTCACTGCCACGATGCAGAAATGCGGGACAGATTTGCTGAATATTCGCGCTGCGCTTTTCCGCGCTCAAACCATACACACAGGCGCAGTACGGACGCGGTGCGGAATTTCACGTTGTTTTCCAAGTCCGCGTTGCCTGAACAGGTGTGGGTGAACATGGACAATTAGCAGCAGCAGCGAAACCTTTTCACCGCACGAAAGTTCCGCCCCGATGTGCAAACTTCCATAAGAACCCAAGTCACCCAAATGGCCATGAAAAAAGCGAGTTGCGCTTTTTGACGCGCTGTTTGCATCCCTGACATGAGACGATGAGGACATCAGGACAGTGAGAACAGTGAGGACATCAGGACAGTGAGGACAGTGAGTAACAGGATGTGGTCTGAAACTCTGTACGACGAAGCTTTGTGAAAACAGGTAGTGGAGACTTTTAATTTGGCAGACAACAGGAAACAGAGTGGTGACACTTTTATTTTGAAGGAGCTCACATGGCCTGTAGGCTGTCGGCCGTGAGCGTGTTCCACAGGATCTCATTGGCTGGCAGGTTGTCCGTTTCGTCCAACAGAGACGCATCGAACTCCACACTCGCCTCTGGAGTCTCTGGAGACCTGAAGGGAGAGCGGACGCTGTTACTACAGTAACTATGAGCGGGACAAACTATTACCACGGTATCCACCATGTGATTGGTTTGATGTGATATGATGCGATTTTCTGACCTGTAGGCGTCGATGAAGTGTTGGTACTCTGCCAACGGGTCGATCTGCTCCACCGCCACCGAGATCTCCTGATGAACCTTCACGATCTCCTCCGTCAGAAGACTGCTGATCTCACAGTACTCCTCCAGGATACTCTTACTGCAGTAACACACAGATATATCGACAGTACTCCTCCAGGATACTCTTACTGCAGTAACACACAGATATATCGACAGTACTCCTCCAGGATACTCTTACTGCAGTAACACACAGATATATCTACAGTACTCCTCCAGGACACTCTTACTGCAGTAACACACAGATATATCTACAGTACTCCTCCAGGACACTCTTACTGCAGTAACACAGATATATCTACAGTACTCCTCCAGGACACTCTTACTGCAGTAACACACAGATATATCTTAGGGTTGGGAATCTCTCTGCGATAGACAAATTGATACGTATCTAGATACACGGGTTACAATACGATTCAAAAACGATATATTTTTAATACAGAACGATTCGATACGATTCGATACAGTGTAGGAGCGATACGATTCGATACAATTCTATGGTTAACATTTGTTGATGTCGACATTAATCATACATTATAAAATAAAGAGTTCTATAAAAGTGACATTCTTACAGTAAATTTGTAAAAAAAACACATCCCCAAGCATTGTTGCTGTATGGCACTGGCAAAAATAAAATAAAAAGACAAACAACAACAAAATCACATGTCAAATATATTTATTTTTAGACATGGACCACAAAAAGACTTGCTGAATGAACATCATTTTGTTGGATGGGATCAATATAAAAATGAGAAGAAGTTTTAAACTTTAAGTGAAGTGAACTTTAAGTAAAATTTAAGTGTTTTAAACCTGATACTAATATATACTTTCAACATATTGTACCACAGTAGCCAGAACTATAACGACAGTATTATTACTTTCATGAATGTTGTTATAAGCTACTGTCATTACCGAGGATGTCATACAGATTACTGTATTGTGTCATACAGATTACTGTTAATTTGTTATGCTGATCTGTTCTGTACGACATCTACTGCACGTCTGTCCGTCCTGGAAGAGGGATCCCTCCTCAGTTGCTCTTCCTGAGGTTTCTACCATTTTTTTCCCCCGGTAAAGGTTTTTTTTTGGGGAGTTTTTCCTTATCCGCTGTGAGGGTCTAAAGGACAGAGGGATGTCGTATGCTGTAAAGCCCTGTGAGGCAAATTGTATTTGTGATATTGGGCTTTATAAATAAAATTGATTGATTGATTGATTGACTTGACTCTGGAATAAAGTTTATCATAACGCAGTACAATATAAACATAAAGCAGAATAAAATAATAACATGCAATGTAGGGGCAGAATCTGACATCTGTTATTAGCTGATATCATGGACTGTGATGACTAGCAGCTTATCACTGACAGCATGTCAGACTATTTCTCTGTGTTTGCTACACTCTGTGTTTGTCATTTATAAAAAGATAAATCACTTTTCTATAATACATCAATGATATTTCAAAGGAATAAATTAATTATTGACTTATTCATACTTCAAAAGCAGCATCAATAAGTGATTAACATAGGGGGGATCAAAATAAAATAAATAAATAAAATAAAAATCAACCAGCCACCCTCCTCCCTGACAAGTAAAGAACAGTCCCTAAAGTGCGATGAGGTTTGTGGAAATGTGAACGGCTCGTTTCTCCTCTGACACATCACATACCTGTGTGCTGTTCAGGTATTTCTGGGCAGTCATCATGACACTGACAAAGACTTCTTGGATCTGGAGCCGGGCTTCTCGGTCACCGATAAGCCGTTATCTTGCGCCACAGAGCACTATGGCCACCGTATTTGACAGAAATACGTATTTCTGTTTGTGTCTGTGACCCCTGTTCAACCCACAACCGGCAGGATTCGCCTTTAGTTTCTGCTGCAGCTTGGCTGCTCTCTGGTTTATCCAACCAGCATTAGCTTCTGTTCCTCATCTCCACCGGTCAAGCTGGCGCTGATGTTTACATCTATTATCGTTGTCAGTAATGCCTGCTACGGAGCATGCTGTCGGGTCTCGCGTTGTTTTAGAGACGCTAACTGTTAAAGCCAGTCAGCCAATTGCTAGTCTCGCGATACCCGATCCATGACTCTTCAGTCGATTCATCTAAGGATTCATGGCTGATTTGTATCGACTGAGGAGGCTGCTACCGACGCAGCCGTATCTCTCGCTTGTCAAACCGGATATCCGTCGTATAGGTTAATCGTTCCCAACACAATATATCTACAGTACTCCTCCAGGACACTGTTACTGCAGGAACACAGATATATCTACAGTATACTTTGCTCTGTGGTGTGGCGGTGTTTTGCCGGTCATGTGACTCACAGTGCGAGCGTCATGTCCTCCTGCATCCTCTGCAGAGCATCGAGCAGTGCAGGTGCGGCGTGGCGGCGGTGTTCGTCCTGCTGTGTGCGAGCACCGCACACTGCCAACACATACTGGTTGTGAAGGTTGTGGAGCTTCGCCGTGGCTTTGTCATATCGCTCCCGGGCACGCTCCGCCTCCCGGCCTGTGATTGGACGAGAAACATTTGAGGAACGGATCATAAAGAAACATCAGCAGCAACATATAACGTGTCCTGATCACATGATGAAACATTTCATAAACCTTTAGCCAGCGCCTCTCTGTACTTCTCTTTGGCGTTGTTGGCGTCACGGCTCAGCTGACGATACGTCGCCTTCAGCTTGTCTAGGTCACTCCTGGTTACCTGGCAACAACAAAACAAAGAGACACTGTCCAGCTGCAGAACAATACCTGACACTTCAGCTCGTCCACTGCCTCCACACACACGCACATGCACACACACACACACACACCTTGTAGTTGTGACTCTCCAGCTGCTGATGAAGACTCTGGTAGCTCTTCTTCACCTGCTGCTTGTCTCTGATCAGCGTGGCCAGGCGGTGCAGAGGACCCGAGTTGAGATCATCAGCGTGACTCCTCATGATGCGACCCAACGCCTCCGTCTGACGGACCACCTGAGACCACGACTGACGGAGACACAGAGACACTGGGTGAGACACTGGGTGAGACACTGAGACCAGGACGGACACTGAGACCAGGACAGACAGTGGGACAGAGTGATTTCACCTTGCTCACAGTGCTGACGTAATCAGCAGCTTCCTGTTTCTCAGTTTGCTGAGTCATGCTGAGCAGCAGAGCAGCGTATTCTTTATCGCTCTTCACTCGCAGAGTCATGAAACGCTTCACCGTCTCCAGCAGCTAGAGGGCGACACAGAGACATGTTCACACAGTGTCACATGGAGGACACGAAGGACAGCAATACAACTACTCACAGATGGTACCTTACTGTGACGCTACACAGCGTCTGCATGACATCGTATTTAACTGGAGAGCATCTCCGTTGCGTCGTACTGAACTAGAGAGCATCTGTGTTACATCGTACTGAACTAGAGAGCGTCTGCATTACATCGTATAGAACTAGAGAGCGTCGGCATAACATCGTACAGAACTAAAGAGCGTCTGCATTACATCGTGCAGAACTAGAGAGCGTCTGCATTACATCGTACAGAACTAAAGAGCGTCTGCATTACATCGTGCAGAACTAGAGAGCGTCTGCATTACATCGTACTGAACTAGAGAGCATCTCCGTTGCGTCGTACTGAACTAGACAGCATCTGCATTACATCGTACAGAACTAGAGAGCGTCTGCATTACATCGTACTGAACTAGAGAGCGTCTGCATTACATCATGGAGAACTAGAGAGCGTCTGCATTATATCATGGAGAACTAGAGAGCGTCTGCATTATATCATGGAGAACTAGAGAGCGTCTGCATTACAACGCACAGAACCAGAGAGCATGTGCATTACATTGTATAGGACTAGAGTACGTCTGTGTTACATCGTACAGAACTAGAGAGCGTCCGCGTTACATCGTATAGAACTAGAGAGCGTCTGCATTACATCGTACAGAACTAGAAAGCGTCTGCATTACATCGTACAGAACTAGAGAGCATCTGCGTTACATCATACAGAACCAAAGAGCGTCTGCGTTACATCGTACAGAACCAAAGGGCATCTGCGTTACATCATACAGAACCAAAGAGCGTCTGCGTTACATCATACAGAACCAAAGGGCGTCTGCGTTACATCGTACAGAACCAAAGGGCATCTGCGTTACATCATACAGAACCAAAGAGCGTCTGCGTTACATCGTACAGAACCAAAGAGCGTCTGCGTTACATCGTACAGAACCAAAGAGCATCTGCGTTACATCGTACAGAACCAAAGGGCGTCTGTGTTACATTGTACAGAACTAGTGTTGCGGCTTCCAAACACAAACCCTCAAAGCCGCTGAGAGTATGAGGCTGGGTCCTCCACGTAGATTTGCGACGCGCTACAGCAGACCATGATAAAGACACGCTGAGATCCAACAATGCTTTTGGTGCATTTATTGTGAGACAGAACAGCACAGAGCTATCACAGCGCAGCAAGGATGGATAAATGTAAAAATGAGACTGGCGGATTAAACAGGAAAAAAGGGTGATTAATGAATGAATGAGTAGCGGTCAACAAAAATTACGGCTACTCCCAACCCTGACTCTCTCTCTCTCTCTCTCATCCGCTTCACCGGTGAGTGCCCACCTTTACGCACACACACTTCCGCACGCACACACGCCCACTCCCAGGTGAACCACCCCCTCTGCAACACACACACACTCAAACACACCGTGCTGCTCATCTTCAGCCTGTATGTCTCTTACACACCAGCCCCTAATTATTAGGTCTCACATAATAATTCACATTTCAAAACACAATAGGAGACATAATAAATCATCATATCAATTTCAACGATAATGCAAAAATGTCTAATAAATTGCTCAAGTCCATGAAAAGGTCATTACACCAAATATTCCTTCTTCTGGTCGTCATGACCGATTAGTGCAAAGTCCAACTCAAGTCCAAAAAAAAACAAAAAAAAAAAAAACACAACGTCCATATAGAGGCCAGCAACGTCCTCATGCTGCGTCCTCCTTCTCCAGCAACAAACACACCTTGGATATGGGTCTGTCCAAGCAACTGGTTCTTGTCTTAATCCGAATTTGACGCACAAATCCCTTGCGATCTGGAAAAGTTTGCAAAACACGTCCCATAATCCAAGAATTACGAGGTGCAGTACTGTCCATAAGCAAAACTAGATCTCCTGCGACAAGGTTTCTCTGGACCCCAGTCCATCTCTGTCGTTCCTGTAACAGAGGCAGGTACTCCTTTGTCCAGCGCTTCCAGAACAGATCAGATATGTACTGGACTTGTCTCCATCTTCTCTGTGCGTACAGGTCTGCTGCTTGGAACTCTCCAGGTGGTAATGAAGGCTGGTTTTTAAGCAGTAACAGATGGTTCGGCGTCAGTGCTTCCAGGTCGTTAGGATCTGTGGAGGCCTTGGTGATGGGCCTGCTGTTAATAATGGCTTCCACTTCGCAAAGAACTGTGTGGAGTCCTTCCTCATCCAAGCGTTGTACTTTGAGAGTGGAGTTCAGGACTTTCCTCACCGATCTAATAAGCCTTTCCCACACTCCTCCATGATGTGATCCAGCAGGGGGGTTGAACGTCCACTTAATGCCCTTTTGGAGTAACACATCATGCACCTGTGCCTGGTTCCACTGCGCAATCGTTGTTTTTAGCTCACGTTCTGCACCCACAAAATTTGTCCCATTATCAGAGCGCAGCTCGCAGACCTGTCCTCTTCTGGCTATAAAACGCCTTAGTGCATTTATGAAGGAGTCAGTGTCCAGTGAAGGTGCCACCTCGATGTGAATAGCTCTCAATACAAGACAGGTAAATAGGACACCATACCTCTTCACTGCACTCCTCCTGCTCCTCACTTCGATGGGTCCAAAATAATCAACCCCTACACATGTGAATGGAGGTTCATCAGGCTTGAGTCGGTCTGTGGGCAAGTCTGCCATCTGCTGGCAAACTGGAGTGGCATTAAGTCTTCTGCAGATGGTGCACTTGGACAGAACTTTCCTAATGGCAGTACTTGCTCCTGTCATCCAGTATTTCTCCCTGAGCTTGGACAACATGTGGTTGCGGCCGCTGTGTCCTACCTCTTGATGTATATTTCTCAGCAGCAGGGTAGAAATATGAAGGTCTTTTGCCAGAATGATAGGATGCTTAGACTCCAAAGGCAGTGCTGCTTTGCTGAGCCGTCCTCCCACACGCAAGACTCCATCCTCCAGCCTTGGACACAACTTGTACAGGTGACTATTTTTCTTGACATTTTGTCCCTTTTCCAGACACGAGAGCTCCTCAAAAAACTTTCTCTTCTGGCAAAACTGAATTATGGCCAGCTCAGCCTTGTCAATGTCCTCCACTGTGGGAGCACCCAGGACAGCTGCACCTTTAAATGTGCACCTTTCCTGCTCCATCATCCTCTGTTGCTGCATGCTCTCTTCACTCTGATTGGCTATTAGCCTTTTTCTCTTCCTGATACAGGACCACAACCATTCTTTGTATTTCAGCCACCACGCCACAGCTTTCTTTAATCGGATCCACGAGGAATAATGATGGATCAGGTGAGTAGTGGGATCCTCTTCAGCTTGTACAGCATTGACAACAGCAGTTTTCTTCACCTCTGGATCGTCCTGGGGGAGATGACTCACAGGCTCAGGGTTCACAGGCCATTCTGTTTCAGGTTGGCAAAGAAACGGCGGTCCTGTTAACCAGAGTCTGTCCTTCAGAAATGCCTCCACTTTGAGCCCTCTGGATGCTGCGTCTGCTGGATTTGAAGCTGTATCCACGTACCTCCACTGAGCAGGGTGAAATGATTTCAGGATCTCCGAAACACGATTGGCAACAAACACCTTAAATCTGGAGCTTTCGTTGTTAATGTATTTCAGCACAGAAGCACTATCAGTCCAAAACACAGATTCCTGAAGACTCATGTGTAGTTCTTTCTTCCACAGGACATCCATGCGACTGGCCATTGTTGCAGCAATCAGTTCCATTCTTGGAATTGTAACTGTCTTCAGCGGGGCAACACGAGCCTTTCCCATAATGAAAGCACTGTGCATTTGGAGGTGCTCATTCTGTAACAGCAGGTAAGTGACTGTACCATAGCCTTCCTCAGAAGCATCGCAGAAATGGTGTAGTTGCGCAGTAATAACATCTCCAAACTCCAGAGGTTTTAGACATCTGGGCAGCTCAAAGTTGTCCAGTAGGTGGAGCCCTTGCACCCACTTAAGCCACTCTTTGGAGACAGTCTCTGGTATGGGATCATCCCAACCAACTCCTCTTCTGCACAAATCCCTCAAGATCCTTTTTGCTGTCAGAACAAGGGGACTTAACATGCCCAGAGGGTCATAAATGGAGCTTACAGTAGAAAGGATGCCTCTGCGGTTGAGTGGTCTGTCCTTCCATACAATTTTGAATTTAAAGGTGTCTGACTTGATACACCACTCTACACCCAGCACTCTTTCAATGGGCACAAACTCCCGGTCCAGGTCCAACTGCTCCATGCCTTTAGCTCTGCGGGGCTCTGGGATTGTCTTGAGCACTTCAGATCTGTTACTGTGCCACTTGGTCAAACAGAATCCCCCTTTAGCGCACAGAGACATGAGCTCATGACAGAGGGTCAGTGCCTCCTCCTCTGTTGCAACTGCCACCAAACAATCATCCACATAAAAGCAGTGCTGCAGCTTGTCCACTGTCTCCTCCTTATGCTCATGTCCAAAATCCTCTGCACATTTCCTGAGGGCAAAGTTGGCACAGCTAGGGGAGGATGTAGCTCCGAAAAGATGTACCTTCATCCTGTATTCACATGGTGCTTGGTTCAAGTCTCCTTGTGACCACCAGAGGAATCGCAACAGATCAGCATCATCTGGGGGCACTTGCACCTGGTGAAACATAGCTTCTATGTCAGCCATGATGACCACAGGTTCCCTCCTGAACCTGGTCACAACTCCAATCAGTGAGCTGGTTAGATCGGGCCCTTGCAACAGCTCTTCATTCAGAGATTGTCCTTTGTAACTGGCACCACAATCAAACACAACTCTGAGTTTTCCCTTTGTCGGGTGGTAGACACCATGGTGCGGTATGTACCAGACCCTGCCATCACTTCTTTCCAGCTCTGCATCAGGAACTCTTTCAGCATAGCCTTTACCAAGCAGATCATTAATAAAGGTGTTATACTCCCTGTAAAACACTGGATCCCTCTGGAGCCTCCTCTTCAGATGGTTTTGACGTTGTTCCACTACTTTCCTGTTATTTGACATGCTGATGTTTGAATTTTTCAAAGGCAGGGCGACCTGGTAGTGACCATTGACATGTTTGGCTGACTTTGTGACCATGTCCATGAACCTCAGGTCTTCCCTGGACGGACCCACTTGTTCCTCCACAGCAGATTCTGGAAAGTCCATCTTAAATTGCTGTTGCCACAGTTCATTCAAATTTACAATGGACACACGGTTCACAGTTACTGGCTGCTCACAGTAATTGGCCTTTCCACCGTTTCCTGTCAGTGGTCCATTTACCGTCCAGCCCAGCACCGTCCTTATAGCGTAGGGTCCATTGTGCTCACTGCGGATGACTTCCAGCGGTTCCATGGCTCGTGGAACATTCGTTCCAATCAGCAACTCAATTCCAGCCTCAATCTGTGGTAAGGAGATGTGTTTTAAATATGGCCACCTTGTCAGATCCTTATTTGTGGGTATGTTTGCTTTGTGGACTGGCATTGACAACTGAGTGTACGCTTTTGGCAACTCAATGAAGCTGTCATCTTCAAGTGCTGCCACCTCCAGCTCTGGCACGATGTAGCTACTGACCACCTTCTCCTGCCCCATGGTCCTGAGAAGAATGTTGGCTCTCTTCCCAGACAAATTGAGCTTCTGCTTCAGACTCTCAGTACAGAACACCGCAGTACTTCCCTGGTCCAAAAAGGCGTATGTGAGAATGATTTTATTGCCCTTCTTCGCCTTCACTTGGATCGGCACGATAGGAAGCTTGCAATCCATCTCACCAGCCCCTGTAAGCCCACTGGAAACCAAGGTGTCGTCCACTGTAACCTGGATGCTTCTCTCAGCCGGTTCTGCCGTTGCCACACTATCCTTATGGAGCACAGTTGGATGTCTTAGGCCACACTTCGAGCACGAAATCTTCCTTTGGCAATTTTTGCTTATGTGTCCTATACACAGGCAGCGAAAACAAGCACCATTTTCCTTCAGGAAGTCAATTTTCTCTTTGTGTGCCATTTTTTCCAACCGTGCACACACATCCAATGTGTGTCCTCCAGTGCAGCAGGGACAGATCTTCTTTGCTGGTGGTTTTATGTATGTAGCTTTATTCACAGGTTGAGCTGTTCTCTCCACACGATTCACTGTGGTAGCAAAGCTGGTTCCTCTGATGCTGGAGCGAGGGGGAGGTTTGTGTCTCATTTGTTTAGTTGTTATAACAGTGTCCTGAATGTTTCCAAACACAGGGTCTGTCAAGATTTTTACCTGTTTTTCAACAAAGTTGGCAATGTCCACAAACCTTGCTCTCCTGTTGTACCTTTCCTGCAGGTCACATGCGTCGCACCTCCAGCGGTCTCGGAGTTTGTACGGCAGTTTTTTGATGATTTCCACCATGTTTGTGGGTGTGTCCAGATCATTTAAATACTGCACATCCTCCAAAGCGTTGCAGCATCCACGCAGAAAGAGGCCGTACTCCTGGAGGGCTTTCACATCTTCTGTTTTAATAGTGGGCCATGACAAAGCTCTCTCCATGTATGCTGCTGCCACCTTTTGCTCATTGCCATAATGCTCTTTCAATAGAGCCTTTGCCTTCACATATCCTCTGCTCGTCTCAATGTGCTGACAGCTCCTCACTAGTCCCTTTGCATGCCCTTTGGTGTGTTGTTCAAGGAAGTAGAGTCTGTCACAGTTGTTGCTGGTGTTTCGCTCAACTCCATTTTCAAATGCTTTAATAAACGAATGGTATTTGAGTGGGTTACCATCGAAAATGGGAATTTCCCTTTTTGGGAGTGCTGAGAGGCAGTGTTGTTGCATCAAGAGTGTTGAAATTTCATTTTGTTTTCTCATTATGTCCAGCACACTGTCGTTTTGTGATGCATCAGTTTGTGTAACATTGGTCACAGGATCTTCAGGAGTGGCTAGATAACGTTGGAGCATGTAAGAAGGACCTGGGAGATGCTTTATGTCAGGTAAGTGAGTGACTTTAGGCTTCATAACTGTCTGCGTGGTTTCAATTGCGTTGGGTTTTAGTTTAACTGGCAGTGATGGGACAAATTCCGTAGCATTGATGTTAAGTTGTTGTTTTGAGCACGTCTTTTCATAGTATGAGTTCATCCCATCTGAAACCTTTAACTTTGATTTACTGCCAACACTGCTTTGTGATTTTATAACACTTAGTTTTGCCATTTCCTCAGCGATTTCATTCTCCAGTAAAAGCTGTTCTCTTCTTTTGCGTAGCTTTAACTCCTCTTCATCCAATGCATGTTTTTCCTTTAATGCCTTTTGTTTTGCTGCCAAAATCGCAAGATTTGTTTCCGTTTTTAAGCGAGCAGATGAGCGTGAAGCCAAGGATGAGGAATGATGTGAGCGTGATTTCTTGGTTGCATTTGAGATGCTGTCACAGGGCTGTAGTTCATCCTGGGGATCTTGTTCAGTAGGAACAAGTACTGGAGGGTCAGCAACAGACAAATCCTTGCTTTTTTCGACAGGAATTTGTGCTGCGTGATTTATTTCCTTTGTTGGTTGCTCAGAAGTATTTGTCTGAAGTGGTAATTCATTTGAGTTTTCATGCGGATTTTCCTTTATCCATTTTTCCACTTGTTCCTTGAATGCATCACTGTAATCCGTAATGCTAGAAAACCACTCTTTTTGTTTTTTACCTTCATCATCAGGAAGAAGTGGCAATAGTTCGTTGTGCAGGTCAGTGGCCTTTTTACACAGTGCATTCAAGTTATTCAATTGTGAGGGGATTTCAGTTACATTTTCTTTTGATTTCATGTGCGCTTTTATTTGCGGAATAAGCTCTTTGATTTTATTAACGGCACTTTGGCGCTCATGTTGCAACCGTTCAATTTTATTTTCCATTGCTTTGGCCGTCAGTTTGATTTCCCTCTTTTCACGTTCCATATTTGAACATTCAGCATCAGCGTTTATTTGACTCATTTTCGTTAGATTGTATTTTTGTATAAAGCAACACAATCACATTTCATTCAAGAGCGTATTAAAATCCATCCATAGACATTGCATTTAAATTCATTGACAGAGCAGATTCGATCCAAGCATTTTCAACAAGCAGTAGGTCTTTAGACAACACCAGCCGCCACATATACCACAAAGTCCCGACATCCCAATCCAATAAAGCACGGAGAATATGCGCCACCATCAATGCGCCAATGCAACCAGCGTATCCATTTAATACATTGTCCTCATTTGACACAATGCATTCCAATCGAAGCGGATTCCTCAATCCACAAACATTAACAGGTTCAGGCCTACCTGTTCCCAGGTGAATGGATGGCGTGGTGTGGCACTTAGCTGTGGCTCCTTTGTTCTCGGGCTAGTCGGTGCGTGACGACTTGGTTCTTTGATGCGGCTTGATGATTTTCATTAAACGCCTTTTTTGTTGACAAAATGTTGCGGCTTCCAAACACAAACCCTCAAAGCCGCTGAGAGTATGAGGCTGGGTCCTCCACGTAGATTTGCGACGCGCTACAGCAGACCATGATAAAGACACGCTGAGATCCAACAATGCTTTTGGTGCATTTATTGTGAGACAGAACAGCACAGAGCTATCACAGCGCAGCAAGGATGGATAAATGTAAAAATGAGACTGGCGGATTAAACAGGAAAAAAGGGTGATTAATGAATGAATGAGTAGCGGTCAACAAAAATTACGGCTACTCCCAACCCTGACTCTCTCTCTCTCTCTCTCATCCGCTTCACCGGTGAGTGCCCACCTTTACGCACACACACTTCCGCACGCACACACGCCCACTCCCAGGTGAACCACCCCCTCTGCAACACACACACACTCAAACACACCGTGCTGCTCATCTTCAGCCTGTATGTCTCTTACAACTAGAGAGCGTCTGAATTACAACGCACAGAACCAGAGAGCGTCTGCATTACATTGTATAGGACTAGAGAATGTCTGCTTTGCATCGTTCAGAACTAGAAAACGTCTGTGTTACATCATAGAGAACCAGAGAGCGTCTGCATTACATCGTACAGAACCAAAGAGTGTCTGCGTTACAGCGTACAGAACCAAAGGGCGTCTGCATTCTATCGTACAGAACCAAAGAGTGTCTGCGTTACATCGTACAGAACCAAAGAGCATCTGCGTTACATCGTACAGAATCAAAGAGTGTCTGCGGTACATCATACAGAACCAACGAGTGTCTGCGTTACATCGTACAGAACCAAAGAGTGTCCCTGTTACATCATACAGAACCAAAGAGCGTCTGCATTACATCGTACAGAACTAGAGAGCGTCTGCGTTACATCATACAGAACCAAAGAGTGTCTGCTCTACATCGTACAGAACCAGGAGCGTCTGCGTCATATCGTACAGAACTAGAGAGCGTCTGCGTTACATCGCACAGAACCAAAGAGTGTCTGCCTTACATCGTACAGAACCAAAGAGTGTCTGCGCTACATCGTACAGAACCAGGAGTGCCTGCGTCACATCGTACAAAACCAAAGAACGTCTGCGTTACATCGTACAGAACCAAAGAGTGTCTGCGTTACATCATACAGAACTAGAGAGCATCTGCATAACATCGTACAGAACTAGAGAGTGTCTGCGTTACATCGTACAGAACCAAAGAGCGTCTGCGTTACATCATAGAGAACTAGAGAGCGTCTGCATTACAACGCACAGAACTAGAGAGCATCTGCATTACATTGTATAGGACTAGAGAACGTCTGTGTTACATCGTACAGAACTAGAGAGCGTCCGCGTTACATCGTATAGAACTAGAGAGCGTCTGCATTACATCGTACAGAACTAGAGAGCGTCTGCATTACATCGTACAGAACTAGAAAGCGTCTGCATTACATCGTACAGAACTAGAGAGCATCTGCGTTACATCATACAGAACCAAAGAGCGTCTGCGTTACATCATACAGAACCAAAGGGCGTCTGCGTTACATCGTACAGAACCAAAGGGCATCTGCGTTACATCGTACAGAACCAAAGAGCGTCTGCGTTACATCGTACAGAACCAAAGAGCGTCTGCGTTACATCGTACAGAACCAAAGAGCATCTGCGTTACATCGTACAGAACCAAAGGGCGTCTGTGTTACATTGTACAGAACTAGAGAGCGTCTGAATTACAACGCACAGAACCAAAGAACGTCTGCGTTACATCGTACAGAACCAAAGAGTGTCTGCGTTACATCATACAGAACTAGAGAGCATCTGCATTACATCGTACAGAACTAGAGAGTGTCTGCGTTACATCGTACAGAACCAAAGAGCGTCTGCGTTACATCATAGAGAACTAGAGAGCGTCTGCATTACAACGCACAGAACTAGAGAGCATCTGCATTACATTGTATAGGACTAGAGAACGTCTGTGTTACATCGTACAGAACTAGAGAGCGTCCGCGTTACATCGTATAGAACTAGAGAGCGTCTGCATTACATCGTACAGAACTAGAGAGCGTCTGCATTACATCGTACAGAACTAGAAAGCGTCTGCATTACATCGTACAGAACTAGAGAGCATCTGCGTTACATCATACAGAACCAAAGAGCGTCTGCGTTACATCGTACAGAACCAAAGGGCATCTGCGTTACATCATACAGAACCAAAGAGCGTCTGCGTTACATCATACAGAACCAAAGGGCGTCTGCGTTACATCGTACAGAACCAAAGGGCATCTGCGTTACATCGCACAGAACCAAAGAGCGTCTGCGTTACATCGTACAGAACCAAAGAGCGTCTGCGTTACATCGTACAGAACCAAAGAGCATCTGCGTTACATCGTACAGAACCAAAGGGCGTCTGTGTTACATTGTACAGAACTAGAGAGCGTCTGAATTACAACGCACAGAACCAGAGAGCGTCTGCATTACATTGTATAGGACTAGAGAATGTCTGCTTTGCATCGTTCAGAACTAGAAAACGTCTGTGTTACATCATAGAGAACCAGAGAGCGTCTGCATTACATCGTACAGAACCAAAGAGTGTCTGCGTTACAGCGTACAGAACCAAAGGGCGTCTGCATTCTATCATACAGAACCAAAGAGTGTCTGCGTTACATCGTACAGAACCAAAGAGCATCTGCGTTACATCGTACAGAATCAAAGAGTGTCTGCGTTACATCATACAGAACCAAAGAGTGTCTGCGTTACATCGTACAGAACCAAAGAGTGTCCGCATTACATCGTACAGAACCAAAGAGTGTCTGCGTTACATCATACAGAACCAAAGAGCGTCTGCATTACATCGTACAGAACTAGAGAGCGTCTGCGTTACATCATACAGAACCAAAGAGTGTCTGCGCTACATCGTACAGAACCAGGAGCGTCTGCGTCATATCGTACAGAACTAGAGAGTGTCTGCGCTACATCGTACAGAACCAGGAGCGTCTGCGTCATATCGTACAGAACCAGGAGTGCCTGCGTCACATCGTACAGAACCAAAGAACGTCTGCGTTACATCGTACAGAACCAAAGAGTGTCTGCGTTACATCATACAGAACTAGAGAGCATCTGCATTACATCGTACAGAACTAGAGAGTGTCTGCGTTACATCGTACAGAACCAAAGAGCGTCTGCGTTACATCATAGAGAACTAGAGAGCGTCTACATTACAACGCACAGAACTAGAGAGCATCTGCATTACATTGTATAGGACTAGAGAACGTCTGTGTTACATCGTACAGAACTAGAGAGCGTCCGCGTTACATCGTACAGAACTAGAAAGCGTCTGCATTACATCGTACAGAACTAGAAAGCGTCTGCATTACATCGTACAGAACTAGAGAGCATCTGCGTTACATCATACAGAACCAAAGAGCGTCTGCGTTACATCGTACAGAACCAAAGGGCATCTGCGTTACATCATACAGAACCAAAGAGCGTCTGCGTTACATCATACAGAACCAAAGGGCGTCTGCGTTACATCGTACAGAACCAAAGGGCATCTGCGTTACATCGTACAGAACCAAAGAGCGTCTGCGTTACATCGTACAGAACCAAAGAGCGTCTGCGTTACATCGTACAGAACCAAAGAGCATCTGCGCTACATCGTACAGAACCAAAGGGCGTCTGTGTTACATTGTACAGAACTAGAGAGCGTCTGAATTACAACGAACAGAACCAAAGAACGTCTGCGTTACATCGTACAGAACCAAAGAGTGTCTGCGTTACATCATACAGAACTAGAGAGCATCTGCATTACATCGTACAGAACTAGAGAGTGTCTGCGTTACATCGTACAGAACCAAAGAGCGTCTGCGTTACATCATAGAGAACTAGAGAGCGTCTGCATTACAACGCACAGAACTAGAGAGCATCTGCATTACATTGTATAGGACTAGAGAACGTCTGTGTTACATCGTACAGAACTAGAGAGCGTCCGCGTTACATCGTACAGAACTAGAAAGCGTCTGCATTACATCGTACAGAACTAGAAAGCGTCTGCATTACATCGTACAGAACTAGAGAGCATCTGCGTTACATCATACAGAACCAAAGAGCGTCTGCGTTACATCGTACAGAACCAAAGGGCATCTGCGTTACATCATACAGAACCAAAGAGCGTCTGCGTTACATCATACAGAACCAAAGGGCGTCTGCGTTACATCGTACAGAACCAAAGGGCATCTGCGTTACATCGTACAGAACCAAAGAGCGTCTGCGTTACATCGTACAGAACCAAAGAGCGTCTGCGTTACATCGTACAGAACCAAAGAGCATCTGCGCTACATCGTACAGAACCAAAGGGCGTCTGTGTTACATTGTACAGAACTAGAGAGCGTCTGAATTACAACGAACAGAACCAAAGAACGTCTGCGTTACATCGTACAGAACCAAAGAGTGTCTGCGTTACATCATACAGAACTAGAGAGCATCTGCATTACATCGTACAGAACTAGAGAGTGTCTGCGTTACATCGTACAGAACCAAAGAGCGTCTGCGTTACATCATAGAGAACTAGAGAGCGTCTGCATTACAATGCACAGAACTAGAGAGCATCTGCATTACATTGTATAGGACTAGAGAACGTCTGTGTTACATCGTACAGAACTAGAGAGCGTCCGCGTTACATCGTATAGAACTAGAGAGCGTCTGCATTACATCGTACAGAACTAGAGAGCGTCTGCACTACATCGTACAGAACTAGAAAGCGTCTGCATTACATCGTACAGAACTAGAGAGCGTCTGCATTACATCGTACAGAACTAGAGAGCGTCTGCATTACATCGTACTGAACTAGAGAGTATCTGCATCACATCGTACTGAACTAGAGAGCGTCTGCGTTACATCATGCAGAACTAGAGAGCGTCTGCATTACATCGTACAGAACTAGAGAGCGTCTGCATTACATCGTATAGAACTAGAGAGCGTCGGCATTACATCGTACTGAACTAGAGAGCGTCTGCATTACATCGTACTGAACTAGAGAAAGTCTGCGTTACATCATGGAGAACTAGAGAGCGTCTGAATTACAACGCACAAAACCAGAGAGCGTCTGCATTACATTGTATAGGACTAGAGAACGTCTGTGTTACATCTTCAGAACTAGAGAGCATCTCCATTACATCATACTGAACTAGAGAGCATCTGCGTGACATCGCACAGAACCAGAGAACGTCTGCGTTACATCACACAGTACCAGAGAGCGTCTGCATTACATCGTACAGAACAAGAGAGTGTCTGCGTTATATCATAGAGAACCAGAGAGCGTCTGCGTTACATCATACAGAACTAGAGAACGTCTGCTTTACATTGTACAGAACCAAAGAGTGTCTGCGTTACACTGTACAGAAACAAAAAGAGTCTGCGTTACAGTGTACAGAACCAAAGGGCGTCTGCATTCTATCGTACAGAACCAAAGAGTGTCTGCGTTACATCGTACAGGACCAAAGGGCGTCTGCGTTACATCGTACAGAACCAAAGGGCATCTGCGTTACATCGTACAGAACCAAAGAGCGTCTGCGTTACATCGTACAGAACCAAAGAGCGTCTGCGTTACATCGTACAGAACCAAAGAGCATCTGCGTTACATCGTACAGAACCAAAGGGCGTCTGTGTTACATTGTACAGAACTAGAGAGCGTCTGAATTACAACGCACAGAACCAAAGAACGTCTGCGTTACATCGTACAGAACCAAAGAGTGTCTGCGTTACATCATACAGAACTAGAGAGTGTCTGCGTTATATCGTACAGAACCAAAGGGCGTCTGCGTTACATCGTACAGAACCGAAGAGTGTCTGTGTTACATCGTACAGAACCGAAGAGCGTCTGCGTTACATCGTACAGAACCAGAGAACGTCTACATTACATCATACAGAACCAAAGAGCACCTGCGTTACATCGTCAGAACTACAGGGCGTCTGCATTATATCGTACAGAACTAGAGAGCGTCTGCATAACATCGTACAGAACCAAAGAGTGTCTGCGTTACATCGCACAGAACCAAAGGGCGTCTGCGTTACATCGTACAGAACCAGAGAGCATCTACGTTACATCATACAGAACCAAAGAGCACCTGCGTTACATCGTCAGAACTACAGGGCGTCTGCATTATACCGTACAGAACTAGAGAGCGTCTGCGTAATATCGTACCAAACTAGAGAGCGTCTGCGTTACATCGTACAGAACTAGAGAGCGTCTGCGTTATATCGTACAGAACCAAAGGGCGTCTGCGTTACATCGTACAGAACCGAAGAGTGTCTGTGTTACATCGTACAGAACCGAAGAGTGTCTGCGTTACATCGTACAGAACCAGAGAACGTCTACATTACATCATACAGAACCAAAGAGCACCTGCGTTACATCGTCAGAACTACAGGGCGTCTGCATTATATCGTACAGAACTAGAGAGCGTCTGCATAACATCGTACAGAACCAAAGAGTGTCTGTGTTACATCGTCAGAACTATAGGGCGTCTGCGTTACATCGTACAGAACTAGAGAGCGTCTGCGTTATATCGTACAGGACTAGAGAGCGTCTGTCCAGACCAAAGTGAAATCTACATGTTCTGCAGCTGAGCAGATAACGAGCTTACTAGCCTACTAACTGACATTAGTGTTGCAGAATGAAGGTCTTCTTTTCAGTCTTTAGTTGTGTAGCTGCTGTCTGCTCTGCCTATGACACAACGCCTAAATCACTGCTTCATGCGAGATATGATTGGCTGTGTGGCAACGCTGTCTCCATCTACAGAGACAGACTCAGAGCGATGTGAGTTTATTCTCTCAGAGGACACAGGAAGTGGCTCACAGTGCAGATCTATCCCTGTACTGTACCTTTAACTCCCAGTCCTGCAGCTTCAATAATCCCTCGTGGGAATTCCTCAGATCCCGACCGAACCCCATCCTGGATCACACACACAAACACACGCGCACACACACTCTCAGTCTGTCTAACGGCGAGGGCGAGCAGGGAATGATTTCATGGTTGTCTGTGGAGACAGAACAGAGATTATTAGAGTAACACACATATTAATACAAGAAGCAGCTCATAATAATCTGGACTTTAGAAAAATAAAGCTGTTCTATCTTGTCTTCAAAGCCCACTGAGAAAACCAGTGATTTAACATCAGTGAACACTGAGCTGCTGGTCTGCTGCTGCCTCCAACAGTTAGTGTGTCTGTGTTGCTGTGTGACTTTGGTGTTTTAAAAGGTTAATTCCTGACAATTCTCCAACTTCTTCTAAACTGACTCCCAAACTTTCCAAACTCATCTGTTACAGTAATAAACACAGGTATAGATATAATAACTACAAGTCCTGATCCTGATTAAAAATACCTCTCAGATTCCTGTACAGCTCCACTCAGACATCCTCCTTCTGACCTCTGTCACAACTTATTAACACTTTTTAAACTTCTTCACTAACACCTTAGAATCATCCTCTGACCCTGAGGGACACCCAACATCGCCCACAGCCCGTCTGAGTCCCGGTACCGCGTCCAAATCCTGGCAGTCCGGTTCACTTTGGGTCCAAACCCTCTGGAGTAAAACTGAAGCTAGGCTAACGCTAGCCGCTAGCTTCTTCTCTTTAAAAGTAATGGAAGGTGAAGCTAACAGGCTAACAGGATAACGGCTGCTGTGAGGAAGCCAACAGGCTAACAGCGGCTGATAAACTTTATCTAAACAAACAAGCAAGTAAACAAACGGACAAAAACAAACCTCCGTTAATGTGTCGGTGTTTTTCTGCTCGTTTCTCCGGCGAGTAAAGAAAAGATGAAGGCAGCAGACTGAGGAGGAGGAGCAGGAGCAGCAATGGGACAGTCGAGAGGAGGTTCGCTGTTTTTCCACTTCTTCCAGCCGCACTAATACACAGGGAAACGGTCTCTGTTTGGCGGCACACTCGCTGTCCTGTCACCGCGGTCCTCTGCCGTCCTCCGCCGGACTCATTCCCTCCTCTTCTCTAGGTTTTTCTCCTCCGGTTCCCCGGATACTCCTCCGGTCGTCCGGCTGCAGGGCTAACGGCTAATGGCTAACAGGGAGGGGCTTCCGCCGGAAATGGAAAAGGGGGGAAAGGAGGCGGGGGGGTTATATGTATGAGACACTGAGGGACAAACACACAGTTAATGAGCTATTATACAATTATAATAATTATAATAATAATTATAATAAGACAAATGAATACATACGTAAGTATAAATATATTTCCATATATGGGTAATACATATATATGTATATATATATATATATATAGATAGATAGATATACATATATCTATATATATATATATATGTATATATATATATGTATATATATAGATGTATATATACATATATATATGTAAAATAGTGGGGGATTTAATTGTGGGGAGAGTCATGAAATCTATTTTGAAAGAAAATAATAATAATTGTCCTTAACTCTTTACAGCCTGGATCAACTCCGTTTTGACCTTTGACACCTGAGCAAATAAGCAATAAGCAAAATATGAGTAAAATATCACAAGAAAATGAGAAAGATAAAACCCCCTAATGCTTTAAAAAAATGGAAAATGTCCATAAAACTAGTTACGGGGTGTTAAATATGAATTACATCTGAAACAACGTTGTTTTAAAAGTGTGTGAGTGTCAGTGTGTGTGGTGATTGTGTGCAACAGGAATGGACAGGATGTTGATCAGGTACTTTTTTTTTTAAAGCTTTACTTACACATTAAAGTACAAGCAAAAAATGTTTATGCCAGGGGATCTGTTCTGTACGACATCTATTGCACGTCTGTCCGTCCTGGAAGAGGGATCCCTCCTCAGTTGCTCTTCCTGAGCTTTCTACCATTTTTTTCCCCCGGTAAAGGGTTTTTTGGGGAGTTTTTCCTGATCAGCTGTGAGGGTCCAAAGGACAGAGGGATGTCGTATGCTGTAAAGCCCTGTGAGGCAAATTGTATTTGTGATATTGGGCTTTATAAATAAAATTGATTGATTGATTGATTGATTGATTGATTACGCAACAAAACCCCGACAGAATACAAAACTAAAAAAAACTCAAAGGATAATTGATAAATAAAGGTAAACACAGTCATCAATCTTTATAGTACTTATCAAAAACAGAATCAGATTTCAGCTCTTAAGACCTTTAATAGTGAAGCAATGTTGCTTCAGTTGTTGCAGAAAATGTTCAGAGCTGGGTTTGGAGTCTGTCCAGGTCTACTTGTGAATGGGAAATTTTCATAGAAAAAGAAGAAGCTGTACATAACAATAAAGTCTTTCTCTTTCTCCTCGTCTTCAAAACAAATAAACATGTCTTTTTCTTGTAAGTGGATTGTTTGTCCAGTTGATGTAATTCTGTTCATCCATCCAGAACATTCTAGTGTATACACATATTCTATATCAATTTTAAAGTTTTCTCTGCTGGATATATTTTATGTACTATTTTAAAAGAGACTTCTTTAACTTCATTATTCAGACAAAATTTATCTCCAACTAGCCAAAATTTCTTCCAATCAACTTCTCCATGAAGCGAGGTCCAAAAGAATTTTGCTGAGGGCACAGTTGCAGTAAGCATGAGGTTCCTGATGACTTTATTCCAACAATTATTCTTGGTAATGTCAGTTACTCCAAGGAACAAACACTGCTGAGTGGAACAGTCAGAGACCTCAACAGTTGACCCTCTAAGCAGCTGCAGTGCACTCCTCGGTACAGCATCACAGACCACTGCATATGCCTTTGGCGTAACTGGCAGCCTGAACTTAGAGAGGAATTCATCATATGTCAGTAACTGTCTCTCAGCATTCACAAGTTGTTTAACTAATAAAATACCATTTTCCACCCATTTCTAATAACACAATGATTTGTTTCTATATTGAATACTCTTCTTATTCCAGATGTGATAACTAGTCGGCGAAAAATTATGTTTGTACACCATTTTCCAGGACAGCAGCGCTTGTTTATGAAAATAAGCTAATTTTACAGGTAATTTTTCAGTCTTATAATCACATGTTTACAGAAGTCTAAGACCGTCGATTGAGTTAAATATATGTTTAGGGAAAGTATTCCAAATATTGTCTTTTTCTGTAACCAAATTAGTTAACTATTTTACTTTGAAAGAATTATGTAATGTTTCAGAACTTAGCACCTGAAGACCTCCCTCTCTTCTTATGTTACATAAAACATTATAATATTATCTATCTGTTCCTCCAAATAAAGCTGAACAAAGTCTGATCTAATGTGTTATATACTGCAGCAGGTATTTCAGGTGATAAGGACACACAGACAGCTCGAGATGTCCCCTCAGCCTCAGACAGTAAAACTCTACCATTCAGCGAGAGCTCTGTCATCAACCACAGATTGAACTGGTTTGTTATTTGTTCCACTGCAGGGTCCAAGTTTAAGTTACTGTGACGTAACAACACCTAAATATATCACCATATTCTTCACAGGGAAACCATTCACTTTCCTTTAGTGGTCATTACACAGATTTGGTCAAGCTTTGATCACCTCATATTAGACAAGGAAACAGTGGTGTCATCAGTGGTGTCATCGGCCAGTTGGACTGATTTAAATTCTCTGTCTGAGGCTGTTATACCTTGAAATAAACCTTTTTTTAATAATTTGAGTCACAATAAGGAACAAAAAAGGACTCAGGGGACATCCTTGTCTTATTCCCCGCAGGATGTCAAATCTCGGGGTCGTACTGTCGGCTAGCTTAACAGAGTGTCACAACAGCCCCCAGGCAGTAGTGTTTTGGTGTTTGTCCTGTCAATTCCTGTTTTATTTTGTCATCCTCCCTCTTGTGTCATGGTGTCTTTACTTCCTGTTCCCTCCTTTCCCGCTCTTGTGATTACCTTCCCCCGCCCTAATGTGTTTCACCTGCGTCTCATTGTCTCCCTCTCCCTGTGTGTATATATACCATGTGCTCCCTCCTGTGTTTGCCAGTTCGTATTTGTCCGTTGTGAGATACCAGCCAGCCAGCCAGCCAGCCAGCCAGCCAGCCAGCCAGCCAGCCTGCCAGCCTGCCAGCCTGCCAGCCAATCTGCCTGCCTGTTTCCTGAGCCTTGCCTTTCCCCTGCCAGTACCTTTGCCTCTGGACTGCCTCCCCGTGTTTGACCCTGCCTGTTACGGTAACTCTGTTTTCGCCTTTTCCTCACATGTGCCTCAGCCTGATTACCTGCCCTACTGTGAATGACCCAGCCTGCCTTGTTGACCAAACTCTGCCTGTCTCTAGTTGGTGCCTCTGCCTATCTGTCTGGAAACCCGGTTTTGATCCTGCCAGTCTGGTTATCTGCCTCTCGCCTGCCCTTGCCTGTTTCTGTGGATTTCTGGATTCCCCAACTACTGCCATCAGCCCATCAGTGTTTTTTTTGTGTGCCCATTATTAAATATTTTTGTGAACTTTCTATCTGCCTCCTGGTCTTGCATTTGGGTTCTCCTGTCTGAGTTCAGTCGTGACACAGCGCTGTTACACCCACTATACAATGTTTTAAATGCCTACAAAAAATGGCTTCAAAACATTTAATAGTTTTAAAAATAAATTGGTGACTTATCGTATCAAATGCTTTGTAAAAATCAAACTATCATCCAGTGTATATATTCATTATAATCAGTCATATCTAGTATTAATCATACATTATTACATATGTTTCTTCCAGGCATAAAACCAGATTGTTCTTGGTCAATAATATCATCTAATCCTGATTTTAATTCTAGCAAAGACCATGGCAAATATCTTTGCATTGTTATTTAACAGGCTAATTGGTCTCCACTTCTCAATACTCAGTTTATCTTTTTTTGGTTTAGGGATCAATTTAATAAGACCTTGACGGAGAGTTGGCAGAAGTTTTTCTTTTTCTATGGCTTCTTCAAATACAGCAACTAAAAATGGAGCTAATGTCTCATTAAAATCTTTATAGAATTCACATTGAGCGATGGTCCCTCCTAAATTTTTCTGTGGCCGCTGGGATTAATACTGTTAAAATGAATATTTTCCCGTGCTTTTTATATTTATTTCAATGCTTTCCTATCTTCCTCCCTCTTGCTTTCTTCCATAAGGTAGATAGTCTTATTTTGGATTTTATCTGGAACAAGAAGCCTCCTTATCTTTTTATAGCTCTTGGTTTTTATTTAATTAGTATTTATTTATTTTTAATCATAGTACTGAGATCTGAGTACTGTATTTCATTCCCTTCATGTTCCTTCATGGTGTGAATGACAATAAAGATCCATCTATCTAGGTTATGCTGCCAAGTTTTACAGAGGCCCAAAGCTTGGGGTGGAATGGCACCACCTAACCTCTTGTATTATTACCGGGATATATTACTGAATATAAGGAACCTGAATTATTGGATCCGATGTGACGATATGGAGTCCCCTCCAGCGTGGCTGGTCATGGAGGCAAATTGAGGGTTCACAGGTCTTCAATTAGTAATAGACACAGTTTCATGCAATGTCAGATCCTACATTGACCTCACTATACTAAAGTTCGGCTTGCAAAAATATGATTATGATGATAATATCAATGATGATGGATTTATTCTCTTTCTTGATTTCTATAAGGCTTTTGATACGATAGAACACCCTTTTATTTTTAAGGCACTGGAACTTTGTGGTTTTGGAGAGAAATTTAGGAATGTCATAAAATGCTTTTACCTCGACACTAATAGCTCAGTGTCTTTGTCAAGCCGTACCTCCCCTCGTTTTACAATCAACAAAGGGATTAAACAGGGATGTCTAATCTCAATGTCTCTGTTCATAATTGAAATGTTGACCATTCTTATTGAAAACACAGACACTGAGCAATTGAGTGTCTTTGATAACCAAATGGTCATAAGTCAACTGTTTTTTTGTTTTTTTTAAAATGGAGCAGGTCCCAAAAGCAATTCAGATAATATATTTATTTTCCAAAGCATGTGGTTTTAAAAAATGTGAACTATTACCCATTCATGACCATGATTTGGTATATGTTTAGGTGTGTGTATTAGAAGAGATGATAAATTGAGTGAGACTGTGAACATATGGAACATATGAACACATGAACATATGGAACATATGAACACATGAACATATGGAACATATGGAACACATGAACATATGAACATATGGAACACATGAACATATGAACACATAAACACTTGAACATATGGAACATATGAACATATGGAACATATGAACACATGAACATATGGAACACATGAACATATGGAACACATGAACATATGGAACATATGCACATATGGAACATATGAACATATGGAACATATGAACACATGAACATATGGAACACATGAACATATGGAACACATGAACATATGGAACATATGGAACACATGCACATATGGAACATATGAACACATGGACATATGGAACACATGAACACATGAACATATGGAACACATGAACATATGGAACATATGAAACACATGCACATATGGAACATATGGAACATATGAACACATGAACACATGAACATATGGAACATATGGAACATATGGAACACATGAACATATGAACACAAACATATGAACACATGAACATATGGAAAACATGAACATATGGAACACATGAACACATGGACCACATGAACATATGGAACACATGAACATATAAACACATGAACATATGGAACACATGGGACATATGAACATATGGAACACATGAACATATGGAACACATGAACATATGAACACATGAACATATGGAACACATGGGCATATAAACACATGAACATATGGAACACATGAACATATGGAACATATGAACATATGGAACATATGGAACACATGAATATAAGAAGATATGAACATATGGAACACATGCACACATGGAACATATGGAACACATGAACATATGAACACATCAATCAATCAATCAATCAATTTTATTTATAAAGCCCAATATCACAAATACAATTTGCCTCACAGGGCTTTACAGCATACGACATCCCTCTGTCCTTTAGACCCTCACAGCGGATAAGGAAAAACTCCCCCAAAAAAACCCTTTAACGGGGAAAAAAAAATGGTAGAAACCTCAGGAAGAGCAACTGAGGAGGGATCCCTCTTCCAGGACGGACAGACGTGCAGTAGATGTCGTACAGAACAGATCAGCATAACAAATTAACAGTAATCTGTATGACACAATACAGTAATCTGTATGACATCCTCGGTAATGACAGTAGCTTACATACACATTCATGAAAGTAATAATACTGTCGTTATAGTTCTGGCTACTGTGGTACAACATGTTGAAAGTATATATTAGTATCAGGCAGTATACATGTATGATAATATCATATGTCTATAATAGCAGTAGAAGTATGACTAATGATTAATGATGGCAGCAGCAGCAGCAGCAGGAGGCATCTGGCAGGACCACGGCAGCAGCACAACCACACACGTCACACTATCCAGGCACCGCTGCAATACGAGTTAACCTGAGAGACAGTGGAGCACAAAGGCTCCGGAGAAGAAACCGAGTGAGTGACAGATGAACACATGAACATATGGAACACATGAACATATGAACACATGGAACATATGAACACATGAACATATGAACATCTGAACACATGAACACATGAAACACATGAAACACATGAACACATGAACATATGAACACATGAACATATGGAACAAATGAACACATGAACATATGGAACACATGAACATACGGAACACATGAACATATGAACATCTGAACACATGAACACATAAACACATGAAATACATGAACACACGTATTCTGAATTTATATCTGAATACTCAGAGTTTTTATCCAGTTTAGTTCTAAAATCAGATAAAGTTATTATTGTAGGCGACTTTAACATTCATGTCGACGTTGATAATGACTCCCTGGCTACTGCGTTTATCTCATTATTAGACTCCATTGGCTTCAGTCAGGGTGTACGTGAACCCACTCACTGTTTTAACCATACCCTCGATCTAGTTCTGACGTATGGAATTGAAATTGATAACCTAACAGTCTTTCCACAGAATCCCTCGCTATCGGATCATTATTTGATTACTTTTGATTTCTTTTTACTCGACTACACGCCACTTAGCAACAGTTACTATACCAGATGTTTATCAGATAGTGCTGTCGCAAAATTTAAGAAAATGATTACTCCGTCGTTAAATTCAATCCCAAGTCCTTTAGTAACAGAGGTTTCCCGTACCGATTTTAACCTCTCCCGAATTGATCAATTTGTTGATAGCGCCGTAAGCTCGCTGCGAACAACACTTGACTCTGTAGCTCCTCTTAAAAAGAAGTTAACAAAACAAAGAAAGTTCGCTCCTTGGTATAACTCTGAAACCCGTAAATTAAAGCAAATATCCCGAAAGTTTGAAAGGAATTGGCGATTAACCAAACTGGAAGAATCTCGTGTAATCTGGGCAGACAGTCTCAAAACTTATAAGAGGGGCCTCCGCAATGCCAGAGCAAACTATTACTCAGCTTTAATAGAAGAAAACAAAAATAACCCCAGGTTTCTTTTCAGCACTGTAGCCAGGCTGACTGAGAATCAAAGCTCTATTGAGCCTTGTATTCCTTTAACCCTTAGCAGTAATGATTTTATGAGCTTCTTTAATGACAAAATCCTAGCTATTAGAGGCAAAATTCATGACGACCTGTCCTCAGATAGTACCTATCTAACCTCAAACACAGCTGTAACACCTAATATTTATTTAGATTCCTTCTCCCCAATTTCTCTTCAAGAATTGACCGCAGTGATTTCATCATCTAAATCATCAACGTGTCTCTTAGACCCCATCCCAACTAGGCTACTCAAGGAGGTCTTACCTCTAGTTAACACCCATATATTAGACATGATCAATATATCCTTATTAACAGGCTATGTACCACAGTCTTTTAAGGTAGCTGTAATTAAACCTCTACTAAAAAAGCCCACCCTGGATCCAGAGGTGTTAGCCAACTATAGACCAATATCTAATCTTACCTTTATGTCAAAGATCCTTGAGAAAGTAGTCGCAGACCAGCTGTGTGATTTTCTCCAGGATAATAATTTATTTGAGGAATTACAGTCAGGATTTAGAGCGCATCATAGCACTGAGACAGCTCTAGTGAAAATTACAAATGACCTTCTGATTGCTTCAGACAAAGGACTCGTCTCTGTACTTGTTTTATTAGATCTTAGTGCAGCGTTTGACACTGTTGACCATGAAATTCTGTTACAGAGACTGGAACACTTAATTGGCCTAAAAGGTTCTGCACTAAGCTGGTTTAAATCATATTTATCTGATCGTTTTCAATTTGTTGACGTTCATAATGAATCATCCGTACGTACTAAAGTTTGTTTTGGAGTTTCGCAAGGTTCTGTGCTTGGACCAATCCTATTTATTCTATATATGCTTCCTTTAGGTAACATCACTAGAAATCACTCTATAAATTTCCATTGTTATGCGGATGATACACAGTTGTATTTATCGATGAAGCCAGAAGAAAGGGATCAATTAACTAAACTTCATAATTGTCTTAAAGACATAAAAACCTGGATGAGCACCAATTTCCTGATGTTAAATTCAAACAAAACTGAAGTTATTGTTCTTGGCCCCAAACAACTCAGAGACTCTTTATCTGATGACATAGTTTCTCTCGATGGCATTGCTCTGGCCTCTACCACTACCGTAAGAAACCTCGGAGTAACATTTGATCAAGATCTGTCTTTCAATTCTCATTTAAAACAAACCTCACGGACTGCATTTTTTCATCTGCGTAATATTGCAAAAATTAGGCCTATCCTGACCCAAAAAGATGCAGAAAAATTGGTCCACGCTTTTGTTACCTCGAGGCTGGATTACTGTAACTCTCTATTATCAGGTAGCTCTAGTAAATCATTAAAAACTCTTCAGCTAATTCAGAATGCAGCAGCACGTGTACTAACAGGAACTAAGAAACGAGATCATATTTCTCCTGTTTTAGCTTCTCGCACTGGCTCCCTGTAAAATCCAGAATTGAATTTAAAATCCTACTGTTAACTTATAAAGCTCTAAATGGTCAAGCTCCGTCATATCTTAGAGAGCTCATAGTGCCTTATTATCCCACCAGAACTCTGCGCTCTGAGAACGCAGGGTTACTCGTGGTCCCTAAAGTCTCCAAAAGTAGATCAGGAGCCAGAGCCTTCAGCTATCAGGCTCCTCTCCTGTGGAATCATCTTCCTGCTACGGTCCGGGAGGCAGACACCGTCTCCACATTTAAGACTAGACTTAAGACTTTCCTCTTTGATAAAGCTTATAGTTAGGGCTGGCTCGGGCTTGCCTTGTACCAGCCCCTAGTTAGGCTGACTTAGGCCTAGTCTACCGGAGGACCACCTTTAATGCACCGGGCACCTTCTCTCTCTCTCTCTCTCGCTCTCTCTCTCTCTCTCTCTCTCTCGTATCCTATTACTGTATCTATTTTACTCGGCCATTCTGGATGTCACTTACTCGGTTTCTTCTCCGGAGCCTTTGTGCTCCACTGTCTCTCAGGTTAACTCGTATTGCAGCGGTGCCTGGATAGTGTGAAGTGTGTGGTTGTGCTGCTGCCGTGGTTCTGCCAGATGCCTGCTGCTGCTGCTGCTGCTGCCATCATTAATCATTAGTCATACTTCTACTGCTATTATAGACATATGATATTATCATACATGTATACTGCCTGATACTAATATATACTTTCAACATATTGTACCACAGTAGCCAGAACTATAACGACAGTATTATTACTTTCATGAATGTTGTTGTAAGCTACTGTCATTACCGAGGATGTCATACAGATTACTGTATTGTGTCATACAGATTACTGTTAATTTGTTATGCTGATCTGTTCTGTACGACATCTATTGCACGTCTGTCCGTCCTGGAAGAGGGATCCCTCCTCAGTTGCTCTTCCTGAGGTTTCTACCATTTTTTTCCCCCGGTTAAGGGTTTTTTTTGGGGAGTTTTTCCTTATCCGCTGTGAGGGTCGAAAGGACAGAGGGATGTTGTATGCTGTAAAGCCCTGTGAGGCAAATTGTATTTGTGATATTGGGCTTTATAAATAAAATTGATTGATTGATTGATGAACATATGGACCACATGAACACATGAACATATGGAACATGTACCACAGTCTTTTAAGGTAGCTGTAATTAAACCTCTACTAAAAAAGCCCACCCTGGATCCAGAGGTGTTAGCCAACTATAGACCAATATCTAATCTTCCCTTTATGTCAAAGATCCTTGAGAAAGTAGTCCACATGTGTTTACCATTAAAATGACATCATCAGCATAGGCACACAGTTTAAAACCAGCAGGACTTCCATTAAAAAAAACACCATTGATATCTTTTCTTAGCTTGTGGAGCAGAGGCTCTATGGCTAGGGAGTATAGCATCCCTGATAGGGAGCATCCCTGCCCAACCCCCCTCTCCACATTAACAGGAGCAGCCAGGCCACCATTAATCTTAAGTATGCTCGCAATGTCACAGTACAGTACCTGGATCATAGCTGTGAAACCTGGGTTGAACCCAAAAGCAGCCAGCGCCTGCCAAAGGTACTGGTGTTCAACCCGGTCAAAAGCTTTTTCCTGGTCTATGGAAATCAGACCAGTATATGTGCCTAATGAGCTAGAGACGTTCAAAACATGCCTAATTAAAGTGATGTTATCACTTATGGACCTGCCGGGCACACTGTAGGTTTGGTCCACATGGATGCCCTCACTCACAACCTCCCTCGGCCTCAGGGCCAGGGCCTTGGATAGGATTTTGCAGTCTCCACACAGCAGAGAAACCGGTCTCCAGTTCTTTAGGAGCTGCAGGTCTCCTTTCTTGGGGAGCATGATGATCACAGCTCTCCTGCAGCTCAGTGGTAGTTGTCCCCGGTTCAGACTGTCCTGGAAAACCTCCAGCATGTCTTTACTAAGGATTGACCAGAAGGACTTGTAGAACTCCACAGTGAGCCCATCAATGCCTGGAGCCTTCTCACTGGCCAGGCTCATGAGGGCTGTGTGTAGCTCATTGACGGTCAGCTCGGAGTCCAGGGCTGTGCTGGAGGCAGCGTCCACCTGGGGCAGGTTGTTAAAAAACAGTCCACCCAGCTCTGGGTTATCCATAAACTTGTTTGAGTATAGTTCTCTGTAAAACTGTGTGGCGTACCTCCAGATCTCTGGGCCTGTCGTGAGTGAGGAACCATCTTCTGCACGTAAGGAGTGGATGATCTTCATCTGGCCATTTTTCCTCTCCAGCCTGAAGAAGAACTGAGATTGTCAGCCTCAATTTCCAGCTTTCTGATCTCCAGCTGGTACTGCAACTGTGCTTGTCTGTTTTGTACCTTTTCCTGGGATTCCATTTGAAGACGGGCAATGCGCACTTTCACTCGAGCCTCGTCTCTGGACCCAGTACTGGTAGGAGAAGGAGAGAGAGGATCATAGCGAGACAGTCCGACTGGCGTTTTAGCTGGTTTTACTGCTTCAGCTCCCTCTCTCTCAGCTGCATGAGTTCCCTGGGCCTCACCACCCAGCTCTTGGTCACCCAACCCTTCACTCAGGGTGCCGTCATCAAGCACAGCTGACTCTGATTGCACCGGTAACACAATTAGCTTCATTTCCACCAACTTACCAATAATTAGGGCCTTAAGTTCCCTTTTTAGTATCGGCTTGGGATACGTGATGCTGAAGTGGTGTGCTATTTTAGCCAAATCATCTTTACGGCAGCTGTCGATCTGACTAAGGGAGGGAGCGGCCAAGAATGACTCCAGGTCAAACATGATTGCTTATGCCCAATTACAATTAGTTCAGCTATCACAATTTCTAGAATCAGACCAACCCTGTTAACAATTTTACTTACGGGATCCTTCTATCAGATTGAAAGAGTATCCCGGACGAGCCCCCATTTATGTTACGACCCGTAGCTCGTGGTGGAAAAGGGAAGCAACATAAACCAGTTGTTATTGGTTAAAGTAAAATTATTTATTAAACAATGAGTGGTAAACAGAAATTGTGAGGCCAAGTTAAAGGAAAAGAGCTGCTGGGTGCTGCTCAAATCAAAGGAACAAATAAAACCAAAAGAGGACTCTCAAAACTAGAGTGGACTACTAATGAGAGACATGTAAATCAAAAGCAAAACAAAATCACCAGGTAACTTTAAATAAGGCTCAAAACATAACACAGTCAGTAGCAGCACCCCTTAACCTAGTGTCTTTCTAGACAGGAAGTATCTCTACAAGTATCATAAGTGTTATCAGTTATTGAAGCTAATGTTCCTCAGCCCAGTCCTACTAATCAAGTGCCTCATGTACTTCAAATAGTCTATTCAAGTTAACGCTACATTAACATTCACAATTCAGGAGACACGTCTGGCAAGCTGCTCTACAGCCGCCCCAAATGATGAGCTGGCTGAGCTTTATGTAGCCTTGCTCCTCAGCTGCAGTCTGGGGATTGGTGGAGCTGGTGCGGTACCGTACCAATCCGCACGAAGAAGACGCCGACAGGAGATGGAAGGTGGAGGGAAGGCACACCTCCTCAGTGTGAGCCAATCAGGTGCAGGGGACCACACAGCCTGCTCAGCATGAAACACAACTATACACAAAGTTAATCTATGAGGCAGGGGCACGGTGGTGGCCGTAACAAGCATCCATGTATGAGGCGTTCAGGAAGCGGGATCGGACCAGCGCCACCTGCGCTGTAATACCCAGCAGGTTGGCTAAAGCAGCCTTTTTACTTTTAAGGGCTTCAAAATGCCCTTGTTCTCCTGTACAGTCTGCTAAACCTTGCAGCTGTACCACCTCGGTCTCTAGGTCCTGAAGAGACCTGGTAATGTGCCTAGTGACATTGCAAGCATACTGTTTACAAAAGTGCTGGATTTAGACTTTGCCAAGATCCCACCACTGCTGTAAAGAAATGAAACTGGACTTCTTGTCCTTGTATAAAGCCCATAAATAATTAAAACCCTCTCTAAAGCCATTATCTAATAAAAGAGCTGTGTTAAAATGCCAATATGCGCTGGTTATCTTAACATTGAAGATAAAAAAAGAGCACTGAACCAGAGAATGGTCTGTGAAGCCGACAGGTGTAATATGACATGATTTAAAAATGCTAAAATGATGTTTAAAGCAATAAAACTGATCAAGTCGAGCCACAGATAAAACATTATCGCGGCTGTGGCTCCATGTGTACTGCCTGGCATTTCTATGGAGCCCTCTCTATACATCCTGCAGCTCATGAGCTTCAATGAGGCGCTGCAGACGAGCACAAGAAGCAGGGTGGGGCTCCAGCTGATTCCTGTCTGCAGTGGGATGCTCTGTGCAATTAAAATCACCTCCTAGAAATAAGTGCTCCTCTGTGTTTAAGCTACTAATAGCTACTAATAGCATCAGATAAAATGTCTAAAAAGCTCATTCTATCTTTGCTAAAAACAGGGGTATAAACACAAATAAAAACCATTTTAATATTCTCAAACTGTGCTCTGACCTTCAAAATGTGGCCTGATAAAACATCTTGCGCTTCAAGGGAGTGAGGGTTAAAAGCCACCGACTCCAGCACTATTAAAAGATTTGTGGCTGAGAAAAACCTGGCCTGGCCACTCCTTTTTCCAGTCTCTTTCATTTTCGTCATCGCTATGGGTTTCTTGAATAAATAATACATCCAGTTTCTTAAAATCAATAAGTTTATACAAAGAGGCTCTCTTCACATCACTTCTGGCACCGTTAATATTTAAAGAACCAATATTAATGTTAGTCACAGTGATATAAGAAGAGATCAGTAAAAAATGGCCATAATAGTGTGATAAGACATTTTAAAAATATTCATCGAGGTCAGCGAGCTTCACCCTGGCTTTTGTGACAAACTTGTTGAGCCTGTAGACTTCCTTTGTTTCAAAGGAGTCCTCCTTCTTATTCAGGCGTGTCACCGACACAATGAAGCCTCTCAGGTCAGGGAATAAATTCTCAACCTGCACAGCTGCTTTCCTTTTTGTGTTCTTTAGGAACTTTTTAATCTCTCTTGATGAGTAAGTGGTGGTCTGAGTCTCCTGAGATGGAGTCATATCACACTCCTCACCCACTTCATCCCCACTATCTTCCTCCACCTCCACCTCCTCCTCCTCCCCCTTACACTCACTGATTTTCCTTTTTCCTGTTTTTTTTTATCCTCAGCCATGTCCTCCTCCATCACCTCATTCACCACCTCGTCAACATTCACATTATGTTCCTTGTCCGTCTTTTCCTGTTTACTTTCTTTAGCAGGTGTGACCGTGCTCTTTTTAGCAGGAACTTTTTCCTCGTGGCTGACAGCCTGCTCCTGCTCCATCTCTTCCTGATCACTTTGTTCTGCAGTCTCATCAACCCGCTGCACACCGGGCGACTCAGCCCCCGGCAGCTGCGTGTCAGGCGAGTCCGTCTCACCTGAACCCGCGTAACCATCAGCCGCCGCATCAGCCGCTGCAGGCTCCGGGGCTCCGGGGCTCGGCCGCCGGCCCCCGGCGCGGCTGGATGAGGCACCGGGGCCCGGCCCCGCAGCGCATCCAGCAGCCTTCCTGGCCTCAGGACAGGCTGGAGCCAAGTGCCCCTCAGCCCCGCAGGCAAAACACTTTGATGTCTCAGATGTTACGAAAACGATGTAACTGAATCCCTCTACCTTGAAGCTCAGAGACAGGTTAAGATCTTTGACTCCATTGAGCACCATGAAGGTCTGCAGCCGGTAACACACAACGTGTTTTATCTCCAGTCGGGTTTTACCTCTCATCATCATCATCTGTATCGGGGAGTTGACTCGTCCGTAGCGGGACAGTTCTGCGGCCAGATCCTAATTTTTAATGAATGGTGGCGCGTTGGAGATCATGATCCTCCTCGCCGGGTTAGCCAGAGGAAACACCGGCGTGAAGGTATCTTTGATCACCACGCCACTTTCCACCTCTTTCTCTGCCTCAGACACTTGGAACCCTACAAGCTCTCCGATCACTCCACACTCGCTCACGCATGCGCACAGAGAGAGAGAGAGAGCGAGAGAGAGAGAGAGAGACGGTAATGACATTAATGAAAGTAATAATATAATTAATTAATAATTAATATTACCTACAGGCTATTAAACATTATTCCACTCACATGACATGCAGGACAATTAATGATGGGCAAAGGTGTGTGTGTGCGTGTGTGTGTGTGTGTGTGTGTGTGTGTGTGTGTGTGTGTGTGTGTGTGTGTGTGTGTGTGTGGTTCTGGACATGAGCAGCTGCACATTAACAGCCACACATCACCGACAGTCCGCTGAACAATGCAACAGGTTGTGAATGAAATAAACTTAATTACAACATGACAGTCTTGCAGGAAATATCATTAACGTTACTCTTTGTAGTCACGTGGGCATGTGGATTACAGCGTGTCATTGCAAAGAATGCATGTAACGGGTATCTCGTTCAAATGAGCCAGATGTAGGGGGCGGGTAGTTATACGTCATGGTCTCAAGCTGAAAAAGACTTCCTGTTAAGAAGCTCTCGTGTTAACTAAATCAGGCTTTCCTCATCGCACCTAACAGATCCCTCTCAAAGAGCATGGATACCAAGAGGCGAAGCTCCGTTATATTTCTGCCAACAGCCACCAGGGGCGCTGCTGTAGCGCTGCCGCCATCTTGGACTGTTGCGCCCAGACAACATGCAAGATGTCAAGGAGAGAGGAGAAAAACAGAAAAAGAAAACAGTGTAGTGCAATTAACTGCAACAACTATCAGTGGAACACCCTGCACCTGGCCTTCCAATGTTAACCGAAGGATCCTGACAATTAAGAACTCCTGAGGTGTAAGTTTTGAAGTGTTTTAATATGTAGAAATATATATATGTATATGTATATGTATATATATATATTATATTATTATTATTATTATTATTAGCCTACTGTCCCCTTACTGTACAAACTGTAAATAAATCTTTAAATCATTTTCTTTTTTTTTTAATTGTTTTGGTAGATTGGCTTATGGGGTGATTTTGAAGGAGTAATTAAGTCAATATTCTCATAAGTGGATGTAATATGTAGAGATGCCATCTGGGCCGTTTTTCTTCTTTGTTTTTTTTATTTAAAGTCTATATTTTCCTTTACAAAAACGTGAAGAAGCAGCTGTGACCAAGCTATCACGAGGTGAGCAGCATTGTAAGCATAATTAATAGCGATATACTTCAGTGTGTCTGTGTGTTTTTGTATGCAAGCGGGTCTGCTGCGGTCTGCTGACAGTCCAAAATGGCGGCGGTAGGACGAAACTCAAGGCGAGTCTGTTGCTATGGGTAGCCTCGGCTCTTAGTATCCATGCTCTTGTCCCTCCTAACCCCTAACCCTAACTCC
This sequence comes from Epinephelus awoara, assembly GCA_035609425.1. Classification (NCBI taxonomy): domain Eukaryota; kingdom Metazoa; phylum Chordata; class Actinopteri; order Perciformes; family Serranidae; genus Epinephelus; species Epinephelus awoara. The sequence continues at coordinate 314,449 of CM069312.1, read as the reverse complement.
TAACCCTAACTCCTAACCCTAACTCCTTACTGGCAGGAATAAGAAACATGAGACGGCCTGAAAGATGCTGGACCTCCAAAGACTTCCGGTTCAAGTGAGGAGTTAGCAGTATAAAATAAGAGACTTGGGATGCAGTCAAGTATTTGATATTTGAGACAAATTAGGTTTATTATTTTTGTTTTGTTCAATTTTAGACTGGGGCGAGGGTTGCCGGTTCAATCATGGGTGTGGGAGCCCTTCTGTGTGGAGTTCGCATGTTCTCCTTGTGTCAGTGTGGGTTCTCTCTGGGTACTCTGGCTTCCTCCCACAGTCCAAAGACATGTGATTTGGGGACTAGGTTAATTGATTACTTTAAATTGTGTGTAGGTGTGAATGGTTGTCTGTCTCTATGTGTCAGCCCTGTGATGGTCTGGTGACCTGTCTAGGGTGAACCCTGCCTGATGTCAGGTGGGATAGGCTCCAGCCCCCCCTGCGACCCTCATGAGGATGAAGTGGTTAGAAGATGAATGAATGAATTTTAGACTGAGAAAAAAAAGTAAATTAAATAAATATATATATTATCTTCTGTTTCTCTGTCTCTGCCTGTCTGTCTATTTATCTCTGTCTCTGTCTGTCTCTGTCTCTGTCTCTCTGATAAACTCACCTGTCAGATCCAGCCGATAGGAGCAGAGTGGCAGAGTGTGGGCGGGCTTGTTGCTAGAGAAATGAACCAGTAGTTTCTGTTGAACCTGTTCCTCCACACACACACACACACACACACACACACAGAACAGGAAGTGACATCAATACCTATAGAGGAGCCAATCACACTTTATATTTATTCTATCCTGAAATACATTCCAAGACAGAGGGACAGACAGAGGACAGAATGAGGACAGACAGAGGGACAGACAGAGGGACAGACAGAGGACAGAATGAGGACAGACAGAGGGACAGACAGAGGGACAGACAGAGGACAGACAGAGGACAGAAAGAGCACAGACAGAGGACAGACGGAGGGACAGACAGAGGACAGACAGAGGACAGACGGAGGGACAGACAGAGGACAGGCAGAGGACAGATGACAGAGGACAGGCAGAGGACAGACGGAGGGACAGAAAGAGCACAGACAGAGGACAGACGGAGGGACAGACAGAGGACAGACAGAGGACAGACGGAGGGACAGACAGAGGACAGACAGAGGACAGACAGAGGACAGGCAGAGGACAGAGGACAGAATGAGGACAGACAGAGGGACAGACAGAGGACAGAATGAGGACAGACAGAGGACAGACAGAGGACAGGCAGAGGACAGAATGAGGACAGACAGAGGACAGGCAGAGGACAGGCAGAGGACAGAATGAGGACAGACAGAGGACAGACAGAGGACAGGCAGAGGACAGAATGAGGACAGACAGAGGACAGACAGAGGACAGACAGAGGACAGAGGACAGACTGAGGGACAGACAGAGGACAGACAGAGGACAGAGAACAGACAGAGGACAGAGAACAGACAGGACAGAATGAGGACAGACAGAGGACAGGCAGAGGACAGAATGAGGACAGACAGAGGACAGAGGACAGACTGAGGGACAGACAGAGGACAGACAGAGGACAGAGAACAGACAGAGGACAGAGAACAGACAGAGGACAGACAGAGGACAGAGAACAGACAGAGAACAGACAGAGGACAGAGAACAGACAGAGGACAGACAGAGGACAGAGAACAGACCAAGGACAGACAGAGGACAGAATGAGGACAGACAGAGGACAGACAGAGGACAGACAGAGGACAGAATGAGGACAGACAGAGGACAGAGGACAGACAGAGGACAGAGAACAGACAGAGGACAGGGGACAGACTGAGGGACAGACAGAGGACAGACAGAGGACAGAGAACAGACAGAGGACAGAGAACAGACAGAGGACAGGGGACAGACAGAGGACAGAGAACAGACAGAGGACAGAGAACAGACAGAGGACAGGGGACAGACAGAGGACAGGCAGAATGCAAAATGCTGCTGCACGTCTTTTAACTGGCACAAGCAAGTTTGAGCACATTTCTCCTATTTTAGCTTGTCTCCACTGGCTGCCCGTCCATTTTAGGATTCATTTTTTTTAAAAATTATTTGCTTTTAAAGCCTTGAATGGCCCGGCCCCTCCCAACCTGTCTGAGCTGCTGCACCCCTACACTCCCAGCCGCTCTCTCAGGTCAGCTGACCAGCTGCTCCTGACAGTGCCTAAAGCTAAAGCTAGGCTTAAGCTCAGAGGGGAGCGAGCATTTGCTGTTGCAGCTCCAAAACTGTGGAATGAATTGCCACTGCACATTAGACAGGCCTCCTAACTGACTCATTTTAATGCTCTCCTTAAAACCCACCTTTTCTCTTTGGCTTTTGACACCATGTAGCATGTTGACTTTAAGATTTCATGTGTTTATTTTTTATCTTGGGCGAGCAGTGCATTTTATTTATTTGATTTGATTGTAACTTATTTTATTACTTTTATCCTATTGTGTACTTCATCGTTTTATTGTGCTTCTATTATTATGTTTTTATCTTGCTGTGCAGCACTTTGGAAACCTTGTGTTTGTTAAAAGAGTGCTATATAAATAAAGTGGATTGGATTGGACTTTAGTGAATGAACCACATTATTATTGATCAACATACAGAGCTTCATTTTTAACTCTAGCCTGTTAATCAGCCCTAAACCTAAACTATACTATAATTCATTTGAAAGCCTCGTTCTTAGTCTTTTACATCTGACCTGGAAAACCTCGCAGCCACTTTTATTTGTTATAGTGTACCGTGCTCCTGGCCCGTATTCTGAATTTATATCTGAATTCTCAGAGTTTTTATCCAGTCTAGTTCTAAAATCAGATAAAGTTATTATTGTAGGCGATTTTAACCTTCATGTCGACGTTGATAATGACTCCCTGGCTACCGCCTTTATCTCATTATTAGACTCCATTGGCTTCAGTCAGGGTGTACATGAGCCCACTCACTGTTTTAACCATACCCTCGATCTAGTTCTGACGTATGGAATTGAAATTTATAACCTAACAGTCTTTCCACAGAATCCCTCGCTATTGGATCATTATTTGATTACTTTTGATTTCTTTTTACTCGATTACACGCCACTCAGCAACAGTTACTATACTAGATGTTTATCAGATAGTGCTGTCGCAAAATTTAAGGAAATGATTACTCCATCATTAAATTCAATACCAAATCCTTCAGTAACAGAGGTTTCCCGTACCGACTTTAACCTCTCTCGAATTGATCATCTTGTCAATAGCGTCGTAGGCTCGCTGCGAACAACACTTGACTCTGTAGCTCCTCTTAAAAAGAAGTTAACAAAGCAAAGAAAGTTCGCTCCTTGGTATAACTCTCAAACCCGTAAGTTAAAACAAATATCGCGAAAATTTTAAAGGAATTGGCGATTAACCAAACTGGAAGAATCTCGTGTAATCTGGGCAGACAGTCTCAAAACTTATAAGAGGGGCCTCCGCAATGCCAGAGCAAACTATTACTCAGCTTTAATAGAAGAAAACAAAAATAACCCCAGGTTTCTTTTCAGCACTGTAGCCAGGCTGACTGAGAGTCACAGCTCTATTGAGCCTTGTATTCCTTTAGCCCTTAGCAGTAATGATTTTATGAGCTTCTTTAATGACAAAATTCTAACTATTAGAGGCAAAATTCATGACCTCCTGTCCTCAGATAGTACCTATCTAACCTCAAACACAGCTGTAACACCTAATATATATTTAGATTGCTTCTCCCCAATTTCCCTTCAAGAATTGACCGCAGTGATTTCTTCATCTAAATCATCAACGTGTCTCTTAGACCCCATCCCGACTAGGCTACTCAAGGAGGTCTTACCTCTAGTTAACACCCATATATTAGATATGATCAATATATCCTTATTAACAGGCTATGTACCACAGTCTTTTAAGGTAGCTGTAATTAAACCTCTACTAAAAAAGACCACCCTGGATCCAGAGGTGTTAGCCAACTATAGACCAATATCTAATCTTCCCTTTCTTTCAAAGAGCCTTGAGAAAGCAGTCGCAGACCCGCTGTGTGGGCGGAGCCTGACAGAGAGTGAACAGAGAGAGAAGGAGTGTCAGCAGGTCAGACAGGTTTGGGCGAGTCGGTCGAGTGAGCTTCTCACACAGAGAGAGAGATTTGTGTTTGTGGCTTTATTTAAACGATAAGTCTCAACAGGGACAGACCAAGACCAGGACAGAGGACGCGGACGTTTTTGTTTGTCTTTCGAGACAGGAGAGACTGAGGAAGACGAGGAAGAGGAGTGTGGAGCCGTGAACAGGTAAGTCAGGTGATCTCACCTGAAACACATCAGAGTTATGATTCATTTTAAAGTCTGAGGACAGGAAACAGGGGACAGGAGACAAGGGACGGGAGACAGGGGACAAGGGACGGGACACGGGACAGGAGACAAGGGACAAGAGACAGGAGTTAGGGGGACAGGAGACATGAGAGAGGATAGAGGAGACAGGAGACTGGGGACAGGAGACAAGAGACAAGAGACACGAGTTAGGGGACAGGAGACAGTCAGAGCAGGTGAATCAGGAAGTGAGTGTGATGATGTCATAGGTTGAGGCTCCTGTTAATGTGAGGCTGAACCATCTGAGGTCTGAGTTTCATGTTTGGACATGTGAAGTCTCAGGTGTGTGTCTCAGTTGTGTGTGTCAGCTGTGTGCATCAGCGGTGTGACGTCTCAGGTGTGACGTCTCAGGTGAGTATCTAAGTTGTGTGTCTCAGCTGTGTGTGTCAGCTGTGTGCATCAGCGGTGTGATGTCTCAGGTGTGACGTCTCAGGTGTGTATCTAAGTTGTGTGTCTCAGCTGTGTATGTCAGTGGTGTGACGTCTCAGGTGTGTGTGTGTCTCAGCTGTGTGTGTCAGGTGTGTGACATCAGCACTGTCAGGACCTGATGTAGGCTCTGATGTAATTTATAATGTAGACTCTGATGTAAGTTATGATGTAGACTCTGATGTAGGCTCTGATGTAAGTTATGATATAGACTCTGATGTAAGTTATGATGTAAGTTATGATGTAGACTCTGATGTGGGCTCTGATGTAAGTTATGATGTAGACTGTGATGTAGGCTCTGATGTAAGTTATGATATAGAGTCTGATGTAAGTTATGATGTAGACTGATGTAAGTTATGATGTAAGTTATGATATAGACTCTGATGTAAGTTATGATGTAGACTGATGTAAGTTATGATATAGACTCTGATAAAGACTCTGATGTAATTTATAATGTAGACTCTGATGTAAGTTATGATGTAGACTCTGATGTAAGTTATGATATAGACTCTGATGTAAGTTATGATGTACATTATGATGTAGACTGATGTAAGTTATGATGTACATTATGATGTAGACTGATGTAAGTTATGATATAGACTCTGATGTAAGTTATGATGTAGACTCTGATGTAAGTTATAATGTAGGCTCTGATGTAAGTTATGATATAGACTCTGATGTAAGTTATGATGTAGGCTCTGATGTAAGTTATGATATAGACTCTGATGTAAGTTATGATGTAGGCTCTGATGTAAGTTATGATATAGACTCTGATGTAAGTTATGATGTAGACTGATGTAAGTTATGATGTAAGTTATGATATAGACTCTGATGTAAGTTATGATGTAGACTCTGATGTAAGTTATAATGTAGGCTCTGATGTAAGTTATGATATAGACTCTGATGTAAGTTATGATGTAGACTGATGTAAGTTATGATGTAAGTTATGATATAGACTCTGATGTAGACTCTGATGTAAGTTTTGATGTTGACTCCGATGTAGACTCTGATGTAAGTTATGATGTAGACTGATATAGACTCTGGTGTAAGTTATGATGTGGGCTCTGATGTAAGTTTTGATGTAGACTCTGATGTAGGCTCTGATGTAAGTTATGCCGTGGGCTCTGATTTAAGTTATGATGTAGGCTGTGGCGTTTTTTTATGATGTAGGCTCTGATGTAAGTTATGATGTCGGCTCTGATGTAAGTTATGATGTAGGCTCTGATGTAAGTTATGATATAGACTGATGTAAGTAGACTGATGTAAGTTATGATATAGACTCTGATGTAGACTCTGATGTAATTTATAATGTAGACTCTGATGTAAGTTATGATGTAGACTCTGATGTGGGCTCTGATGTAAGTTATGATGTAGGCTCTGATGTAAGTTATGATGTAGGCTCTGATGTAGGCTCTGATGTAAGTTATGATGTAGACTCTGATGTAAGTTATGATGTAGACTCTGATGTGGGCTCTGATGTAATTTATAATGTAGACTCTGATGTAAGTTATGATGTAGGCTCTGATGTAGGCTCTGATGTAAGTTATGATGTAGACTCTGATGTGGGCTCTGATGTAAGTTATGATATAGACTCTGATGTAAGTTATGATGTAAATTATGATATTGACTGATGTATGTTATGATGTAGACTGATGTAAGTTATGATATAGACTCTGATATAAGTTATGATATAGACTCTGATGTAAGTTATGATGTAGACTGATGCAAGTTATGATGTAGACTCTAATGTAAGTTATGATGTAGACTGATGAAAATTATGATGTAGACTCTGATGTAAATTATGATGTAGACTCTGATGTAAGTTATGGTGTAGACTCTGATGTAAGTTATGATATAGACTGATGCAAGTTTTGATGTAGACTGATATAAGTTATGATGTAGACTGATGAAAATTATGATGTAGACTCTGATGAATGTTATGATGTAGACTGATGAAAATTATATTGTAGACTCTGATGTAAGTTATGATGTAGACTCTGATGTAAGTTATGATATAGACTGATGAAAATTATGATATAGACTCTGATGTAAGTTATGATGTAAGTTATGATGTAGACTGATGTAAGTTATGATGTAGACTCTGATGTAAGTTAAGATATAGACTCTGATGTAAGTTATGATGTAGGCTCTGATGTAAGTTATGATGTAGACTGATGTAAGTTATGATGTAGACCGATGAAAATTATGATGTAGACTCTGATGTAAATTATGATGTAGACTCTGATGTAGACTCTTATGTGGGCTCTGATGAGAGTTATGATGTAGGCTCTGATGTTTTTTTATGATGTAGACTCTGATGTGGGCTCTGATGTAAGCTCTGATGTAAGTTATGATGTAGACTGATATAGACTCTGATGTAAGTTATGATGTGGGCTCTGATGTAAGTTATGATATAGACTCTGATGTAAGTTATGATGTACATTATGATGTAGGCTCTGATGTAAGTTATGATGTAAGTTATGATATAGACTCTGATGTAAGTTATGATGTAGACTCTGATGTAAGTTATAATGTAGGCTCTGATGTAAGTTATGATATAGACTCTGATGTAAGTTATGATGTAGGCTATGATGTAAGTTATGATATAGACTCTGATGTAAGTTATGATGTAGACTCTGATGTAAGTTATGATGTAGACTCTGATGTAAGTTATGATGTCGGCTCTGATGTAAGTTATGATATAGACTGATGTAAGTAGACTGATGTAAGTTATAATATAGACTCTGATGTAGACTCTGATGTAGACTCTGATGTAATTTATAATGTAGACTCTGATGTAAGTTATGATGTAGACTCTGATGTGGGCTCTGATGTAAGTTATGATATAGACTCTGATGTAAGTTATGATGTAAGTTATGATATAGACTGATGTAGACTCTGATGTAAGTTATGATGTAGACTCTGATGTAGACACTGATGTGGGCTCTGATGTAGGCTCTGATGTAAGTTATGATGTAGGCTCTGATGTAAGTTATGATATAGACTCTGATGTAAGTTATGATGTAAATTATGATATTGACTGATGTATGTTATGATGTAGACTGATGTAAGTTATGATATAGACTCTGATATAAGTTATGATATAGACTCTGATGTAAGTTATGATGTAGACTGATGCAAGTTATGATGTAGACTGATGCAAGTTATGATGTAGACTCTAATGTAAGTTATGATGTAGGCTCTGATGTAGGGTGTGATGTAGGTTATGATGTTAACTCTGATGTAGGGTGTGATGTAAGGTGTGGTGTAGGTTATGATGTAGGATGTGATGTAAGATGTGGTGTAGGTTATGATGTAGGATGTGATGTAAGGTGTGGTATAGGTTATGATGTAGGTTGTGATGTAAGGTGTGGTGTAGATTATGATGTAGGGTGTGGCGTAGGTTATGATGTAGGATGTGATGTAAGGTGTGGTGTAGGTTATGATTTAGGATGTGATGTAGGGTGTGATGTAAGGTGTGGTGTAGGTTATTATGTAGGTTATGATGTAGGATGTGATGTAAGGTGTGGTGTAGGTTATGATGTAGGGTGTGATGTAAGGTGTGGCGTAGGTTATTATGTAGGATGTGATGTAAGGTGTGGTGTAGGTTATGATGTAGGGTGTGATGTAAGGTGTGGCGTAGGTTGTGATGTAGCATGTGCTGTAAGGTGTGGTGTAGGATGTGATGTAAGGTGTGGTGTAGGTTATGATGTAGGGTGTGATGTAGGGTGTGATGTAAGTCCCGCGTAAAGCTGACCCACAGGTACAGTGCAGATGTTTGTTGGGTGACCGGCGGCACTGATCGTACGCAGTAAAGGCTGTTCAAGATGGCTGCGGAGATAACATGTTTTTATGGTGTCTGAGGTCAGACGATCAGGACACGTTCAAAATGAGACCAAATTTTTCTGAATGAGGCAGAGGGGGCGGAGTCATGTTCACAGAAAGTCTGCATCTGATTGGTCCAGTAGTTTGTGACAGCACTGACCTCACACTTAGTTCTCTGTCTCTCCTCCTCAGAGCTCGTCTATGATTGGACAGCCGTTTGATTGGTTAATTGATCATCTTTAGCCCAACCCTCCTGTGACGCATCGCCATGTCATCAAACATCAACGTCTCCCCTGACAATCCGTATGGTCAGGTGACCATTCCCCGGGCAAAGCTCCACACCTCCGATGATGGCGGCATGGTGATAGCCAATCCGGGAGCTCTGAGCAGTGACAATGGAAACCCATACGGCGTGTCCAGCTCCGCCCCCCCCCCGTACGTGGTGAAGGAGGCTGGAGGGGAGATGGAGGAGGGGCAGGGGAGGTGTGCGGCCTGCTGCTACCGCTGCAGGAGGAGGAAGTGATGTCAGCGCGCCAGGAGCATTGTGATTGGCTTCTTTTACTTCCTGTTACCTCACGTTGATGTTTCCTTTCTTTCACTGAGGAAAAAGGAAGGACACAAGGAAGCAGAGAAGGAAGTGAAGAAGAAGAAATAAATGAATGGAAATAAAGTTGAAGAAGCTCTTTCCTCAAGGCGGCCATTTTGTGCCAACAACAACAACAACAGGTGGAACATGGAGGAGCTGATGATCGGATCAAAGAAAAATTTACTAGAAATAAAATGCAAAGTATTTTTTTTTTTTTTTTACACGTTTTTGCAAAAAAATTATAAAAAAAAAAAACCACTGAAAAAAAGATGCAATAACACTATAATATGTTTATTAATATTATCATTACTTGGGTCATTATATATTATTAATATTAGTAGTAGTAATAGGAGTATTAGAAGTACAATAATAATTATAATAATGATGATAATGATTATTCTTAATATTATTATGGGTTGTTATCATCAGTCATATCATGTGACGACCAACAGTAGAAATATTAATGAATATTAATAAATGTTTATAAACGTTAAAATTGTTGCTGCTGAACTGTGAAGTTTGTTTTTTACTTTTCTTTCTCTTCTACTGTTGTCATGACAATGACACAAAATGCCAAGAGGCTGTGATGCGGTTTGTGACATCACACGTTACAGGAGTGTGAACAGATGTGATTGATCTGTGATTAATTGACAGGCGGTGACGTCATGTCTGAATATGATCAAAGGAACCTGATGGACATGTTTCTGTGTTTATTACGTGTTTTATATTTGATCCAGTTTCTCTGTCTTCACAGAAAGTTGTTCTGATTTTCACGAAGTATTTTATTCTGAAGGGTTGAGTATGAAGGAGTTCTAAATGAAATCTTAACGATGTCGAATGAAATCTGAAAATATGGAAAACATTTGTTGATGAAATAAAGACAAAGATTATTAAAGAGTGATGTTTCATGTCGTTGACATGTCATTTTAATCCTTAATCTTTTTCACCTAAAAACAAAAAACAATCAGACTGTGGTGAAGCATAAAATATGATTAGAATAGTTACACTTCTTTAACTGATGAAGGTGGCTGGTGGAGGTGGCTGATGGAGGTGGCTGATGGAGGTGGCTGGTGGAGGTGGCTGATGGAGGTGGCTGATGGAGGCAGTACATGGAGGTGGATGATGAAGGCGGCTGATGGAGGCGGTAGATGGAGGCAGCTGATTGGGCAGCCGATGGAGGCGCCTGATGGAGGTAGCTGATGGAGGCGCCTGATGGAGGTGGCTGATGGAAGTGGCTGATGGGTGCGGCTGATGGAGGTGGCTGATGGAGGTGGCTGATGGAAGTGGCCGATGGGTGCGGCTGATGGAGGTGGCTGATGGGGGCGGCTGATGGAGGTGGCTGATGGAAGTGGCAGATGGGTGCGGCTGATGGAGGTGGCTGATGGAGGTAGCTGATGGAAGTGGCCGATGGGTGCGGCTGATGGAGGTGGCTGATGGGGGCGGCTGATGGAGGTGGCTGATGGAAGTGGCAGATGGGTGCGGCTGATGGAGGTGGCTGATGGAGGTGGCTGATGGAAGTGGCTGATGGGTGCGGCTGATGGAGTTGGCTGATGGGGGCGGCTGATGGAGGTGGCTGATGGAAGTGGCAGATGGGTGCGGCTGATGGAGGTGGCTGATGGAAGTGGCCGATGGGTGCGGCTGATGGAGGTGGCTGATGGGGGCGGATGATGGAGGTTCCCTGTTAGGTAAAGCCGTGATAATGTTCTAAATATTAGAAACTCTCAGGCTGATATGGATTTATTTTTTTTGGAGGTTAACATCAAACAGGAAGTGACAACACTGTTTGATTTAACATACGTGATGTGAAGACTTTCCCTCCAGATGTTACTAAAAATAAATTTTATACGTCATGTTATGACTGTGGTCATTTATTTGATTGTTTATGTTGCCTGTACTGACAGCTCTCTCTCTCCCCCATTCTGCAGTAGCAATCAGCCTGTCTGTGTGTGTGTGTGCGATGAGCTGCAGGAGGTGTGATTTCAACCACGTGATCGGGCTGCTGCTGCTGATTGGCTGACTGCTCAGTTTTAAACTCTGACTGACGCCGGCCTCCGGCCTCTCACTCTTCCCATTCCCAACATGACAGCAGCTGGTATTCTGTGTATGATCTTGTGTGTGCTGCAGTAGCATTTGGGAATTTAGAGCAACTGCCTGCAGGAGCAGTTACCTATAACTTTAGTTGTGTGTGAAGGCTACCTTTGACCTTTGTAATTAGAAGAGCTTATTGTAAGTATTCTAATATTGTAAATAATGGTGCTCAATTCAGTAGCAGCCTTAAAGTAGGAGGGAGAAGCCATTTTTTTGTTAATCCCTTCTTCTCCTGTTTATTTCAGTTGGGAGGTAGGTCAGTTTGATTGTCTTTTGTTTCCACATTTATTTTTCGACAGGTAAGGTAGGGATCTGGATTTAGTTGTTTTGTTTGTTATTTTTGGCATTGCTCTTCTCTGAAGTTATAAAAATAAAACTGCTACTTTGAACTTTTTACATGGAAGTTGGCTGACCTTCTTGGGAGTGGGAAGAGCGGGGGCACACACACTATCATGTGTGGCCCAGGTGCCCCTAGGCCTGGATCATAACAGTCACATCTGAAAACGACAACAAAAATCATCACATTGATGATGTCACACATTTCCGACCAGGGGCTGATTGGTGGTGTTGGTGTGATGCCACAGTGGTTCGGTCTGTATGATAGGGCTTCCCGACAGCAGCCTGACAGACAGAACACAGGGCTCTAATGACACCTACACACAGACCAATGATCAATGATCCAGTCAGCGATTGAAAGTGTGTGTGTGTGTGTGTGTGTGTGTGTGTGTGTGTGTGTGTGTGTGTGTGTGTGTGTGTGTGTGTGTGTGTGTGTGTGTGTCTGTTGCTAGGTGACCTCAGTCAGTCCACACTGAGCTGTAACCTGATGGGCCTACACCAGCAGCCAATAGAAACATGAGAGCAGCTCTACTTTCTATTGGCCAATCAAGTTACAGGTCACAGTACTGAAACTGTGACACATGTTGTTAATGATCAGGTATTGATCAGTTATTGATCAGGTATTGTTCAGGTATTGATCAGGTATTGATCGATAAACTCTGTTTTATTGACATATTTATCTCTCCGATCATCTCAAGTCATTGGTTCAAAAGTATATAGCAACATTTCAAACAGTGTGTGGCTGTGTGCACGCGCGCGCGTGTGTGTGTGTGCACTGTCAGTTCAGTGAGGCTGAATTATTGATGATGTCACAGTGTCCGTCTCCCTGTGAGGACAACGAGTAGCAAACAGAGAAGAATAAGGAAGGAGACACAGGACAACCACAGAAGAATAAAGGAAAGAAAAACAGAAGAGGAGAGAATAAACAACAGAAGGAGAAAACAACAGAAGGAGAAAAGACAAACTGAAGGAAGTCAAGAAGAGACGGACAGGAGGAAATGAAACAAAAACAGACGACAGGAGAAAAGGTGTAAACAACAACAATAACAACAAACAAGAGGAGGAAATGATGTGAGACAGGAAGTACATCCAGGTCAGTTCTTGTTTCCTTTAACAGTCTGGTTCCAGTCTGGTCTCAGTCTGGTCCATGTTTGTTCCCAGTCTGGTCTCAGTCTGGTGTCAGCCTGGTCCATGTTTGGTCCCAGTCTGGTCCCAATCTGGTCCCAGTCTGGTCTCAGTCTGGTCCCAATCTGGTCTCAGTCTGGTGTCAGTCTGATCTCAGTCTGGTCTCAGTCTGGTCTCAATCTGGTGTCAGTTTGGTCCCAATCTGGTCCCAATCTAGTCTCAGTCTGGTGTCAGTCTGGTGTCAGTCTGGTCCCAATCTAGTCTCAGTCTGGTCTCAGTCTGGTCTCAGTCTGGTCTCAGTCTGGTCCCAAGCTGGTCCCAATCTAGTCTCAGTCTGGTATTACTCTGGTCCTAGTCTGGTGTCAGCCTGGTCTTAGTCTGGTCTCAGTCTGGTCTCAGTCTGGTCCCAATCTAGTCTCAGTCTGGTATTACTCTGGTCTCAGTCTGGTGTCAGCCTGGTCTCAGTCTGGTCCCAATCTAGTCTCAGTCTGGTGTCAGCCTGGTCTCAGTCTGGTCCCAATCTGGTCCCAGTCTGGTCCCAATCTGGTCCCAATCTAGTCTCAGTCTGGTCTCAGTCTGGTCCCAATCTGGTCCCGATCTAATCTCAGTCTGGTCTTACTCTGGTCCTAGTCTGGTCTCAGCCTGGTCTCAGTCTGGTGTCAGTCTGGTGTCAGTCTGGTCCCAATCTAGTCTCAGTCTGGTCTTAGTCTGGTCCCAATCTAGTCTCAGTCTGGTGTCAGTCTGGTCCCAATCTAGTCGCAGTCTGGTCTCACTCTGGTCCCAATCTGGTCTCAGTCTGGTGTCAGTCTGGTCTTAGTCTGGTCTCAATCTGGTCCCAATCTAGTCTCAGTCTGGTCTTACTCTGGTCCTAGTCTGGCCTCAGCCTGGTCGCAGTCTGGTGTCAGTCTGGTCTTAGTCTGGTCCCAATCTGGTCTCAGTCTGGTGTCAGTCTGGTCCCAATCTGGTCTCAGTCTGGTGTCAGTCTGATCTCAGTCTGGTCTCAGTCTGGTCTCAATCTGGTGTCAGTTTGGTCCCAATCTGGTCCCAATCTAGTCTCAGTCTGGTGTCAGTCTGGTGTCAGTCTGGTCCCAATCTAGTCTCAGTCTGGTCTCAGTCTGGTCTCAGTCTGGTCCCAATCTGGTCCCAATCTAGTCTCAGTCTGGTCTCAGTCTGGTCTCAGTCTGGTCCCAAGCTGGTCCCAATCTAGTCTCAGTCTGGTATTACTCTGGTCCTAGTCTGGTGTCAGCCTGGTCTTAGTCTGGTCTCAGTCTGGTCTCAGTCTGGTCCCAATCTAGTCTCAGTCTGGTATTACTCTGGTCTCAGTCTGGTGTCAGCCTGGTCTCAGTCTGGTCCCAATCTAGTCTCAGTCTGGTGTCAGCCTGGTCTCAGTCTGGTCCCAATCTGGTCCCAGTCTGGTCCCAATCTGGTCCCAATCTAGTCTCAGTCTGGTCTCAGTCTGGTCCCAATCTGGTCCCGATCTAATCTCAGTCTGGTCTTACTCTGGTCCTAGTCTGGTCTCAGCCTGGTCTCAGTCTGGTGTCAGTCTGGTGTCAGTCTGGTCCCAATCTAGTCTCAGTCTGGTCTCAGTCTGGTCTCAATCTAGTCTCAGTCTGGTGTCAGTTTGGTCCCAATCTGGTCCCAATCTAGTCTCAGTCTGGTGTCAGTCTGGTGTCAGTCTGGTCCCAATCTAGTCTCAGTCTGGTCTCAGTCTGGTCTCAGTCTGGTCTCAGTCTGGTCCCAAGCTGGTCCCAATCTAGTCTCAGTCTGGTATTACTCTGGTCCTAGTCTGGTGTCAGCCTGGTCTTAGTCTGGTCTCAGTCTGGTCTCAGTCTGGTCCCAATCTAGTCTCAGTCTGGTATTACTCTGGTCTCAGTCTGGTGTCAGCCTGGTCTCAGTCTGGTCCCAATCTAGTCTCAGTCTGGTGTCAGCCTGGTCTCAGTCTGGTCCCAATCTGGTCCCAGTCTGGTCCCAATCTGGTCCCAATCTAGTCTCAGTCTGGTCTCAGTCTGGTCCCAATCTGGTCCCGATCTAATCTCAGTCTGGTCTTACTCTGGTCCTAGTCTGGTCTCAGCCTGGTCTCAGTCTGGTGTCAGTCTGGTGTCAGTCTGGTCCCAATCTAGTCTCAGTCTGGTCTTAGTCTGGTCCCAATCTAGTCTCAGTCTGGTGTCAGTCTGGTCCCAATCTAGTCGCAGTCTGGTCTCACTCTGGTCCCAATCTGGTCTCAGTCTGGTGTCAGTCTGGTCTTAGTCTGGTCTCAATCTGGTCCCAATCTAGTCTCAGTCTGGTCTTACTCTGGTCCTAGTCTGGCCTCAGCCTGGTCGCAGTCTGGTGTCAGTCTGGTCTTAGTCTGGTCCCAATCTGGTCTCAGTCTGGTGTCAGTCTGGTCCCAATCTGGTCTCAGTCTGGTGTCAGTCTGATCTCAGTCTGGTCTCAGTCTGGTCTCAATCTGGTGTCAGTTTGGTCCCAATCTGGTCCCAATCTAGTCTCAGTCTGGTGTCAGTCTGGTGTCAGTCTGGTCCCAATCTAGTCTCAGTCTGGTCTCAGTCTGGTCTCAGTCTGGTCCCAATCTGGTCCCAATCTAGTCTCAGTCTGGTCTCAGTCTGGTCTCAGTCTGGTCCCAAGCTGGTCCCAATCTAGTCTCAGTCTGGTATTACTCTGGTCCTAGTCTGGTGTCAGCCTGGTCTTAGTCTGGTCTCAGTCTGGTCTCAGTCTGGTCCCAATCTAGTCTCAGTCTGGTATTACTCTGGTCTCAGTCTGGTGTCAGCCTGGTCTCAGTCTGGTCCCAATCTAGTCTCAGTCTGGTGTCAGCCTGGTCTCAGTCTGGTCCCAATCTGGTCCCAGTCTGGTCCCAATCTGGTCCCAATCTAGTCTCAGTCTGGTCTCAGTCTGGTCCCAATCTGGTCCCGATCTAATCTCAGTCTGGTCTTACTCTGGTCCTAGTCTGGTCTCAGCCTGGTCTCAGTCTGGTGTCAGTCTGGTGTCAGTCTGGTCCCAATCTAGTCTCAGTCTGGTCTTAGTCTGGTCCCAATCTAGTCTCAGTCTGGTGTCAGTCTGGTCCCAATCTAGTCGCAGTCTGGTCTCACTCTGGTCCCAATCTGGTCTCAGTCTGGTGTCAGTCTGGTCTTAGTCTGGTCTCAATCTGGTCCCAATCTAGTCTCAGTCTGGTCTTACTCTGGTCCTAGTCTGGCCTCAGCCTGGTCGCAGTCTGGTGTCAGTCTGGTCTTAGTCTGGTCCCAATCTGGTCCCAATCTAGTCCCAATCTAGTCTCAGTCTGGTGTCAGCCTGGTCTCAGTCTGGTGTCAGTCTGGTCTTAGTCTGGTCCCGATCTAGTCTCAGTCTGGTGTCAGTCTGGTCCCAATCTAGTCGCAGTCTGGTCTCACTCTGGTCCCAATCTGGTCTCAGTCTGGTGTCAGTCTGGTCCCAATCTAGTCGCAGTCTGGTCCCAATCTGGTCCAAATCTAGTCTCAGTCTGGTCTTACTCTGGTCCTAGTCTGGCCTCAGCCTGGTCTCAGCCTGGCCGCAGTCTGGTGTCAGTCTGGTCTTAGTCTGGTCCCAATCTGGTCCCAATCTAGTCCCAATCTAGTCTCAGTCTGGTGTCAGCCTGGTCTCAGTCTGGTGTCAGTCTGGTCTTAGTCTGGTCCCAATCTGGTCCCAATCTAGTCCCAATCTACTCTCAGTCTGGTCTCACTCTGGTCTCAGTGTGGTGTCAGTCTGGTCTCAGTCTGGTCTCAGCCTGGTCTCAGTCTGGTTCCTGTCTGGTCCCAATCTGGTCCCAATCTAGTCTCAGTCTGGTGTCAGTCTGGTCTCAATCTGGTGTCAGTTTGGTCCCAATCTGGTCCCAATCTAGTCTCAGTCTGGTGTCAGTCTGGTGTCAGTCTGGTGTCAGTCTGGTCCCAATCTAGTCTCAGTCTGGTCTCAGTCTGGTCTCAATCTGGTGTCAGTTTGGTCCCAATCTGGTCCCAATCTAGTCTCAGTCTGCTGTCAGTCTGGTGTCAGTCTGGTCCCAATCTAGTCTCAGTCTGGTCTCAGTCTGGTCCCAATTTGGTCCCAATCTAGTCTCAGTCTGGTCTCAGTCTGGTCTCAGTCTGGTCCCAATCTGGTCCCAATCTAGTCTCAGTCTGGTATTACTCTGGTCCTAGTCTGGTGTCAGCCTGGTCTTAGTCTGGTCTCAGTCTGGTCTCAGTCTGGTCCCAATCTGGTCCCAATCTAGTCTCAGTCTGGTATTACTCTGGTCCTAGTCTGGTCTCAGCCTGGTCTCAGTCTGGTGTCAGCCTGGTCTTAGTCTGGTCTCAGTCTGGTCTCAGTCTGATCCCAATCTAATCTCAGTCTGGTGTCAGCCTGGTCTCAGTCTGGTCCCAATCTGGTCCCAGTCTGGTCCCAATCTAGTCCCAATCTAGTCTCAGTCTGGTGTCAGCCTGGTCTCAGTCTGGTCCCAATCTAGTCCCAATCTAGTCTCAGCCTGGTCTCAGTCTGGTCCCAATCTGGTCCCAGTCTGGTCCCACTCTGGTCCCAATCTAGTCTCAGTCTGGTCTCAGTCTGGTCTCAGTCTGGTCCCAATCTGGTCCCAATCTAGTCTCAGTCTGGTATTACTCTGGTCCTAGTCTGGTGTCAGCCTGGTCTTAGTCTGGTCTCAGTCTGGTCTCAGTCTGGTCCCAATCTGGTCCCAATCTAGTCTCAGTCTGGTATTACTCTGGTCCTAGTCTGGTCTCAGCCTGGTCTTAGTCTGGTCTCAGTCTGGTCTCAGTCTGATCCCAATCTAATCTCAGTCTGGTCTCAGTCTGGTGTCAGCCTGGTCTCAGTCTGGTCCCAATCTGGTCCCAGTCTGGTCCCAATCTAGTCCCAATCTAGTCTCAGTCTGGTGTCAGCCTGGTCTCAGTCTGGTCCCAATCTAGTCTCAGTCTGGTCTCACTCTGGTCCCAATCTGGTCTCAGCCTGGTCTTAGTCTGGTGTCAGTCTGGTCTTAGTCTGGTCCCAATCTGGTCCCAATCTAGTCCCAATCTAGTCTCAGTCTGGTGTCAGCCTGGTCTCAGTCTGGTGTCAGTCTGGTCTTAGTCTGGTCCCAATCTAGTCTCAGTATGGTCTCAGTATGGTCTCACTCTGGTCTCAGTGTGGTCTCAGTCTGGTCTCAGCCTGGTATTACTCTGGTCCTAGTCTGGTGTCAGCCTGGTCTTAGTCTGGTCTTAGTCTGGTCTCAGTCTGGTCCCAATCTAATCTCAGTCTGGTCTCAGTCTGGTCTCAGTCTGATCTCAGTCTGGTCTCAGTCTGGTCTCAGTCTGGTCCCAATCTAGTCTCAGTCTGGTGTCAGCCTGGTCTCAGTCTGGTCCCAATCTGGTCCCAGTCTGGTCCCAATCTAGTCTCAGTCTGGTGTCAGCCTGGTCCAAATCTGGTCCCAATCTAGTCCCAGTCTGGTCTCAGTCTGGTCTCAATCTGGTGTCAGTTTGGTCCCAATCTAGTCTCAGTCTGGTGTCAGTCTGGTGTCAGTCTGGTCCCAATCTGGTCCCAATCTAGTCTCAGTCTGGTCTCAGTCTGGTATCAGTCTGGTCCCAATCTGGTCACAATCTAGTCTCAGTCTGGTATTACTCTGGTCCTAGTCTGGTGTCAGCCTGGTCTTAGTCTGGTCTTAGTCTGGTCTCAGTCTGGTCCCAATCTAATCTCAGTCTGGTCTCAGTCTGGTCTCAGTCTGATCTCAGTCTGGTCTCAGTCTGGTCTCAGTCTGGTCCCAATCTAGTCTCAGTCTGGTGTCAGCCTGGTCTCAGTCTGGTCCCAATCTGGTCCCAGTCTGGTCCCAATCTAGTCTCAGTCTGGTGTCAGCCTGGTCCAAATCTGGTCCCAATCTAGTCTCAGTCAGGTCTCAGTCTGGTCCCAATCTAGTCTCAGTCTGGTCTCACTCTGGTCTCATTCTGGTCTCAGTCTGGTCTCAGTCTGGTCTCAGTCTGGTGTCAGCCTGGTCTAAGTCTGGTCCCAATCTGGTCCCAATCTAGTCTCAGTCTGGTGTCAGCCTGGTCCCAATCTGGTCCCAATCTAGTCTCAGTCTGGTCTCAGTCTGGTGTCAGCCTGGTCTAAGTCTGGTCCCAATCTAGTCCCAATCTAGTCTCAGTCTGGTCTTACTCTGGTCCTAGTCTGGTCTCAGCCTGGTCACAGTCTGGTGTCAGTCTGGTGTCAGTCTGGTCCCAATCTAGTCTCAGTCTGGTGTCAGTCTGGTCCCAATCTAGTCGCAGTCTGGTCTCAGTCTGGTCTTACTCTGGTCCTAGTCTGGTCTCAGCCTGGTCTCAGTCTGGTGTCAGTCTGGTCGCAGTCTGGTGTCAGTCTGGTCCCAATCTAGTCTCAGTCTGGTCTTAGTCTGGTCCCAATCTAGTCCCAATCTAGTCTCAATCTGGTGTCAGCCTGGTCTCAGTCTGGTCTTAGTCTGGTCCCAATCTAGTCCCAATCTAGTCTCAGCCTGGTGTCAGCCTGGTCTCAGTCTGGTCCTAGTCTAGTCTCAGCCTGGTCTCAGCCTGGTCGCAGTCTGGTGTCAGTCTGGTTTTAGTCTGGTCCCAATCTGGTCCCAATCTAGTCCCAATCTAGTCTCAGTCTGATCTCAGTCTGGTCTCACTCTGGTCTTAGTCTGGTTCCTGTCTGGTCCCAATCTAGTCCCAGTTTGGTCTCAGTCTGGCGTCACTCTGGTCCCAATCTAATCTCAGTCTGGTCTCAGTCTGGTCTCAGTCTGGTGTCACTCTGGTCCCAATCTAATCTCAGTCTGGTCTCAGTCTGATCTCAGTCTGGTCTCAGTCTGGTCCCAATCTAGTCTCAGTCTGGTGTCAGCCTGGTCTCAGTCTGGTCCCAATCTGGTCCCAGTCTGGTGTCAATGTAGTCCCAATCTAGTCTCAGTCTGGTGTCAGCCTGGTCCCAATCTGGTCCCAATCTAGTCTCAGTCTGGTGTCAGCCTGGTCCCAATCTGGTCCTAGTCTGGTCTCAGTCTGGTTCCTGTCTGGTCCAATTCTAGTCTCAGTCTGGTGTCAGCCTGGTGTCAGTCTGGTCTCAGTCTGGTGTCAGTCTGGTCTTAGTCTGGTCCCAATCTGGTCCCAATCTAGTCTCAGTCTGGTCTTACTCTGGTCCTAGTATGGTCTCAGCCTGGTCTGAGCCTTGTCTCAGTCTGGTGTCAGTCTGGTCCCAATCGGTCTGGTCTTAGTCTGGTCCCAATCTGGTCCCAGTCTAGTCTCAGTATGGTCTCACTCTGGTCCCAATCTGGTCTCAGTCTGGTCTCAGTCTGGTCCCAATCTGGTCCCAATCTAGTCTCAGTCTGGTCTCAGTCTGGTCCCAATCTAGTCTCAGTCTGGTCTCACTCTGGTCTTAGTCTGGTTCCTGTCTGGTCCCAATCTAGTCCCAGTTTGGTGTCAGTCTGGTGTCACTCTGGTCCCAATCTAATCTCAGTCTGGTCTCAGTCTGGTCTCAGTCTGGTCTCACTCTGGTCCCAATCTAGTCTCAGTCTGGTCTCAGTCTGATCTCAGTCTGGTCTCACTCTGGTCTTAGTCTGGTTCCTGTCTGGTCCCAATCTAGTCCCAGTTTGGTCTCAGTCTGGCGTCACTCTGGTCCCAATCTAATCTCAGTCTGGTCTCAGTCTGGTCTCAGTCTGGTGTCACTCTGGTCCCAATCTAATCTCAGTCTGGTCTCAGTCTGATCTCAGTCTGGTCTCAGTCTGGTCCCAATCTAGTCTCAGTCTGGTGTCAGCCTGGTCTCAGTCTGGTCCCAATCTGGTCCCAGTCTGGTGTCAATGTAGTCCCAATCTAGTCTCAGTCTGGTGTCAGCCTGGTCCCAATCTGGTCCCAATCTAGTCTCAGTCTGGTGTCAGCCTGGTCCCAATCTGGTCCTAGTCTGGTCTCAGTCTGGTTCCTGTCTGGTCCAATTCTAGTCTCAGTCTGGTGTCAGCCTGGTGTCAGTCTGGTCTCAGTCTGGTGTCAGTCTGGTCTTAGTCTGGTCCCAATCTGGTCCCAATCTAGTCTCAGTCTGGTCTTACTCTGGTCCTAGTATGGTCTCAGCCTGGTCTGAGCCTTGTCTCAGTCTGGTGTCAGTCTGGTCCCAATCGGTCTGGTCTTAGTCTGGTCCCAATCTGGTCCCAGTCTAGTCTCAGTATGGTCTCACTCTGGTCCCAATCTGGTCTCAGTCTGGTCTCAGTCTGGTCCCAATCTGGTCCCAATCTAGTCTCAGTCTGGTCTCAGTCTGGGCCCAATCTGGTCTCAGTCTGGTCCCAATCTAGTCTCAGTCTGGTCTCACTCTGGTCTCAGTCTGGTGTCAGTCTGGTCTCAGTCTGGTCCCAATCTGGACCAAATCTAGTCTCAGTCTGGTGTCAGTCTGGTCCCAATCTAGCCTCAGTCTGGTCTCAGTCTGGTCCCAATCTGGTCCCAATCTAGTCTCAGTCTGGTCCCAATCTAGTCTCAGTCTGGTGTCAGTCTGGTGTCAGCCTGGTCTCAGTCTGGTCTTAGTCTGGTGTCAGCCTGGTCTTAGTCTGGTCCCAATCTAGTCTCAGTCTGGTTTTACTCTGGTCCTAGTATGGTCTCAGTCTGGTCCCAATCTAGTCCCAGTCTGGTCTCAGTCTGGTCCCAATCTGGTCTCAGTCTGGTGTCAGCCTGGTCCCAATCTTGTCTCAGTCTGGTCTCAGTCTGGTCCCAATCTGGTCTCAGTCTGGTTCCAGTCTGGTCCCAATCTTGTCTCAGTCTGGTCTCAGTCTGGTCCCAATCTGGTCTCAGTCTGGTTCCAGTCTGGTCCCAATCTTGTCTCAGTCTGGTCTCAGTCTGGTCTCAGTCTGGTCCCAGTGTGTTCTCAGTCTGGTGTCAGTCTGGTTTCAGTCTGGTCCCAATCTGTTCTCAGTCTGGTGTCAGTCTGGTCTCAGTCTGGTTTCAGTCTGGTCCCAATCTGTTCTCAGTCTGGTGTCAGTCTGGTCTCAGTCTGGTCCCAGTCTGGTCCCAATCTAGTCTCAGTCTGGTGTCAGCCTGGTCCCAATCTTGTCTCAGTCTGGTCTCAGTCTGGTTCCAGTCTGGTCCCAATCTTGTCTCAGTCTGGTCTCAGTCTGGTCCCAATCTGGTCTCAGTCTGGTTCCAGTCTGGTCCCAATCTTGTCTCAGTCTGGTCTCAGTCCTTGTCTCAGTCTGGTCCCAATCTGGTCTCAGTCTGGTTCCAGTCTGGTCCCAATCTTGTCTCAGTCTGGTCTCAGTCTGGTCTCAGTCTGGTCCCAGTGTGTTCTCAGTCTGGTGTCAGTCTGGTTCTCAGTCTGGTCCCAATCTGTTCTCAGTCTGGTGTCAGTCTGGTCTCAGTCTGGTCCCAGTCTGGTCCCAATCTAGTCTCAGTCTGGTGTCAGCCTGGTCTCAATCTGGTGTCAGTCTGGTCTCAGTCTGTTTCCAGTCTGGTCCCCGTTGAATCGAGGTCTTAAATGTTCCTCTGATGAATCTTTTTTTCTCAGAACAAAATGGCGGACGACAGAGAAGTAGAAGAAGAAGAAGAAGAGGAGGTGACCTGTCAGCCCCCCCCCCCCCCTCCTCCCGCTGTTGCTGTAGAGACGATGATGTCACTGCGGAGGCAGGACCTGGTGTGCATTGTGTGCTTCGGCAGTTATGACCTGGTGACGCGGTTGCCGCGGCGACTGCACTGTGGCCACGCCTTCTGCCAGGCGTGTCTGAAGAGACTGGACACGGTCATTAATGAACAGGTGATTGATGACATCATCAACACTCACCTGGAATCAGTGCAGAGGACCCCCGACAAAAGCTCATTAGTCCCTCCCCTTACTGTTAGCACATATAACAAAAGTTTACGTCCAGTTTAATGGTAGAATATTACGACCTCTGCCCCGCCACTATGTTAGTTGTTGTGTCAAGGGTTTCACTCTGCCCTTTGGTGTCACCTGTGACAGGAGCTCAGTGATGTGTTTACGTACCAGGACCTATCAGGCTTTTAACTCAGAGAGACCGATACCTGATTGGTAACCAGCGCAGGGACACCAGAACAGGTGTGATGAGGTTGAGCAGCAGCGTTCTGTACCAGCTGCAGGTGAGATCAGGAGGACTGGTTTATACCCACATGCAGAACATCACAGTGATCTGAACACACTCATGACAATGTTCAGGTCCTGAACTCAGAGGATCAGTGTCAGTCTCTAAGCTAGAAAAATAAACCTCACACTACAGAGTTCATTTGTTTGTCAAATTTAAAGCTGAATCAAAGAGGACATCTGGACATGAAGGTTAGGTGCCAGGGGCCCCAGGTCGTTCGCTATACCAAATAAGACCACTTCTGTCTTACTGTCATTTAGCAGGAGACAGTTTATTGCCTCCAATATTTCACATGATGGAGGCAGTGGAGGACAGACCTAACTGTGTCATTGCTCTTACCATCTGGTTCTAACGGGAGGTAAAGCTGAGTATTATTGTCATAACAACAGCAGGAGATATCGTATCAATGGAGGATGAAGCCTGAAGGGAGCATGTGAAGACCAACAGGAGGGGTCCCAGGGTGGAGTCTTAAGGTACACCACAGGTGGTGGGAGCAGAGGATGGAAACATGTCCAGATTTGACAAAGAAGGATTTATCTGTAAGGTAGCTGCCGAACCACCGAAGGATGCAACCCTGGATACTGACCTGGCGCTTGAGACAGCTCAGGAGAACAGAGAGGGCGACTGTATCACAGGCTGAGCTGAGGTCCACTAGAGTTAGCACATTCACCAGAGTCGAGGGATGGCGGTAGATCATCAATTTCAGTTTCAATTTTATTTATAAAGCCCAACATCAGAAATCACAATTTGCCTCACAGGGCTTTACAGCATACGACATCCCTCTGTCCTTTGGACCCTCACAGCTGATCAGGAAAAACTCCCCAAAAAACCCCTTTAACGGGGAAAAAAATGGTAGAAACCTCAGGAAGAGCACCTGAGGAGGGATCCCTCTTCCAGGACGGACAGACGTGCAATAGATGTCGTACAGAACAGATCAGCATGATAAATTAACAGTAATCTGTATGACACAATGAGAGAGAGAGAGAGAGAGAGAGACAGAGAGAGATGCAGGACAGACGGTAATGACAGTAACTTACAACAACATTAATGAAAGTAATAATATTATAATTATTAATAATATATTATTATAATAATTAGAAGTATGACTAATGATAACAGCAGCAGCAGGAGGCATCTGGCAGGACCACGGCAGCAGCACAACCACACACGTCACCGCTGCAATATGAGTTAACCTGAGAGACAGTGGAGCACAAAGGCTCCGGAGAAGAAGCCGAGTTAGTGACATCCAGAATGGATCCCAGAGTTAGCAAGATGCAGTAACAAACTAGAGAGAGAGAGAGAGAGAGAGAGAGAGAAGGTGCCTGGTGTATTATAGGTGGTCCTCCGGCAGACTAGGCCTAAGTCAGCCTAACTAGGGGCTGGTACAAGGCAAGCCTGAGCCAGCCCTAACTATAAGCTTTATCAAAGAGGAAAGTCTTAAGTCTAGCCTTAAATGTGGAGACGGTGTATCATCCGCATAACAATGGAAATTAACAGAGTGATTTCTGATGATGTTACCTAAAGGACGCATATGTAGAGTGAATAGGATTGGTCCAAGCACAGAGTCTTGTTGAACTCCAAAACAAACTTTAGTACGTAAGGATGATTCATTATGAACGTCAACAAACTGAAAACGATCAGATAAATAAGATTTAACCCTCCGGTCCCTCTCGAGACAAAAATGTCTTTTAAAGCCATTTTTCAGTTTTTATTTTTTGATAACTTTGGCTGTGTTCATGCATACAGCATGACATTTGGTCAGAAAACTTATTTTTGGTGATATTTTGAAATTTTAAAGCCCCTCCTAAATCAGGCTTAAAATACACAAATGGCAACCTTTTACGACATCTCGCCCTCTCGGGACAAAAACGTCCCCATTGAAACCCATTAAAACAACGTTTTTTGATTCCCCTTCAATTTACATAAAAAATGTGTTTTTTTTCTATCTCTGGTAGTCAGGTTGGTTAGAGAGACCCAAGAATTGTAAAAAAAAAAAAAAAAAATACCAGATGGGGCCATTTTCCATTTTGGGGCCCTGCTGTCTTTTCAATGCAATTCCTGGTTTGGCCACTTGAAGCACTATAGGCCCCGAACAGGGAGGGCAAATGCAGAGTAGAACAAGAAATGGTCTTGCTGTGCTCATAAGGATGTGACAGTGTGGTCTGTATCAAAATGTTCCAAAATTAGTATGTGTGTGTGTGTGTACATGGACTTAAAACACACAATGTCAAATCCCTATGTGAAAATATAGCTAATGTAAAACCCCGGTAAAACCATAAATACCATATTTCTTCATCACATCCTCATGGCAACTTAGAAACATGAATTTGATGATATTAGTCATGCATTCCAGAGTTAGGACCTCAAAATTGAAGTTTTTACTAAAATCCAGCTGAATCATACATTTTCTCCTGCTTCCCCAGCAGAGTAAACACAGACTAAATAATAAGCAGTAAAAATGCCTGTATTTTTATCATATTTTTTCCATTATTCAGGTTTACAAGCCGTTGCTGCAAAAAAAATTAAAATAAATGCTAGGTTAGTGTTTATATGGATGTCTGGGGGCTGTGGCTGTGTAGCTACTAAAAAAATATTGTGTGTCTATGTGTGTGTGTGTGCATGTGCATGTGTGTAATTCTGCAGCAAAAAACTGCAAATTATGAGCTGCAGGTTGCTGCAAGGTTACATTACTGTTCTCTCACTCTCTCTCTCTCTCACACACACATGCATCCACTTTCACTCATCCACACACACACACAGACGCAGACACATGCACGTGCACACGCATCCTTTCAAACTCAACAAAAAATAATTTATTACACACTCATATGTGTAGTGCATTTTTGTAAAGCTTTTAGTAGGCACGCGAGGTTTTGTGATATTTTAGAGGTGTGTGTGTGTGTGTGCGTGCATGTGTGTGTGTGCGTGCATGTGTGTGTGCGCGCGCGTGCATGTGTGCGCGTGCATCTTTGAAAGAGTGTCTTTTTTACATTGGCGCTGTACTTCGGAGACAGATAACTTATTGACGTCCTGAAGAAAAGTAAACTTATCTTCATCAATGGCCATGTGCACGCGTACATGCACGTTCACAGTGCAATACACACCTACACTCATGCGATCTGTTTACTGTGCTTCAAAAGTGCCGCTAAGGAGTAAACAAAAATAAAAGGATCAGTGTGTTTATGCACCTGTCGTCGGAGCGAAAGCTATAAATGCGGCTCGGCTGACTGATCAATACATTCATCTAACATGGCGAAAAGATACACACTGCGAGAAGCTCTGGATTTTGTCCTGGAGAGTGGTGAGGAGGAAATGGAGACCTCCAACCCGGACTTGGAGGTCAGTGAGGAGGCCTCGGTTGCCTTGGATGCCGGGGAAGAGAGCTCGGAGGAGGCCGCGGAAGAGAGCGTGGACGAGTGGGAGCAGGGCCCCAAGGAGAGGGAAGACAGTTCGGAGGACAGCGGAGAGGAGAGCGGGAACGAGAGCACGGAGGAGTGGGAGCAGGGCTCGGAGGACAGCAGGGATGAGAGTGCGGAGACCGGAGAGGAGAGCGGGGAGGAGGCAGTGCCGTCAAGTCGCCCTGCATCTGCCGGCGGGTGGACGGCTAAGAGTGGGCTGCAGTGGTCTCCCACTCACGGGGAGACAGCTCCATATATCCCCGCAGCCAGGAGAGTGACGGAGGGGATAACGGGGATTTCATAAAAGTAACACTGACTTTATGTAAAGAAAATGGCATATAAAGGGTTAAAAATCCTTAAAATGAATGAATTTTTGATATGTATAATCTGAGTAGGAGTTGGTTAAAAGATTCAAGCAAAAAAAAGTAGAAAAAAATATTAATATTCAATATTTTTATGGTTATTTTTCAGCAAGGACGAAAAACGTCCCGAAGGGGACAGGTGTCGGCTTTTATTTCAAATTGAAACTGCACAAAAAATAATAATGCATCAAAATTGGTGTTGTCACTATTCATTCACATATCACAGACTGTGATAATTAAAAAAAAAATTCCATCCAGCCTTAAGTATATAGAAAATAATATAGAATTCATGTTTTTTTCATAAAAGTAACACTGACTTTATGTAAAGAAAATGGCATATAAAGGGTTAAAAATCCTTAAAATGAATGAATTTTTGATATGTATAATCTGGGTAGGAGTTGGTTAAAAGATTCAAGCAAAAAAAAGTAGAAAAAAATATTAATATTCAATATTTTTATGGTTATTTTTCAGCAAGGACGAAAAACGTCCCGAAGGGGACAGGTGTCGGCTTTTATTTCAAATTGAAACTGCACAAAAAATAATAATGCATCAAAATTGGTGTTGTCACTATTCATTCACATATCCCAGAGTGTGATAATTAAAAAAAAAAAAATCCATCCAGCCTTTAGTATATAGAAAATAATATAGAATTCATGTTTTTTTCATAAAAGTAACACTGACTTTATGTAAAGAAAATGGCATATAAAGGGTTAAAAATCCTTAAAATGAATGAATTTTTGATATGTATAATCTGAGTAGGAGTTGGTTAAAAGATTCAAGCAAAAAAAAGTAGAAAAAAATCTTAATATTCAAGATTTTTATGGTTATTTTTCAGCAAGGACGAAAAACGTCCCGAAGGGGACAGGTGTGACTTTTTTTTAAGAGGGACCAGCTTAGTGCAGAACCTTTTAGGCCAATTAAGTGTTCCAGTCTCCTTAGCAGAATTTCATGGTCAATTGTGTCAAACGCTGCACTAAGATCTAATAAAACAAGTACAGAGACGAGTCCTTTGTCTGAGGCAATCAGAAGGTCATTTGTAATTTTAACTAGTGCTGTCTCAGTGCTATGATGCACTCTAAATCCTGACTGAAATTCCTCAAATAAATCATTGGGTAGTTAGAGGAGAGCTGACTCTGTGACGAGTCCTGAAGCCTAACAGACATGTTTCCATGTTTGCTATTATGTAAAGGACAGTAGCTGAGGAAAGACAATCTTCTCTGTGACTTCTGATGAAAACAGCAGCTTAGAAATACGCTGGATATGTTTTAAAATGGTTGCATCAAGGTTTTGGCTTTTTAATGATGGGATGTACCGCCA
This sequence comes from Epinephelus awoara, assembly GCA_035609425.1. Classification (NCBI taxonomy): domain Eukaryota; kingdom Metazoa; phylum Chordata; class Actinopteri; order Perciformes; family Serranidae; genus Epinephelus; species Epinephelus awoara. The sequence continues at coordinate 286,582 of CM069312.1, read as the reverse complement.
CAGAACCAGACCGTTAGCTTGATACTGTTAGGATGAGTGACACGTCAGGACCTATAGTACCAAACACTTCCTGGGGACAGGCATGTGGGATGGTCGTCCTGGGGACAGGTAGACAGTTCAGTATGTGAGACTATGTGTTTTATTTGAGTGAGGGACAAACTTACTGAGGACTTAAGGACGACGAGGAACCACAGACAGGTCATAGACGGGAAGTGAAAAAGCAGATCAAATTTTCTCAGTTTAACTTAAAGAGTCATCACATGTTATTGTGGATGTGACAAAGCAGGAGGGTGAAGGATTCATACTGTCACAATGTACTGTGGAAGAGTCAGAAGCCCTCGCTGCTTTCATCAAGTGTTGGTAGTTTAATGAAGTGCTGATAGTTTAATGAAGTGCTGACAGTTTAATGAAGTGCTGACAGTTTAATGAAGTGCTAATAGTTTAATGAAGTGCTGACAGTTTAATGAAGTGCTAATAGTTTAATGAAGTGCTGACAGTTTAATGAAGTGCTAATAGTTTAATGAAGTGCTGGTAGTTTAATGAAGTGCTAATAGTTTAATGAAGTGCTGATAGTTTAATGAAGTGCTGACAGTTTAATGAAGTGCTGGTAGTTTAATGAAGTGCTGATAGTTTAATGAAGTTCTAATAGTTTAATGAAGTGCTGATAGTTTAATGAAGTGCTGACAGTTTAATGAAGTGCTGATAGTTTAATGAAGTGCTGACAGTTTAATTAAGTGCTAATAGTTTAATGAAGTGCTGGTAGTTTAATGAAGTGCTAATAGTTTAATGAAGTGCTGACAGTTTAATGAAGTGCTGATAGTTTAATGAAGTGCTGATAGTTTAATGAAGTGCTGACAGTTTAATGAAGTGCTGATAGTTTAATGAAGTGCTGATAGTTTAACGAAGTGCTGATAGTTTAATGAAGTGCTGATAGTTTAATGAAGTGCTGGTAGTTTAATGAAGTGCTAATAGTTTAATGAAGTGCTGACAGTTTAATGAAGTGCTGATAGTTTAATGAAGTGCTGACAGTTTAATGAAGTGCTGACAGTTTAACGAAGTGCTGATAGTTTAACGAAGTGCTGATAGTTTAACGAAGTGCTGACAGTTTAATGAAGTGCTAATAGTTTAATGAAGTGCTGATAGTTTAATGAAGTGCTGACAGTTTAATGAAGTGCTAATAGTTTAATGAAGTGCTGACAGTTTAATGAAGTGCTGATAGTTTAATGAAGTGCTGATAGTTTAACGAAGTGCTGATAGTTTAACGAAGTGCTAATAGTTTAATGAAGTGCTGATAGTTTAATGAAGTGCTGATAGTTTAATGAAGTGCTGGTAGTTTAATGAAGTGAACAGACAGACAGGAAATGGTCAGACTAGGAGTAAAACCATATGTCGGGCCAGAAACAAAGTTCAAAGAGTCCATAATAGAAACTCAGTGGCTCTGACATCTGTACAGAGGTCAACATGAAGAAAAGAAAACATCATAAATCACGACGCACACATTTAACATACATAAATTATGTTTTTCCTTATCCGCTGTGAGGGTCTAAAGGACAGAGGGATGTCATATGCTGGAAAGCCCTAGAGGCCCTAATTGTATTTGTCATATTGGGCTTTATAAATAAAATTGATTGATTGATTGATAACAAAAACTACAAGCCCCACCCTGTGGCTATATGACTCCACCCTGCAGCTGTAAGACTTCACCCTGCTGATGTATGGCTCCGCCCACCAGTCTGCCCTGCAGTTATATGACTCCGATCTGCGGCTATATGACTCTGCCCTGCGGCTATATGACTCTGCTCTGCAGTTATATGACTCCGATCTGCGGCTATATGACTCTGCCCTGCAGCTGTACGACTCTGCCCTGCAGCTATATGACTCCGCTCTGCAGCTATATGACTCTGCCCTGCAGCTGTACGACTCTGCCCTGCAGCTATAAGACTCCGCTCTGCAGCTATATGACTCTGCCCTGCGGCTATATGACTCTGCCTTGCAGCTATAAGACTCCGCTCTGCAGCTATATGACTCTGCCCTGCGGCTATATGACTCCGATCTGCTGCTATATGACTCTGCCATGCAGCTGTATGACTCTGCCCTGCGGCTATATGACTCTGCCCTGTGGCTATATGACTCTGCCCTGTGGCTGTCTGACTCCGACTCACTGCTGTCCGACTCTGCCCTGCAGCTATATGACTCCACCCTGCTGCTATATGACTCCACATTGTGGCTATATGACTCCGCCCTGCAACTATATGACTCCAGCTTGCTGCTGTCTGACATTCCTTCAGGATCTCAAGCTATTGCATTGTAAGGATACAATCCAGGGACTAAGTCTAAGTCTAAGGGACGTGAGATGTGACTGACTGTTCCCCATCTGTCCTCCAGGTGTGGATCCCATGTCCCCAGTGTCGACAGAACACGCCACGGCCCCGTGGAGGAGCAGCAGGTCTGGACCTGGACTTGGCGTCCTTCCTGGGAGTGAAGGCCCAGCAGACCTGCACCTCCTCCTGCTCCCTGTCCTCCTGGAGCTCCGGCCGCAGGCAGGGGGCGCCGGCTGTGGACGCTGCTCCAGATGGGAAACTGTGGCTGGGGAAGGAGGTGACCGATGACAGCTGGTCGCACGGAGGTCTGGCTGAGCCACGCTTTCACAGCTATGGCAGCTGCTGCCCGCCACCGTCCTACTGGCTGTGCTGCTGGATCTGCTGCCCAGGGCGGGGCTAGGACGGACCAATGAGAGTGCTGACATCAGTTGTCTGTTTGTGTTTTCTGTTCTGTGAGATTTAAATAAACATGAACGTGTTCTAGAGCGTCACGTGTCATTTCTAACCATCCTGCCAATGAGAGTGTGTTCACCATTTATAACCACAGGAGGCGACAAATGTCATCACCATCACCACGACAACACCAGAGAGGCTGCTGGGTTTTACTGCTGTGTCATGTTTGACATCACCAACAGGAAACAGGTTCGTAAACAGGAGGAAGCAGCATGGAGGCAGGGGAAATGTTGCTAAATACCGTGGTAACAAAGTTACAGATGTGGAACAATGTTTGGCAGACAGGCGCTGCACGGTGCAGACAGAGAGGCAGAATCATCATGAACTACACACTGATTATGATTACTGTTAGATAAACAGGAGACTGATTACACAGAAAGGTTATATAGGGTGAGGAGGTGATGGGGTGGTATTAAGGTGCAGCAGGTTTTTTCATTTTTACTAGTGGCATTTGGTTAAAAAAAAAAAAAAAAAGGCAGGCAATGCGGGACCTCCTGTGTGATTGGGACCTCAGTGCGGTTGAGTTGTTCACACTGAAACAACCGGACCGAGACCTTCTTGAAGAGGTGGTCTCAGTCCAAACGAACGAATTTTGGTGCGGTTGGTTTGTGTTGTGTTCTGACCTGGATCTAAACCAACTGCAGTCACATGACACATTGTTTGGGTTAAACATGAGCATGTTACAGTCCTGGAGGATTATTAATGTGTGCCTGATGCTCCGCTCACACAGCAATTGTTTTACAGTGTTTTAAATAAAGGAGGCGCACCGCACTGACTTTTTAAATAAATTGAATCCCACTAGTAAAAAACACTTGCTGCACCTTATTATTGTTGCCAGGCAACCACCCCATCACCTCCTCACTCTAACCTTCCTGTGTGATCAGTCCACAGTTTCTGTATCCTGCAGTAATCAGTGTGTAGCTGCTGTCATGTTGAGGCAGAGGGTGCTGTCTGTAGCTCTGGTTGAGGGTGAGAGGCTGTCAGCAGATAAACAGAGATCTGTGTGGGTACATGAGACCCTAAAAAAGAGGCTGGATCATGGGGAGTACCACCAGTTGGTCCAGGAGCTTCTCCTCCATCATGGACGTTTACAGTACTGCACTTATCTGCTGATTTCTATTGAGATGCTGCTAACTGTGCTTTGTAAAGTCGTATAGCTCTGGGTATCCAGCAACCACTACCACCAGTTTCTCCTCCATTGTTTACCAACTGTAGACTTGTTGTCGTGACCACCACAGAAGCCCCGCCTCCCAAATCATCCCAAGATGACATGGAGCGCTTCTCTGTTTTGAGTTGAAGTTTTTTCAACTCGAGGAGTTCAGAAACACAAGGTGCGTCCCAACAACAATGAGGAAAAAGCTTCATTCTGATTTTAAACAAAATGGCGCCTCAAGCTGCTGAGTCACTTCCTGTGTGACCTGGACCTTAATCTGCACATTCATCACCCAACACATAAACACACTGTTTTCAAGTTGGAGCGGCGCCTTAATGAGCAGCGCTAACATCAACCTGCGCAGTTGGTCCTCCAGTGTGACATCAGAAAGTGTCACATTTCTTCTTCTTATATGGTTTGTTTACTTCCTGGATTCTGACCATCAGGAGCAGTGTTAGTCAGTGGCGTGGGGGCGTCTGAAGCATGTTTTCACTTTGTGATGACAAGTTACTGACACGTCTAAAATCAAATATCCAACATGTCCTGAAGCGACGCTGTAAAGAATAGTTAAATCAGATCAAAAATCAATCAATCAATCAATTTTATTTATAAAGCCCAATATCACAAATCACAATTTGCCTCACAGGGCTTTACAGCATACGACATCCCTCTGTCCTTTGGACCCTCACAGCTGATCAGGAGAAACTCCCCAAAAAACCCTTTACCAGGGGAAAAACAGTAGAAACCTCAGGAAGAGCAACTGAGGAGGGATCCCTCTTCCAGGACGGACAGACATGCAATAGATGTCGTACAGAACAGATCAACATAACAAATTAACAGTAATCTGTATGACACAATGAGACAGAAAGAGAGAGAGAGAGAGAGAGAGAGAGATGCAGGACAGACGGTAATGACAGTAGCTTACAACAACATTCATGAAAGTAATAACATTATAATTATAGTTCTGGCTACTGTGGTACAATATGTTGAAAGTATATATTAGTATCTGATAGTATACATGTGTGACAATAATCATATGTGTATAATAACAGTAGAAGTATGACTAACTAAACCTGGATGAGCACCAACTTCTTGATGTTAAATTCAGACAAAACTGAAGTTATTGTTCTTGGCCCCAAACAACTCAGAGACTCTTTATCTGATGACATAGTTTCTCTCGATGGCATTGCTCTGGCCTCAAGCACTACCGTAAGAAACCTCAGAGTAACATTTGACCAAGATTTGTCTTTTAATTCTCATTTAAAACAAACCTCACGGACTGCAATTTTTCATCTGCGTAATATTGCGAAAATTATGCCTATCTTGACCCGAAAAGATGCAGAAAAATTGGTCCACGCTTTTGTTACATCGAGGCTGGATTACTGTAACTCTCTATTATCAGGTAGCTCTAGTAAATCATTAAAAACTCTCCAGCTAATTCAGAATGCAGCAGCACGTGTACTAACAGGAACTAAGAAACAAGATCATATTTCTCCTGTTTTAGCTTCTCTGCACTGGCTCCCTGTAAAATCCAGAATTGAATTTAAAATCCTACTGTTAACTTATAAAGCTCTAAATGGTCAAGCTCCGTCATATCTTAGAGAGCTCATAGTGCCATATTATCCCACCAGAACTCTGCGCTCTGAGAACGCAGGGTTACTCGTGGTCCCTAAAGTCTCCAAAAGTAGATCAGGAGCCAGAGCCTTCAGCTATCAGGCTCCTCTCCTGTGGAATCATCTTCCTGTTACGGTCCGGGAGGCAGACACCGTCTCCACATTTAAGACTAGACTTAAGACCTTCCTCTTTGATAAAGCTTATAGTTAGGGCTGGCTCGGGCTTGCCTTGTACCAGCCCCTAGTTAGGCTGACTTAGGCCTAGTCTGCCGGAGGACCACCTATAATACACCGGGCACCTTCTCTCTCTCTCTCTCTCTCTCTCGTATCCTATCCTATCCTGCATCTTGCTAACTCGGCCATTCTGGATGTCACTAACTCAGCTTCTTCTCCGGAGCCTTTGTGCTCCACTGTCTCTCAGGGTAACTCGTACTGCAGCGGTGCAGTGTGACGTGTGTGGCTGTGCTGCTGCCGTGGTCCTGCCAGATGCCTCCTGCTGCTGCTGCCATCATTAGTCATTAGTCATACTTCTACTGTTATTATACACATATGATTATTATCACACATGTATACTATCAGATACTAATATATACTTTCAACATATTGTACCACAGTAGCCAGAATTATAACGATAATATTATTACTTTCATTAATGTTGTTGTAAGCTACTGTCATTACCGTCTGTCCTGCATCTCTGTCTCTGTCTCTCTTTCTCTCTTTCTCCCTCTCTCTCTCTCTGTCTGTCTCATTGTGTCATACGGATTACTGTTAATTTATCATGTTGATCTGTTCTGTACGACATCTATTGCACGTCTGTCCATTCTGGAAGAGGGATCCCTCCTCAGGTGCTCTTCCTGAGGTTTCTACCGTTTTTTTTCCCCCGTTAAGGTTTTTTTTGGGGAGTTTTTCCTGATCAGCTGTGAGGGTCTAAAGGACAGAGGGATGTCGTATGCTGTAAAGCCCTGTGAGGCAAATTGTGATTTGTGATATTGGGCTTTATAAATAAAATTGATTGATTGATTGATAATGATAACAGCAGAGGCAGGAAGCATCTGGCAGGACCACGGCAGCAGCACAACCACACACGTCACACTATCCAGGCACCGCTGCAATACGAGTTAACCTGAGAGACAGCCAAGCCTGGTTCTAGGCAGGTACATATGAGGGGGCAGTCATAAATGTGAAGGGGGCATCATGCTCCAGCACATTTTTGCCATAGGTAGAGCTGACAAATAAAGGTCACTCACTCACTCGCAGGATGTGGGGACGCTGTGTGAGTGCCCTATAGAGGGTGTCAAAGCACCGTGGTCTCAAATGTGCTCACCGCTTGTTTTGGTGTTAACAGTGTTTTCTACATGGAATTGGATTGTTGTTAGCTGTGTGTCCAACCCCCAACCTAAAGAAATGGATTGCACTTTGTCAGGCCTCTACCCTAAGACCTATCCAACTTGGGTGTCCCACCTGAAGACTAAGCTCCTGCTGGTACAGCTCTTAGGGTCACTGAGGCACACAAACCCCCTGACCACAATAAGGTGGCAACCCATCAGGGAGGAAAACTGAAAAATAAAAAACCCAAAAAATAAAATGAAAAAATAAAATAAAAATATCCTTCATCCAGGCACAACCAACATCTTAACATTTATCTTATTGGATAGCCATTAGGCATCTAGGCATATGAAATAAATTTGAACCTAATAATTACAATAACCTCACTATAGCCAGTATTTACCAAAGCTAGTCTTATAAAAAAAAAACTTATCAAACTAACAGAACTAACAAACATGACAGATATAGGCTACAGCAGAACATTTTATATTTTTTGTTTTGTTTTGTTTTTGTCATTTTTTGTTGTTTTTTTGTTAGCAATTTAACAGATTTCTCTTCACTCCACTCTCATTTGAGCTGCTGAAAGCTGCAGGAGTTAAAAGTTAATAAAAGCTTTGTAAAAAAAAAAAAAAAGAAAAAAAGCTGTGATTATTAAAAACCAGCGTGCAGAACTAGAGGCTGGGCGGGGCTTTATGTAGGGGTCTGGCACACACAGGGCATTTGTTCTCAGTATGTGACATGCAGCATAAACTCATCTCTCGCTGTACTTGTGTGATTGAAGAAACGTTCACACTGACAGGCTCACTCTGTGCTCACTTTGTTGTTAACTATATATTAAGTATCTCACGACAGGAGACGCTACGACGAGTTTAACGGAGCTTCACTTCACTGCTGCATTCTGCCTCACTGACACAGAAACCTGACGCTGATCTATCTTGGCTCATTTGCATACTAAATAGTGATTGGGTGTTTACTGGGGGGAGGGTCTCTGCCGACTGCAGACAGTAGATCACACACAGCCGGCACACAGTACAGAATGGAGTGGAGACAGATGAGAAAACTTTTCAGTTTTGTGCCTTTTTCGGCAGATTTGATTTGAGGGGGCAAGACATTTGTTTAAGGGGGCATTGCCCCCTTGTCCCTGCGTAGAACCGGCCTCGGTTCCAGCATCTGTTCCAGGGCTCTTTGATCAGCGGCACAGTCCCTGCAATATGGAAACACTCCACAGTGATCCCCATCCCCAAGAAGGGCACCACCAAGGCCCTGAATGATCTGCGACCTGTGGCTGTCACCTCTCTGGTTATGAAGGCCATGGAGAGGATCATAAAGAACCATCTCACTGGAGTAACTGACCCCCTGATGGACCCAAGCAAAGACAGATGGCTGAGGCAGTCACTATCATCATAGAGGGGAAGCCAGTGGAGGTTGTCAGTGAGTACTGGTACCTGGGAACAGTGTTTGACAACCTGCTAAAGTTTTCCTCTAACACAGGGGAAATCCTCAGAAAGTGCCATCAAAGACAGTATCTCCTTACCCCCGGGTTGTATATTTGGGTCTGATACCAGAGGATATAATAGGAAAAGAGGACATCTACTTGTTCAAAATCCTGACACTTGCGGCTAAAAAAGCCATCACAAAGAACTGGCTGAAAAGTGAACCTCCTGAACAGACATTATGGATGGATATTGTGGATCAATTATGTTCCATGGAAAGACTGACTTATTGTCTGAAAACTAAAGAAGAGATTCATCAACAACGATGGGAAAAATGGTATACATAAAGTAGTGTCTCCCCAACCCTCCCCTTAGGGTTATGTGTTTTTTTTTTCTTTTCTTTTCTTTCAAATGTTCCGTTATCATATGAAAATGAAAAATAAAGTTTAAAAAAAAAAGAAAAAAAGACAGTATCTCCTCAGGAAATTAAAATCCTTTGGGGTCAACAAGGACATTCTCACCACATTCTACTACACCTTCATGGAAAATGTCATAACCTTTTCATTTATTTGCTGGTTTCATTCCATCACTCTGCAAAACAGAAATTGCCTGTTGAATACAGTCAAGGTCCGCTCAAAGATCATTGAGCAGCCTATTAGAAGTCTCACAACCTTGTGAGATCAACTGACACTGAAATCAGCTCACTGGATTCTACAAGACCCCACCCACATTTTATCCTCTGAGTTTCAGTGGCTCCCCTCTCAACGCAGACTCCGCTGTCCTGGCTGCAGGACACAATGGAGGAAAGCCACCTTTGTCCCCAGGGCTGTCCAGCTCCTCAACTCTGAACCCTGAAGCACTTAAGCACTTTACAATCGCACTACACTAAGCATTTTACTTGTGTGTTGTTTTTTAATTTTGTGTTTTATCTGTGTTTGAATGAATGTCTGTGACATGTACTGCCTTTAAAACTACTTTCATGCTCCTTTTAAATTGCCCCCCGGGGACGAATAAAGTGTTTTTGAATTGAATTGAATCATTCTAGATAGATAGACCATTTGATCTTACACTCTTACCTGAACCTGACTTTTTTCCCGAAAAAACAATCTTATATCCATGATGAGGCTGTCTGTCTGTCTGTACACACACACACACACACACACACACACACACACACACACACACACAATAGGAGTTATAATGTTAATGGGCATCCAGTCAGTTAGCTAGTCAGTAGCACCTTGGCTTTAATATTAACACATGCACTAGCCTGAGTGTCAGACTGAAGCTCGCAGAACCTTCAGCCTGACATCGCCTTCATTGAAGGCGATTTACAAGGGGGAGGGAATTTCATTTTTTCCCGAACCAATCAGTAGAGATCCACGACTCACCCAGTGCTGCTGCTGTATTTTTGTTATGACGTTTCAACCAAGTACTATATGGTTTTGACACTTTTCTAGCTTGTTAAAAAAAGGACATACAGTAAAAAATAAATAAATAAAAAAAATCTCTCAAATTTTAGGAGTGTTGGGATTCAATTTAGGGGTGCTTCTGCACCCCCCAAAATGGGCTAGAAACGCCTATGCCTGTGACGTAAATTGTGATTTGTGATATTGAATTGAGAAAAAGTACTCCTGACAGTAACAGTCCTCTTAAGTATTAATACCTTCTGTCAGAAACAACAAACTGCTGGGAAAGAAAACTTTATTAAAATGACATATTTTACAATAACACAACAGTCACAAAAATCATCTTCATCATCATCATCGTTTGGTCACTTCCTGTTTGGTGTCAACCAATCAGCTGTCTCAGACTCAACTGATTGGTTAAAAATGCCAAACAAAGAGTGAGAGCGTTAGTGGGCAGAGGGACATCTGATTTCACTCTAACTTCATTTATGACGTCATGGCGAACAGTTTGTTGGAAACCGTTTGTTGAACGTTTTATAAACGTTTGTCAGTTGTGGACGAGCGACAGAGACAGAACAGAAAATCAAACAGAGAGAGGTTTGGCACAAGGCATTCTGGGAGCTGCAGTCCTCCACAGTGTCTCTGTTACAGAGAAAATTACAAAAAATGCCTCAGAATCAGTCTTTCATCAGTCACTGGCAGGTCCTCATTGTCAGGACCCTCCCTCTGGGTACATGGCTTGGCCAATCAGCTACCGATCCCCTCCCCGACTCTGATTCGCTGTCCTGGCTGCAGGTTGAAGCTGAAGTCCTTCGGAGCTTCGAACAGCAGAACGATGGTGGAACCGAGGTTAAACTCCCCCACTGCCGCGCCCTTCTGTAAGACTACACCCCCTTCACCTGCTGCCTTCAACACCTGCTCGTCCAGGGCAACGTAGCTGTGGTCGTGGAAGGAGCCTTTGCTGTAGCGTGGAGCGTTGGTCTGAAGCTCCTGGAGACGCAAGTGACCGTCAAACTTCCTGTAGTCAAGCACTCAGAAATATTGCCAACAACATCCAAACATCCTACCGACAACACCCACAGTAACTACAACACAAATCCTACCGACAACACCCAGTTACTACAACACAAATCCTACTGACAACACCCAAAGTTAATACAACACAAATCCTACCGACAACACCCACAGTTACTACAACACAAATCCTACCGACAACACCCAAAGTTAATACAACACAAATCCTACCGACAACACCCAAAGTTAATACAACACAAATCCTACCAACAACACCCAGTTACTACAACACAAATCCTACCGACAACACCCAAAGTTAATACAACACAAATCCTACCGACAACACCCACAGTTACTACAACACAAATCCTACCGACAACACCCAAAGTTAATACAACACAAATCCTACCGACAACACCCACAGTTAATACAACACAAATCCTACCAACAACACCCACAGTTAATACAACACAAATCCTACCAACAACACCCACAGTTACTACAACTGGCCCTCGCGCACCCAATTACACACTTAATAAATCTGTCCATAAAACAGGGTAGAGTGCCATCCGCCTGGAAGATTGCCAAGGTTACTCCAATCCTAAAAGCTGGTGACAAGACCAAACTGGAGAATTACCGGCCGATAAGTATCTTGCCGGTTATCTCAAAAGTAGCTGAGAAATGGATTGCACTGCAGTTAACAGACCACCTTGATAGTGGGCATAACCCACTTCATCCAATGCAGTACGGATTCCGTAAACACCATTCGACTGAAACAGCAATCTGTTATTTTCATGAGAACATAAAAGGTTTATTGGATCAGGGTGGTCATGTAGGAGCTGTCTTTTTGGACTTGAAAAGAGCTTTTGACTCACTAAATCACAATGTACTTATTTCGAAACTGTCCCTTTTTAACTTTTCTGATGGTGCACTCTGCTGGATGAGATCGTATCTGTCAAACAGAAAGCAGGCTGTTCAGATTGGAAACTCAATGTCATCCTACCTCAGCTGTTCAACTGGGGTACCCCAAGGTTCTATCTTGGGGCCAATCCTGTTCAGTCTTTATGTAAATGACCTCCCCGAGGTTTGCCCAAATGTTAATCTGCAGTTATATGCCGATGATACAGTTCTGTATGCACATGCAAAAACAAAACAAGAAGCCGCTGTAAAATTATCAGCAGCTCTGGCACCTGTATCTCACTGGCTTAGTGAATCTTGTTTGCACCTCAATCTTAAAAAGACTGTATGTATGTTTTTCTCTCGTCAGTCAGCAGAGGGCGATCAACCATCTGTGGTGGTCAATGGAGAGAGCCTTGATGTAGTGGAGGAGTTTAAATATCTTGGAGTGGTCTTCGACACAAAACTTTCATTTAAAGCACATGTTAAAAAAATCACAAATATCATTAAATTCAACCTGTCGAATTTCTACCACATAAGACCATTTCTCACCTCCAAGACGGCTAAAGTCTATATGCATGCCATGATATTCTCACACATAAATTATTGTTTTACAACATGGACACACACAACAGAAAGTATACTGAAACCCATCAAGTCTCTCTTCAAAAAGACAGTTAAGATTTTGGACAGGAAACCTCTTCATTTTCATTATTGTAATGTTTTAAAAAAGTTTAACATTCTTGATTTAGACAGCTATCAGATTTTTATGGATGTCTGTCTCATCTTCAAAGTTTTAAACGCACTTGCCCCACCTCCACTGAATACATTTATTCAGAGAAAAAATAATGAAGGACGAAGAACCAGAGCTCTAACAAGAGGTGACTGTAATGTACCAAGGCGCAGAACAAAATTTTGTCAAATGGTCAGTTCTGTAAGAGGTACACAGTCTTGGAATAAGTTACCACCACACATCAGAAACTGTGACAACTATTTAGTCTTTAAAAAACATCTCAAACATTGGTTAAAAACAAATCAGTCATGCACTCATATAGTTTAAATACTGTTTAAAACTGATGTCTGTTCCTGGGCTTATATGGTACATTGTTCTTTAACTGTGGGTCAAATTGGGTCAAATTTGTTTTGTTCTTATTCTGTTTCTCTGCGTCTGTTTTGCCTTGATATTGTCTGTCTGTGCTCTGTCTTGTAATTGTCTATTGTTTGACTTGCCATCACAAGGTTTTAAAGTCGTCTGTGTGTTATGTTTTTTAGAAACCTGCCTTGGGACTGCGGCTGAAATTTAGCAGTTGTGCTAAGTCCGGCACATTTACACTGGTACTTAATGCGTCAGTGTTGATGAATGTGCACTGTCCCAATTCAATAAATAAAGAAAGAAAGAAAGAAAGAACACAAATCCTACCGACAACACCCACAGTAAATACAACACAAATCCTACCGACAACACCCAAAGTTAATACAACACAAATCCTACCGACAACACCCAGTTACTACAACACAAATTCTACCGACAACACCCACAGTAACTACAACACAAATCCTACCAACAACACAAATCCTACCGACAACACCCACAGTTACTACAACACAAATCCTACCAACAACACAAATCCTACCAATAACATCCACAGTTACTACAACACAAATCCTACCGACAACACCCACAGTTACTACAACACAAATCCTACCGACAACACCCACAGTTACTACAACACAAATCCTACCAACAACACAAATCCTACCAACAACACCCACAGTTACTACAACACAAATCCTACCGACAACACCCACAGTTACTACAACACAAATCCTACCGACAACACCCAAAGTTAATACAACACAAATCCTACCAACAACACCCACAGTTACTACAACACAAATCCTACCGACAACACCCACAGTAAATACAACACAAATCCTACCGACAACACCCAAAGTTACTGCAACACAAATCCTACCGACAACACCCAGTTACTACAACACAAATCCTACCCACAACACCCACAGTTACTACAACACAAATCCTACCGACAACACCCACAGTTAATACAATACAAATCCTACCCACAACACCCACAGTTACTACAACACAAATCCTACCCACAACACCCACAGTAACTACAACACCTATCCTACTGATAACACCCAGTTACTACAACACAAATCCTACGGACAACAATGATGCAGGATCCAAGAACAGGTGCAGACACTCACCTGGTCAAAGTAAATTTTGATGGAACCAACGTTGGTGGCTCCGACCGCCGTTAGTGAGAAGAAGCCGTGCTGCCATTGGCCGCTGAGAGCCACACGCTCGTTAAGGCAGAAGAGCTCTTTAACCAAACGAGCCACACCCGGGTTGACGGACATTAAGGAGCCTGACGAAGACACAGAGAGACGGATACATGAAGTACAGGTCGGGAACAGAAATCAGACTGGTAAAAAACACAGGATCTCACCTGGGAAGTGACGTCGAAGCTCCACCCTCCAGTCTGTGGGCGAGTGGAAACAGTGATAGTCACCTGGAGCCAGGTAGACCACCACGTGGAACAGGTCGTTCTCAGGTGACGACAGGAGGAGGTCTTTAAAGGACGATGAGGACGGAGACGAGTCTAATGAGACAGAAAGGAATCAGTCTTTAACAGGAAGTGGACCCAAGAAGGTCTCCATCAGGTCCCAAATAAGGACAATTGGGTCCCAAATCAAGACCAACAGGTCCCAAATCAAGAACATCAGGTCCCAAATCAAGAACATCAGGTCCCAAATCAAGAACATCAGATCCCAGAGACCATCAGGTCCCAAATCAAGACCATCAGGTCCCAGAGACCATCAGGTCCCAAATCAAGATCAACAGAGCCCAAATCAAGAACATCAGGTCCCAAATCAAGACCATCAGGTCCCAAATCAAGAACATCAGGTCCCAAATCAAGACCATCAGATCGCAATTCAAGACCATCAGGTCCCAAATCAGGACCATCAGGTCCAAGTGACCATCAGGTCCCAGAGACCATCGGGTCCCAAATCAAGATCAACAGAACCCAAATCAAGAACATCAGGTCCCAAATCAGGACCATCAGGTCCCAGAGACCATCGGGTCCCAAATCAAGATCAACAGAACCCAAATCAAGAACATCAGGTCCCAAATCAGGACCATCAGGTCCAAGAGACCATCAGGTCCCAAATCAAGACCATCGGGTCCAAGAGACCATCAGGTCCCAAATCAAGACCATCAGATCGCAATTCAAGACCATCAGGTCCTAAATCAGGACCTGATGGTCCCAAATCAAGACCTTATGGTCCCAAATCAAGATCAACAGGTCCCAAATCAAGATCAACAGAGCCCAAATCAAGAACATCAGGTCCCAAATCAGGACCATCAGGTCCAAGAGACCATCAGGTCCCAAATCAAGACCATCGGGTCCCAAATCAAGACCATCAGGTCCAAGGGACCATCAGGTCCCAAATCAAGACCATCAGGTCCAAGAGACCATCAGGTCCCAAATCAAGACCATCAGGTCCCAAATCAAGACCATCGGGTCCCAAATCAAGACCATCAGGTCCCAAATTAGGACCATCAGGTCCAAGAGACCATCAGGTCCCAAATCAAGACCATCGGGTCCCAAATCAAGATCAACAGAACCCAAATCAAGAACATCAGGTCCCAAATCAGGACCATCAGGTCCAAGAGACCATCAGGTCCCAGAGACCATCAGGTCCCAAATCAAGACCATCAGGTCCCAGAGACCATCAGGTCCCAAATCAAGACCATCGGGTCCCAAATCAAGACCATCGGGTCCCAAATCAAGATCAACAGAACCCAAATCAAGAACATCAGGTCCCAAATCAGGACCATCAGGTCCAAGAGACCATCAGGTCCCAGAGACCATCAGGTCCCAAATCAAGACCATCAGGTCCCAGAGACCATCAGGTCCCAAATCAAGACCATCGGGTCCCAA
Source organism: Epinephelus awoara (assembly GCA_035609425.1). NCBI lineage: Eukaryota > Metazoa > Chordata > Actinopteri > Perciformes > Serranidae > Epinephelus > Epinephelus awoara. The sequence continues at coordinate 270,992 of CM069312.1, read as the reverse complement.
ATCAAGATCAACAGAGCCCAAATCAAGACCATCAGGTCCCAGAGACCATCAGGTCCCAAATCAAGACCATCAGGTCCCAAATCAAGACCATCAGGTCCCAGAGACCATCAGGTCCCAAATCAAGACCATCGGGTCCCAAATCAAGACCATCGGGTCCCAAATCAAGATCAACAGAACCCAAATCAAGAACATCAGGTCCCAAATCAGGACCATCAGGTCCAAGAGACCATCAGGTCCCAGAGACCATCAGGTCCCAAATCAAGACCATCAGGTCCCAGAGACCATCAGGTCCCAAATCAAGACCATCGGGTCCCAAATCAAGATCAACAGAGCCCAAATCAAGACCATCAGGTCCCAGAGACCATCAGGTCCCAAATCAAGACCATCAGGTCCCAAATCAAGACCATCGGGTCCCAAATCAAGATCAACAGAGCCCAAATCAAGACCATCAGGTCCAAGAGACCATCAGGTCCCAAATCAAGACCATCGGGTCCCAAATCAAGATCAACAGAGCCCAAATCAAGAACATCAGGTCCCAAATCAAGACCATCGGGTCCCAAATCAAGACCATCAGGTCCAAGAGACCATCAGGTCCAAGAGACCATCAGGTCCAAAATCAAGGCTATCAGGTCCCAGAGACCATCAGGTCCGGAGACCATCAGGTCCCAAATCAAGACCATCAGGTCCTAAATCAGGACCATCAGGTCCCAAATCAAGATCAACAGAGCCCAAATCAAGACCATGAGGTCCCAAGCTGTGTCCAGCTGATAACAATGATTTTAGACCTGTGGCCCTGACTTCAATTGTTATGAAAAGTTTTGAGAAATACATCAACATCAATTTGGCACTTGACCCATACCAGTTTGCTCATAGGCAGGGGAGAGGTACTGATGACACCATCAACAGCATCACCCACTTCTCTGTCAAGCACTTGGAATTCCCAAAAGCATATACACAGATTTTATTTATTGATTTTAGCTCAGCTTTTAATACACTTCAACCCCATCTGCTCATCTCAAAACTAAGGCAGATGAGTGTCAACCCTTTTTAGGGTATTTTTCCTTTTTAACTAACCAAAGTCAACAGGTAAGAGTCAATAACACCCTCTCAGAATCTCAGAATGCAAATCAATCAGCACAGGTTCCCTGCAGGGTTGTGTCAGCTCCCCGGTCCTTTTTACACTTTACACAAATTAATGTACAAACAGCCACCCAGGGAACCTTGTTTTTAAATTTTCTGATGATACTGTCATCCTCAGCCTACTGCACAAAGACTCAAGCCCTGCAGCCTATTTTTCTGAAATAGAAAACTTCGTGCAATGGTGTGATGCTCACCATCTCATTAAAAAAAAACAACAACAACTAAAGAGATGGTCTTAGACCCAAGATCAATAGGGATCATAGTCCTGTTGTCACACATGACTCATCCATCGAGCAGGTCAGCTCATACAAGTATCTCAAAGTTCACTTAGATGACACTTTTAGTTGGAACGTCCATGCTGAAGGTCTGTGTTCTTATTTACAGCAAAGATTGTACTTTTGTGCAGACTTGGAGTGTATGGTGTGGACAAAAGCATCATGTTTTTTTCATTTTATCAGGCAGTACTAGAGAGCTTAGTTTGATACAGGTTGTCAGCCTGGTATGGCAACCTCACTGTCAAACTGAAAACTAAGCTTGCTCGTCTGGTGCACACGGCCATGAAGGTTATGGGAAGAAGGGACTGTGAGACCTTGCAGTCTATATAGTGACTGATCCATCCCATATTCTTCATTTGGAAAATGACCTCCCACTCTCAGGCAGACAATATAGAGTCCTTAACTGCAAACTCAACCGTTTTATGAATTCATTTGTTCCAACCTCCATCAAACTCTTAAACAATTCTGCTTGAGGCCAAAGATTGTGCAATAATTTTTATAGTGCTTTTATTATGGTGCTCTTTTAGCATGTGTTATGTATGTATGGCGTATGTTTATGTTATGTGTACTGTTATGGGATATGTGCAATACTGATTACCATGTAATTGTTGTTGGGATGGTATGGTTGTTGATGTACTGTTTGTTGTCATTGTGGAAGTCAAGGCATATGGCGCAGTTGCTGAGTCCAAGACAAATTTCCCTTAATGGGACAATAAGGTATATCACATTGTATTGTATCAAATCAAGGCTATCAGGTCCCAATGAAGACCAACCGGTCCCAAATCAAGACCATCAGTTCCCAAAGACCAACCGGTCCCAAATCAAGACCATCAGTTCCCAAAGACCAACCGGTCCCAAATCAAGACCATCAGTTCCCAAAGACCAACCGGTCCCAAATCAAGACCAACCGGTCCCAAATCGAGACCATCGGGTCCCAAATCGAGACCATCAGGTCCCAAATCAAGTCTGAGTTTTTCCAACAGGTCATTAAGGTTCATTCACTAAGGTTAAACTGAATGTGATCAAAGGTTTTGGACAGAGTCACTGGGGGTCAGTTCTGATACTGAGTAGTCGGGGTCCTGATTGAGGGCACAGGAGACGGATGTATGTAACGCCACATGGCTCGGGGCGGAGATGGCAGGGTCTTACCATTGCCCCGCCTCTTCTGTGGACCCAAGAAGTTCTCCAGACTGTAGGTGACCCCCTTCACCTGCTCCACCTCCGAGTTCTTGACTCGACCAAAGTGAAGGATCTTTCCATCAGCCGGAGAGATCTGACAGAGACAAGAGACAGAAGTCAAACCTGTCCACCGTTAAACTGAGACGTGTCCCTGCAGTTTGTCTCTGAGGTCACATTACATAGCAACATCCATCTGACCTCAGTAGTGGAACTCCCAGCATGCACTGTGCCTCACTTCCTGTTCACAGTAAATTCCCTCAGATCAACAGGAAATGAAGAATTCAAAATTTCACCAACATAAAGATGAAAAAATATACACTTTTAAACAGGAAATGAAACCTGAACCTGTGAAAACGAGTTTCCGTCTGTCCGGTCCTAAACGACTCACCACGTTTAAATGTAACTGTGTCATTAGAACTCGTTTAAATGTAACTTTATTAATAATGTGTCGTTAGAACTTGTTTAAATGTAACTATATAAAATGTGTTGTTAGAACTTATTTAAATGTAACTTTAATTAAAATGTGTCATTAGAACTTGTTTAAATGTAACTTTATTAATAATGTGTCATTAGAACATGTTTAGATGTAACTTTAATTAAAATGTGTCATTGGAACTCGTTTAAATGTAACTTTAATTAAAATGTGTCATAAGAACTCGTTTAAATATAACTTTATTAATAATGTGTCATTAGAACTCATTTAAATGTAACTATATAAAATGTGTCATAAGAACTCGTTTAAATGTAACTATATAAAATGTGTCATTAGAACTCATTTAAATGTAACTTTATTAATAATGTGTCATTAGAACTCATTTAAATGTAACTATATAAAATGTATCATTAGAACTTGTTTAAATGTAACTTTATTAATAATGTGTCATTAGAACTCATTTAAATGTAACTATATAAAATGTATCATTAGAACTTGTTTAAATGTAACTTCAATAAAAATGCGTCATTAGAATAAACAACAAACAACCACATTAGAAGTTAAAGCTGCAGGCCAAGGTGAGAGACCAGTGCACCTTTAAACACCATTAAACTAAATAAAAATAAAGAACTAAAACAAGAAATCCAAGATGGCTAACTTCCTGTCAGCATCAAATGAACTTTATTCAACCCTGGCGTGTGTTTGGAGGCACAATGAAGCCCACTGCACAGGCCCCCAGGAGGAGGAGGAGGAGAAGGAGAAGGAGGAGGAGCTTTACCAGACAGGAGGAGCCGCAGAGCGGTCGCACCGCAGGCTTTAGACGTCGACGAAAAAATTCACCCAGATTCCTGTAGTGATGTAAATCCTCCACCGCAGCCTCCTATTGGACGCCACAGAGAGACAAACATGATATCATTCTCATACTCTGATAACCTGGACCCCCATACCCCAACCACCCCCATACTCCATCCATCAGACACCCCAACCATCAGACACACTGACAATCAGACACTCCAACCATCAGACACTCCAACCATCAGACACTCCAACCATCAGACACTCCAACCATCAGACACACTGACAATCAGACACTCCAACCATCAGACACTTCAACCATCAAACATCCAGACCATTAGACACACTGACAATCAGGCACTCCAACCATCAGACACTCCAACCATCAGACACACTGACAGACACTCCAACCATCAGACACTCCAACCATCAGACACTTCAACCATCAAACATCCAGACCATTAAACACTCCAACCATCAGACACTCCAACCATCAGACACACTGACAATCAGACACTCCAACCATCAGACACTCCAACCATCAGACACACTGACAATCAGACACTCCAACCATCAGACACTTCAACCATCAAACATCCAGACCATTAGACACACTGACAATCAGACACTCCAACCATCAGACACTCCAACCATCAGACACACTGACAATCAGACACTCCAACCATCAGACACTCCAACCATCAGACACTTCAACCATCAAACACTCCAACCATCAGACACTTCAACCATCAGACACACTGACAATCAGACACTCCAACCATCAGACACTCCAACCATCAGACACACTGACAATCAGACACTCCAACCATCAGACACTCCAACCATCAGACACACTGACAATCAGACACTCCAACCATCAGACACTTCAACCATCAAACATCCAGACCATTAAACACTCCAACCATCAGACACTTCAACCATCAGACACACTGACAATCAGACACTTCAACCATCAGACACACTGACAATCAGATACTCCAACCATCAGACACACTGACAATCAGACACTTCAACCATCAGACACTTCAACCATCAGACACTCCAACCATCAGACACTCCAACCATCAGACACACTGACAATCAGACACTCCAACCATCAGACACTCCAACCATCAGACACACTGGCAATCAGACACTCCAACCATCAGACACACTGACAATCAGACACTCCAACCATCAGACACTCCAACCATCAGACACACTGACAATCAGACACACTGACAATCAGACACTCCAACCATCAGACACTCCAACCATCAGACACTTCAACCATCAAACATCCAGACCATTAGACACACTGACAATCAGACACTCCAACCATCAGACACTCCAACCATCAGACACACTGACAGACACTCCAACCATCAGACACTCCAACCATCAGACACTTCAACCATCAAACATCCAGACCATTAAACACTCCAACCATCAGACACACCAACCATCAGACACACTGACAATCAGACACTCCAACCATCAGACACACTGACAATCAGACACTCCAACCATCAGACACTCCAACCATCAGACACTCCAACCATCAGACACACTGACAATCAGACACTCCAACCATCAGACACTTCAACCATCAAACATCCAGACCATTAGACACACTGACAATCAGACACTCCAACCATCAGACACACTGACAATCAGACACTCCAACCATCAGACACTTCAACCATCAAACATCCAGACCATTAGACACACTGACAATCAGACACTCCAACCATCAGACACACTGACAATCAGACACTCCAACCATCAGACACTTCAACCATCAGACACTTCAACCATCAGACACACTGACAATCAGACACTCCAACCATCAGACACTTCAACCATCAAACACTCCAACCATCAGACACTCCAACCATCAGACACTCCAACCATCAGACACACTGACAATCAGACACTCCAACCATCAGACACACTGACAATCAGACACTCCAACCATCAGACACTCCAACCATCAGACACACTGACAATCAGACACTCCAACCATCAGACACTTCAACCATCAAACACTCCAACCATCAGACACTTCAACCATCAGACACACTGACAATCAGACACTCCAACCATCAGACACTTCAACCATCAAACACTCCAACCATCAGACACTCCAACCATCAGACACTCCAACCATCAGACACACTGACAATCAGACACTCCAACCATCAGACACACTGACAATCAGACACTCCAACCATCAGACACTTCAACCATCAGACACTTCAACCATCAAACATCCAGACCATTAAACACTCCAACCATCAGACACTTCAACCATCAGACACACTGACAATCAGACACTTCAACCATCAGACACACTGACAATCAGACACTCCAACCATCAGACACACTGACAATCAATCACTCCAACCATCAGACACTTCAACCATCAAACACTCCAACCATCAGACACTCCAACCATCAGACACTCCAACCATCAGACACACTGACAATCAGACACTCCAACCATCAGACACACTGACAATCAGACACTCCAACCATCAGACACTTCAACCATCAGACACTTCAACCATCAAACATCCAGACCGTTAAACACTCCAACCATCAGACACTTCAACCATCAGACACACTGACAATCAGACACTTCAACCATCAGACACACTGACAATCAGACACTCCAACCATCAGACACACTGACAATCAGACACTCCAACCATCAGACACTTCAACCATCAAACATCCAGACCATTAAACACTCCAACCATCAGACACTTCAACCATCAGACACACTGACAATCAGACACTTCAACCATCAGACACACTGACAATCAGACACTCCAACCATCAGACACACTGACAATCAGACACTCCAACCATCAGACACTCCAACCATCAGACACTTCAACCATCAAACATCCAGACCATTAAACACTCCAACCATCAGACACTTCAACCATCAGACACTTCAACCACCAGACACACTGACAATCAGACACTCCAACCATCAGACACACTGACAATCAGACACTCGAACCATCAGACACTCCAACCATCAGACACTCCAACCATCAGACACACTGACAATCAGACACACTGACAATCAGACACTCCAACCATCAGACACTCCAACCATCAGACACTTCAACCATCAAACATCCAGACCATAAGACACACTGACAATCAGACACTCCAACCGTCAGACACTCCAACCATCAGACACACTGACAGACACTCCAACCATCAGACACTCCAACCATCAGACACTTCAACCATCAAACATCCAGACCATTAAACACTCCAACCATCAGACACACCAACCATCAGACACACTGACAATCAGACACTCCAACCATCAGACACTCCAACCATCAGACACACTGACAATCAGACACTCCAACCATCAGACACTCCAACCATCAGACACTCCAACCATCAGACACACTGACAATCAGACACTCCAACCATCAGACACACTGACAATCAGACACTCCAACCATCAGACACTCCAACCATCAGACACTCCAACCATCAGACACACTGACAATCAGACACTCCAACCATCAGACACTCCAACCATCAGACACTTCAACCATCAAACATCCAGACCATTAGACACACTGACAATCAGACACTCCAACCATCAGACACACTGACAATCAGACACTCCAACCATCAGACACTTCAACCATCAAACATCCAGACCATTAGACACACTGACAATCAGACACTCCAACCATCAGACACACTGACAATCAGACACTCCAACCATCAGACACTCCAACCATCAGACACTTCAACCATCAAACACTCCAACCATCAGACACTTCAACCATCAGACACACTGACAATCAGACACTCCAACCATCAGACACTCCAACCATCAGACAGACTGACAATCAGACACTCCAACCATCAGACACTCCAACCATCAGACACACTGACAATCAGACACTCCAACCATCAGACACTTCAACCATCAGACACTTCAACCATCAAACATCCAGACCATTAAACACTCCAACCATCAGACACTTCAACCATCAGACACTTCAACCATCAGACACACTGACAATCAGACACTCCAACCATCAGACACTCCAACCATCAGACACTTCAACCATCAAACATCCAGACCATTAGACACACTGACAATCAGACACTCCAACCATCAGACACTCCAACCATCAGACACACTGACAGACACTCCAACCATCAGACACTCCAACCATCAGACACTTCAACCATCAAACATCCAGACCATTAAACACTCCAACCATCAGACACACCAACCATCAGACACACTGACAATCAGACACTCCAACCATCAGACACACTGACAATCAGACACTCCAACCATCAGACACTCCAACCATCAGACACTCCAACCATCAGACACACTGACAATCAGACACTCCAACCATCAGACACTCCAACCATCAGACACTTCAACCATCAAACATCCAGACCATTAGACACACTGACAATCAGACACTCCAACCATCAGACACACTGACAATCAGACACTCCAACCATCAGACACTTCAACCATCAAACATCCAGACCATTAGACACACTGACAATCAGACACTCCAACCATCAGACACACTGACAATCAGACACTCCAACCATCAGACACTCCAACCATCAGACACTTCAACCATCAAACACTCCAACCATCAGACACTTCAACCATCAGACACACTGACAATCAGACACTCCAACCATCAGACACACTGACAATCAGACACTCCAACCATCAGACACTCCAACCATCAGACACACTGACAATCAGACACTCCAACCATCAGACACTTCAACCATCAAACATCCAGACCATTAAACACTCCAACCATCAGACACTTCAACCATCAGACACTTCAACCATCAGACACACTGACAATCAGACACTTCAACCATCAGACACACTGACAATCAGACACTCCAACCATCAGACACACTGACAATCAGACACTCCAACCATCAGACACTCCAACCATCAGACACTTCAACCATCAAACATCCAGACCATTAAACACTCCAACCATCAGACACTTCAACCATCAGACACTTACACCATCAGACACACTGACAATCAGACACTTCAACCATCAGACACACTGACAATCAGACACTCCAACCATCAGACACACTGACAATCAGACACTCCAACCATCAGACACTCCAACCATCAGACACTTCAACCATCAAACATCCAGACCATTAAACACTCCAACCATCAGACACTTCAACCATCAGACACTTCAACCACCAGACACACTGACAATCAGACACTTCAACCATCAGACACACTGACAATCAGACACTCCAACCATCAGACACACTGACAATCAGACACTCCAACCATCAGACACTTCAACCATCAAACATCCAGACCATTAGACACACTGACAATCAGACACTCCAACCATCAGACACTCCAACCATCAGACACACTGACAATCAGACACTCCAACCATCAGACACTTCAACCATCAAACATCCAGACCATTAAACACTCCAACCATCAGACACTTCAACCATCAGACACTTCAACCATCAGACACACTGACAATCAGACACTTCAACCATCAGACACACTGACAATCAGACACTCCAACCATCAGACACACTGACAATCAGACACTTCAACCATCAGACACTTCAACCATCAGACACACCGACCATCTGACACACCGACCATCTGACACTCCAACCATCAGACACTTCAACCATCAGACACTCCAACCATCTGAGACTCCAACCATCAGACACACTGACCATCTCACACACCGACCATCTGACACTCCAACCATCAGACACTTCAACCATCAGACACTCCAACCATCTGACACTTCAACCATCAGACACTCCAACCATCTGACACTTCAACCATCAGACACTCTAACCATCTCACACACTGACCATCTGAGACTCCAACCATCTCACACACTGACCATCTCACACACTGACCATCTGAGACTCCAACCATCTGACACACTGACCATCTGACACACTGACAGACACTTCAACCATCAGACACTTCAACCATCACACTCCAACCATCAGACACCTCAATCTATTACACACTCCAACCATCGGACACACTGACCATCAGACACTCCAACCATCAGACATCCCAATCATTAGCTGTTCTGACCTGCATGTTGACCCCAAAGGTCCAAATGTAGAGGGAGTAGACAGGCTTTCGCAGCCAGGTGGGGAGGTCGACCCCGTTCAGACGACCCCAGGCCCGAGACAGCAAACGAGTTGGGAAAGAGTGGTACAACGCCACCTGTAGCACCAAACAGGAAACTACGTGTTAAATATGACCTAGTTTCAGAAGAAGAATGTCACTGTATTATTTCATCTGTTGAAGAAAATCCAGCAGCAGGAAGTGAAGGAGGAGGTGAAGGGGGAAGGAGGAGTGTAAAATGGTGGTAAAATAAGCAAAAATGATGAGAGAAGTCAAAAGGAGACAAAAAGTAGGTAGGAAAACAGAGAAAGAGAAGAAACAGAAGTAAAGGATTAAATCTGATCTATTTCCTGTTCAGTGTTTCCTGGTGAACATTTCAGTTATTACCTCTTCACATACGAAGATTCAACCAGACAATTGTAACTCTGTTGTTAACATCTACTGTCAGACTCTACTGTCCTAAACGTATAACATCCAAACTGTTTCTGGTTCTGGTGTCTGCAACCTTCAGTGCCTTTTTCAGCTGAAACATGTTTTTATCTTTAAAACATTGTGACGTCCAGCAGACAGAGAGCAACAAGCTCCTCCCACTCACGCACATGAGAAACACTCATGGGGTTCCGCAGAGTTCTACGCTTGGTCCTGATTATTTTACATTCAAACGCTAATATGAAGTTGGCTTATCGGCACAGTACCTGAGCAACTCACAGCAGCTCCAGTGTATGTTTGAGTTTGGTGTGTTTTATGCTGTATACATGTTTTATGTTCTTAGTTTTTAAGTGTTCATTTTAAAACACAGTTTCCGACGAGCACAGGAGCCTAGTTAAGGGGAAATGGAGTTGATCAGACCACTTTTAGTATGCCTGATATTCTGGGGAATTCTCCAAGCAGAGCAGCAGAGTCAGCCGGCAATTGTTTACTCGCGACAGGAGCTCCTAGACCTGGCTCCTTTCACCAAACATATCAGGACAAGTCACAACATTCCAACAGAGCTATTATGGAGGAGACGCAGGGGGACACGTGCTGGGGCGAAATGGAATAGGAGACAGAGGGAGAGAATATGGAAGGAGTCTTACAAACTTTGATTTCTCAAGTGCCTTCAATATGATCCAGCCACTGCTGCTTGGTGCAAAGATAAAGAAAATGAGCATGGAATCAGCGCTGGTTGACTGGACCATGGACTACCTCACCTGTAGACCATAATACGTCCGGATGAAGAACTGTGTCTCCAGCAAACTCCTGGGCAGAGATGGAGCCAGTGCCAGAGGCAGGAACAAGCTCAACAAACTTATAAATAGTATTGATTAATTATTAATGATATTCGAATTATCAAATTTAGGTTTGAACTTATAAAAAATATATATATTCGAATATATTTCGAACTTTGAATTTTTTTTGACAGCCCTAGTACCTGGGCAGGAAGAGGACAGAGTACCTGAGCAGGTAGAGGACAGAGTACCTGAGCAGGTAGAGGACAGAGTACCTGAGCAAGTAGAGGACAGTGTACCCGAGCAGGCACAAGACAGTGTACCCGAGCAGGTAGAGGACAGTGTACCCGAGCAGGCACAAGACAGTGTACCCGAGCAGGTAGAGGACAGTGTACCCGAGCAGGTAGAGGACAGTGTACCCGAGCAGGTAGAGGACAGAGTACCTGAGCAGGTAGAGGACAGAGTACCTGAGCAGGTAGAGGACAGTGTACCCGAGCAGGTAGAAGACAGAGTACCTGAGCAAGTAGAGGACAGTGTACCCGAGCAGGCACAAGACAGTGTACCCGAGCAGGTAGAGGACAGTGTACCCGAGCAGGTAGAGGACAGGGTACCCGAGCAGGCACAAGACAGTGTACCCGAGCAGGTAGAGGACAGTGTACCCGAGCAGGTAGAGGACAGTGTACCCGAGCAGGTAGAGGACAGGGTACCCGAGCAGGCACAAGACAGTGTACCCGAGCAGGTAGAGGACAGTGTACCCGAGCAGGTAGAGGACAGGGTACCCGAGCAGGCACAAGACAGTGTACCCGAGCAGGTAGAGGACAGTGTACCTGAGCAGGTAGAGAACAGAGTATCTGAGCAGGTAGAGGACAGGGTACCCGAGCAGGCACAAGACAGTGTACCCGAGCAGGTAGAGGACAGTGTACCTGAGCAGGTAGAGAACAGAGTATCTGAGCAGGTAGAGGACAGTGTACCTGAGCGGGTAGAGGACAGGGTACCTGAGCAGGTAGAGAACAGAGTATCTGAGCAGGTAGAGGACAGAGTATCTGAGCAGGTGGAGAACAGAGTATCTGAGCAGGTAGAGGACAGGGTACCTGAGCAGGTAGAGGACAGAGTACCTGAGCAGGTAGAGGACAGGGTACCTGAGCAGGTAGAGGACAGAGTACCTGAGCAGGTAGAGTACAGTGTACCTGAGCAGGTAGAGGACAGTGTACCTGAGCAGGTAGAGAACAGAGTATCTGAGCAGGTAGAGGACAGAGTACCTGAGCAGATAGAGTACAGTGTACCTGAGCAGGTAGAGAACAGGGTACCTGAGCAGGTAGAGAACAGAGTATCTGAGCAGGTAGAGGACAGTGTACCTGTGCAGGTAGAGGACAGAGTGCCTGAGCAGGTAGAGGACAGTGTACCTGAGCAGGTAGAGGACAGAGTATCTGAGCAGGTGGAGAACAGAGTATCTGAGCAGGTAGAGGACAGTGTACCTGAGCAGGTAGAGGACAGAGTACCTGAGCAGGTAGACAGTCTTATATTCATACAGATATTATTTACAGGTGTTTTGAAGAGGAGACCATAAAGACTTAAAAGAGGTCAGAAAGAGGAGGAGGGAGGAGTTGAGACATGAGGAAAGGAAATGTTTCTTTCTGTCCAATCAGATGCCAGCAGGTTCATGCTCTTACCCGTTTGGCCAACGGCCGCAGAGCACTCACTGACAGGACGTAGCAGAGAAAGGTGATTGGCCGACGACGCCAAGGGGCTGGTCGAGACACACAGCCACTGAGCACGTTCAGACGGTGTCGAAGAGCCAAACGAGGCACCTGGAGCCTGATTATGATAATAAGACGTGATGAGAGAGTGGGGGGGGGGGGGGGGGGGGGTCCTTTCACACATGCTCTGTAAACCTGAGATGATGTCAACATCACCTGGAGGAGCTGTCATGACACCGCACATGTCTGAGTCAGAGTGGACACTGGCCAGTCGGTGTGATGATGACATTTACATCATGTGACTTGCACAGACCCAAAGGGAAACAACCATCCCAGGGTGGTAACGAAGAGACGTTAACACAAAGAAGCCAACAAACTGGAGATTCAGGAGCTTCTGTCAGTCAGGCCAAAGCAACATCCTGAAACTCTGTTGTTTATGAGCCAATCACAGAGGGCAACATGACCATTGTGTCATTGGTGTCAAATCCCGCCTCCTACAGGGTCCGCCCAGACACCACCATCACCTCGATCAATCAGACAACGCCTCAGACTCAGAGACAATCCCATGATGTGTTCAACATGTGTGGAAGAGAAATTCCAGATCAACAGCTCAGAAGGAGGAGGAGGAGGAGGAGGGGGAGGGCATGTGAGGTCATGTGACTGATGACTCCAGTCTGAGGTCATGTGACCAAGACTCCAGTCTGAGGTCAGGCGACCGATGACTCCAGTCTGAGGTCATGTGACCAATGACTCCAGTCTGAGGTCATGTGACCAATGACAGTCTGATCTGACACCTCAGGTGAGTAAAAAGACGAATTAAAGATGAGTGTTTTTAAAAACGATGAAAGGAAAAGGAGGGATGACCGGAAGCAAGGACAAAATGAAAACAGAGACAGGAGGGAAAGATACAGGTGGGCGTGGACAGGTGTGGAAGGGGTGGGGCTTGTATGTGCATGGAGGGTGGAGTGAGGAGGGGAAGCGGACGCTAACGCAGCACACAGACGCTGCAGTAGAGCTAGTAGGAATGCTAACAGTAATGCTAACGCGCTACAAAGTATGTTTGTGTTGCTACAACAATGACTTTTATATCGGAAATGAAAAACATGATATCATTCAGTGTGACTGTGACATCATCACCTTGACGTCATCTGACACCCACACAAAATAAACACATATCTATGTTTGTATGTACATCACATATTATTGAGATCTGTATGTGTGTATACACACTCTCTCACACACACACACACACACACACACACACTCACACACACACACACACACACACGTGTATGTACACATATATATATAATATATATATGTGTATATATATGTGTGTGTATATATAGACAAGCATACTGTTTGCACAGATACTGTATGTGTGTATGTAGATGTGTATATGTGTATCACACATCTTGTGTTTCCGGTGGCGCTGCTCAGCTGGCGACCCGGAGGCGAGTGCCGACGGCTCCTCTGTGTGCGACGCGTGTAGCTTACCTCTGTCTGTGAGGTGTTTCATGTTGTGTATGATTGTTTCTCTTTGGTGTTTCAAGCACCCAGTTTATAGACTATGAGGCCGCCTGTGGACCTGTTTGTGCTTCATTGTGTTCTGCTCCTCGGTCTCTGTATTGGTACGGAGTCACAGAACGGAGTGAACGCATATCACAGTGTTTACCCGGCAGGATTACATGCTCTCGGGAGTTTCTCTTGTAACTTCAGACAAGTAACAGTGTTGTGCTGGTGAATATTCCCTCAGAGCTCAGCAGAACCGATGCTAGAGCCAAACCCACCCGTCAGAAAAGAGGGAAAAGAGGTGGAATTCGCCGGAGACTCAAGAATATGAGCCTTCATGACCGCCGCAAGCTACCTGCTCTTCCTTCGATTCTGCTCTGTGACGCACAGTCTCTCCACAACAAGTTGGATGAGCTGGAGGCCTGGGCCGAATTTAAACACTAAGTGAAGGGTACCTGCTTACCTGCCTTCACCTAGCCCTGGCTAAGTGATTCAGATTGGGACAAGGACCTGTCACTTAGTGGGTTTGGCGTTGCGCTCTGACTGGACCGGTCACCGGAGATCACCAACAAGTGACAGGGGAGGTGGTGTGTGGTGCTCTGTCACACTGTCGTGATTCGGGAGAAGATTTGTACCCCTGAGATTGAACTTTTGACCATCTCAGTCCGGCCTTTTTACTGGCCTCAGGAGTTTCAGTAACTGTTCTTCACCATTGTTTACATCCACCCTCGTGCCAACACATCAGCTGCTGCTCAGCTGATTGCTGACGTAACAAGCCGCCTTGACGCTTATGCCCAGATGCTCCGAAATTCGTCTTCTGTGATTTTAATTACTGCCGTTTGAACACTATTCTGAGGACTTATGAACAGTATGTGACCTGTGCCACCACACAGAGGAACTCTACCTTAGACCTGTGTTATGGCTCTGTGAGTGTGCTTACAGATCGCTGCCGTCTTTGGGATCTTCCTACCACAACAGTGTGTATGTGATGCCCCTGTACACATCCGCCTTCAGGCAGCTCCCATGTTTCATCATACATCTCATTCACTGTGCTGATCAGCTCAGTGGGATGTTCTCTAGACTCTTCCAGATGTGTGCTGATCTGGGTCAGATTCCCACAATCTGGAAGACATCAACCGTTATACCTGTCCCCAAGTCAAAGGATTCAAAAGAACTCAAGACTTCAGACCAGTGGCGCTTACTTCACTGGTAATGAAACATTTTGAGAAAATCATAAAGAACTTTGTTGTGTGTTCTGTAGCAGGAAAACTGGATCCTCTGCAACTCACTTACCAGCCAGGTAAAAGTGTGGAGGACGCTAAGCTTTTTATTTTGAACACTCTGCACAAACACTTGGAAACACCTGGAGCTCATGCAAGACTTTTATTTGCAGATTTTTCTTCTGCTTTCAATAAAATGCAGCCTCACATTTTAATTGAGAGACTTGACTCTTACTTTAATCTCCCACACCAGCTTCTCATTCTGATTTAGCAGGTCTTTGTCAGTGGACAAATGTGTAACATGTCCATTTTTACCACTGGCTCTCCTCAAGGATGTGTGTTGTCACCTCTCCTACTTTATAATTAATTATAAAGTAGTCCTATTTATTATTTATTCTGTATACTGACAGATGCAGATCTTCTCAAGTCAACAGGCATCTGGTGAAGCTTTCTGATGACACTGTCCTCTTATCTTTACTGCAGCGCTCTGACACTGATCATGGTCTTGCATTACACGATTTTGTGAAATGGTGTGATGGCAATTAGCTTGATTTAAATGTTTCTAAAACCAAGGGCATGATAATTGACTTTAGGTTTCACAGTGATCATCAGGTCAGTGTCATTCATGGTGGAAACGTTCAGATTGTGGTGTCTTACAAACACCTGGGTGCTGTGTTTGACTGTAAACTGAAGTTCAACATGAACACATAGTCCATTGTCAAGAAGGGTCAGCAGAGGATTTACCTGCTGAGGAAGTTAAATTCCTTTAATGTCAATGGGAAAATCTTGAGTTCTTTTTATTGTTCTTTCATTGAAAGTCTTTGAACTTTTTCTTTTATCTGATGCTTTAATATTCTCTCTGTTAAGGATAAGAACAGCCTTCAGAGCAGAGTTAAGGCTTGCTCCAAAATGACTGCAGTGAGACAGAGAGACCTGCATTCCCTCTGTCCTCTTGTCCATCTGTCTTCCTGTCTGTCCCTCTGCCCTTCTGTCTGTCTGTCCCTCTGTCTGTCTTAAGTGTGTATATGTGTATATAGATGTGTATTTGGTGTGTATATGTCTTAGGGAACAAGCTTAGGGTTTTTTGTGGAATTTTTCCTGATCAGCTGTGAGGGTCCAAAGAACAGAGGGATGCTGTAAAGCCCTTTCCTTTTCTTTCTTTCTTTCTTTCTGTCAGCGACATACACTCCTAACACAGGACGGGTTGTTTTTATTGACTGAGTTAATCATTAAGCCATAGTGATGCGCAGATCAGCTCTGACAGCACCCAAATCAGCATGTACGCATCAACCATCCAGCTGTTACAACATGATTGAGCTAGCAAAGCAGTTTTGTGTTGCTGTGTGTGGCATTTATTCAGTTATGGGAAATCACAATGTCTAGAAAGCATCAGTGGCTGCAGCTGACAGGAACAGCTAACACTAGCAGCAAAGCTAACATCAGGATGTCACCTGTTATAAGCCTCCCGTTGTCGGATACGACATGAAACTACTCCAGTTAGCTCAATCATGTCGTAACTCAGACATCCGCTGGAAGAAAAAATTTCACGGGCCACTTTGTGAGTTTAGTGAGTTATTACAGACACCGCTAACAGCGTCCCTACGCCGCTACGTTGCTCCGGTCAAAATGGTCGCGTAACGATTACATCACATCCAGAGCCTGGTAACTTCACAGGAACCTTCCTCCTACTCCGCTCTCTCAGTGGAGCCACGGCGGTTGAGAGGGCCGAGCGAGTGGACGTTCCTGTAGTAGTTCCTGTCCCCCAAATAGTACCAGGAACTTCCTCAGTGGAAACGGGCCTCATGTTGTGGAGGACACAACATGCCGCTGCCACCACAGCTGCCCTATCTGGATCCATTGTGATGCCTATCAAAAACAATTGATGAACAATGAACAATTATTTTATAACTACTAACTACTAAAATTACTAATTGCGTCTCCCCAATTTCTCTTCAAGAATTGACCACAGTGATTTCTTCATCTAAATCATCAACGTGTCTCTTAGACCCCATCCCAACTAGGCTACTCAAGGAGGTCTTACCTTTAGTTAACACTCATATATTAGACATGATCAATATATCCTTATTAACAGGCTATGTACCACAGTCTTTTAAGGTAGCTGTAATTGAACCTCTACTAAAAAAGCCCACCCTGGATCCAGAGGTGTTAGCCAACTATAGACCAATATCTAATCTTCCCTTTATGTCAAAGATCCTTGAGAAAGTAGTCGCAGACCAGCTGTGTGATTTTCTCCATGATAATAATTTATTTGAGGAATTTCAGTCAGGATTTAGAGCGCATCATAGCACTGAGACAGCACTAGTTAAAATTACAAATGACCTTCTGATTGCTTCAGACAAAGGACTCGTCTCTGTACTTGTTTTATTAGATCTTAGTGCAGCGTTTGACACAATTGACCATCAAATTCTGCTACGGAGACTGGAACACTTAATTGGCCTAAAAGGTTCTGCACTAAGCTGGTTTAAATCTTATTTATCTGATCGTTTTCAGTTTGTTGACGTTTATAATGAATCATCCTTACGTACTAAACTGTGTTTTGGAGTTCCGCAAGGTTCTGTGCTCGGACCAATCCTATTTATTCTATATATGCTTCCTATAGGCAACATCATTAGAAATCACTCTATAAATTTCCATTCTTATGCGGATGATACACAGTTGTATTTATCGATGAAGCCAGAAGAAAGTAATCAATTAACTAAACTTCATAACTGCCTTAAAGACATAAAAACCTGGATGAGCACCAACTTCCTGATGTTAAATTCAGACAAAACTGAAGTAATTGTTCTTGGCCCCAAACAACTCAGAGACTCTTTATCTGATGACATAGTTTCTCTAGATGGCATTGCTTTGGCCTCTACCACTACTGTAAGAAACCTCGGAGTAACATTTGACCAAGATTTGTCTTTTAATTCTCATTTAAAACAAAACTCACGGACTGCATTTTTTCATCTGCGTAATATTGTGAAAATTACGCCTATCCTGACCCAAAAAGATGCAGAAAAATTGGTCCACGCTTTTGTTACCTCAAGGCTGGATTACTGTAACTCTCTATTATCAGGTGGCTCTAGTAAATCCTTAAAAACTCTCCAGCTAATTCAGAATGCAGCAGCACGTGTACTAACAGGAACTAAGAAACCAGATCATATTTCTCCTGTTTTAGCTTCTCTGCACTGGCTCCCTGTAAAATCCAGAATTGAATTTAAAATCCTACTGTTAACTTATAAAGCTCTAAATGGTCAAGCTCCGTCATATCTTAGAGAGCTCATATTGCTATATTATCCCACCAGAACTCTGCGCTCTGAGAATGCAGGGTGACTCGTGGTCCCTAAAGTCTCCAAAAGTAGATCAGGAGCCAGAGCCTTCAGCTATCAGGCTC
The DNA here is from genome assembly GCA_035609425.1 of Epinephelus awoara. Taxonomy (NCBI): domain Eukaryota; kingdom Metazoa; phylum Chordata; class Actinopteri; order Perciformes; family Serranidae; genus Epinephelus; species Epinephelus awoara. The sequence continues at coordinate 251,946 of CM069312.1, read as the reverse complement.
CTCTCCTGTGGAATCATCTTTCTGTTGCAGTCCGGGAGGCAGACACCGTCTCCACATTTAAGACTAGACTTAAGACTTTCCTCTTTGATAAAGCTTATAGTTAGGGCTGGCTCAGGCTTCAACTGTACCAGCCCCTAGTTAGGCTGACTTAGGCCTAGTCTGCCGGAGGACCACCTATAATACACCGGGCACCTTCTCTCTCTCTCTCTCTCTCTCTCTCTCGTATCCTATCCTATCCTGCATCTTGCTAACTCGGCCATTCTGGATGTCACTAACTCAGCTTCTTCTCCGGAGCCTTTGTGCTCCACTGTCTCTCAGGTTAACTCATATTGCAGCGGTGCCTGGATAGTGTGACGTGTGTGGTTGTGCTGCTGCCGTGGTCCTGCCAGATGCCTCCTGCTGCTGCTGCCATCATTAGTCTACTGTTATTATACACATATGATTATTATCACACATGTATACTGCCAGATACTAATATATACTTTGAACATATTGTACCACAGTAGCCAGAACTATAACGATAATAATATTACTTTGATGAATGTTGTTGTAAGCTACTACAGATTACGGTCATTTTATTATGCTGATCTGTGCTGTACGACATCTATTGCACGTCTGTCCGTCCTGGAAGAGGGATCCCTCCTCAGTTGCTCTTCCTGATGTTTCTACCGCTTTTTTCCCCCTGGTAAAGGTGTTTTTTGGGTAGTTTTTCCTTATCCGCTGTGAGGGTCTAAAGGACAGAGGGATGTCGTATGTTGTAAAGCCCTGTGAGGCAAATTGTGATTTGTGATATTGGGCTTTATAAATAAAATTGATTGATTGATTGATTGATTGATTGATAAGTATTTATGCCTAAATGAGAGTTGACCTTTGTGAAGGCATGCCCATCTCCGCTTAAGGACCCCTATGCAGCGTTCAATGACGTTGCGGGTTTTGCTGTGGACCTCATTGTAACGTCTCTTGGGGAGGGTGTCAGCATTTATGTAGGGGGTGATAAGCCATCTTTTGAGTGGGTAGCCCGAATCACCCAACAGCATCCCTGTGGCTCTGCCCTCCTCAAAGTCTGTATAGATGCTGGATTGTCGCAGTATAAAGTTGTCATGCTTACAGCCGGGCCATTTAATAACAAAATTAGTCAAAATTAGATCGGGGTCACAAACAAGCTGGGCATTCAGCGAATGAAAACCCTTCCTGTTGACATAGGCGTTTTCGTGGTCGCTGGGCGCTTTAATTTTGAAATGTGTCCCATCGACACATCCCACCACATCCGGAAAGCCGGCAATGTTATGATATTTCTGCCTCACCACATCCTGTCTCGCTCCTGAGGGCAGCTGCACGTAGTCATTGAGGTGCCCACACAACGCCAGCACCACCCGACGCACTGCCCGGCACACAGTACTTTTGTGGACTTGGATCGTGTCCCCAACCACATTCTGCATCGACCCTGTACCGAAGTATCGCAACGCGATTGTCATTTGTAGCGACGGAGGTAGAGCCCCGTTTGACTCGGACCCGTGCTCAATTGCTGGAGCCAGCATGTCCGTGATCCGCCTGAACCGGTACCGACAGTAAATATCGAAGTCATCGTACACATCCAAAGGGTGGATTCGGTCTCTTAAAACCCTTTTCCTAATGGCAGGTTCTCTGTTTTGCAGAGCAAGCCTCTCTAAACGAGCCATAGTTGCTGTTTTCTTCAGTTGGTTTTGATCCTGTGTCGGCAAACTAGGTAACTAGGTAACAGTTACACAACCCTTAGGGTAGGTGTAAATATTTAGTAAACACTTAGTAATTACTAGCTCTACGTGATTCCTAGTAAAATTGGTGCAACACATTTTAATTTAGTAATGACTAAATCTTGATTTAGTAAACACTTTTACTAAGGTCAGTAAACACTTCGTGAGAGGTGGTGCAACCAGCCCCGGAAGTGTCGCACAAAAAACAGAAATAAAAAAATAAAGACAGAGTGACAAAGGACAGGAGGACAGAGAACAGGAGGGCAGAGGGATAGAAAGACAGAGGACAAGAGGACAGGAGGGCAGAGGGAAAGGGGGACAAGAGGACAGGAGGACAGAGGGATAAAGGACAGAGGGACAGAGAGAGACAGAGGGACAGAGGACTGAGGGATGGAGGAAAACAGACTGTTGGACAGAGGGACAAAGGACAGGAAGACAGAGTGACAGAGGACAGGAGGACAGAGGGACAGAGGACAAAAGGAGAAGGGGACAGAGGGACAGGGGGACAGGAGGACAGAGGGACAGAAGTACAGGGGGACAGGAGGGCAGAGGGACAGGAGGACAGAGGGACAGGAGGGCAGAGAGACAGGAGGGCAGAGGGACAGGAGGACAGAGGGACAGGAGGGCAGAGAGACAGGAGGACAGAGGGACAGGAGGGCAGAGAGACAGAGGACAGAAGGACAGAGGGACAGGAGGACAGAGGGACAGAGGACAAAAGGAGAAGGGGACAGAGGGACAGGGGGACAGGAGGACAGAGGGACAGAAGTACAGGGGGACAGGAGGGCAGAGGGACAGGAGGACAGAGGGACAGGAGGGCAGAGAGACAGGAGGACAGAGGGACAGGAGGGCAGAGAGACAGAGGACAGAAGGACAGAGGGACAGGAGGATAGAGGGACAGACGGGAAGGAGGACAGAGGGACAGGAGGGCAGAGAGACAGGAGGGCAGAGGGACAGAGGACAGGAGGGCAGAGGGAAAGGGGGACAAGAGGATAGGAGGACAGAGGGATAGAGGACAGGAGGGCAGAGGGATAGACGACAGGAGGGCAGAGGGAAAGGGGGACAAGAGGACAGGAGGACAGAGGGATAGAGGACAGGAGGGCAGAGGGATAGAGGACAGGAGGGCAGAGGGAAAGGGGGACAAGAGGACAGGAGGACAGAGGGATAGAGGACAGGAGGGCAGAGGGATAGAGGACAGGAGGGCAGAGGGAAAGGGGGACAAGAGGACAGGAGGACAGAGGGATAGAGGACAGGAGGGCAGAGGGATAGAGGACAGGAGGGCAGAGGGAAAGGGGGACAAGAGGACAGGAGGACAGAGGGATAGAGGACAGGGGGACAGAGGGACAGAGAAAGACAGAGGGACAGAGGATGGAGGAAAACAGACAGTTGGACAGAGGGACAAAGGACAGGAGGACAGAGTGACAGAGGACAGGAGGACAGAGGGACAGAGGACAAAAGGAGAAGAGGACAGAGGGACAGAGGGACAGGGGGACAGGAGGACAGAGGGACAGAAGTACAGAAGGACAGGAGGGCAGAGGGACAGGAGGGCAGAGAGACAGAGGACAGAAGGACAGAGGGACAGGAGGATAGAGGGACAGAGGGGAAGGAGGACAGAGGGACAGAGGACAGAAGGACAGAGGGACAGGAGGGCAGAGAGACAGAGGACAGAAGGACAGAGGGACAGGAAGATAGAGGGACAGAGGGGAAGGAGGACAGAGGGACAGAGGACAGAAGGACAGAGGGACAGGAGGATAGAGGGACAGAGGGGAAGGAGGACAGAGGGACAGAGGACAGAAGGACAGAGGGACAGGAGGATAGAGGGACAGAGGGGAAGGAGGACAGGGGGACAGGAGGGCAGAGGGACAGATGACAGGAGCGGAGAGGGACAGATGACAGAAGGACAGAGGGACAGAAGGATAGAGGGACAGAGGGGAAGGAGGACAGAGGGACAGAGGACAGAGGGACAGAAGGATAGAGGGACAGGAGGACAGAGGGACAGGAGGACAGAGGGTCGTCCTCTGCTCTAAAGCCTAAAGACAAACTGATTTTGATGTTAAATCATAATGAATTCAGATGTTGATGTTGTTGTTGTTTGTTTGTTTGTTTGTCTGTCACACATGATGTGTTCAAGAACCGTCAGAAATGTGCAGCTCTGACGATAGTCAGTGTTTTCACAGTGTCGGATCATTTTAGAGACGTTCAAAGAAACAACATGTTTAAGACCGACGCAGGACGACACCTTTAAGCCCCGCCCCCTGGAGCTGCCACTCCACCTGAACGTTAACGTGTAGAGGAATGAACGATGTTGCTGGACGGATTATGACTGCTCTGATGATATTTGTTCAAAAAGATGATATCATCATCACTGGTTCTGTTACGACATCCACATGATGTTGTTGTTGACTGTTTGGGAAAAACAAAGAAAAATAGCCTGTGCACAGTAATGTGGGTATACACACACACACACACACACACACACACACAGTGTGTGTGTGTGTGTGTGTGAGTGAGTGAAAGTGGGTTAGCAGGTTAGCACCGGATCAACTGGAAAGAGGCTAACACAAGCTAAGCTAGCCTACAGCTAAAATAGCTGACCTGCTAAACTACCTGTCGCCATAGAAACCACACACACACACACACACACACACACACACACACACACACACACACACACACACACACACACTAATCTCCTGTAACCTGTCTGTCTCAGTCATTTTATCGGATTGTTTTTATTTTGTTCTTTTCATGTATTTTTTTAACTGTTGCAAAAAATATTTAAATTAAAAACTTTATAATACAAAGTGATATAAAGAGCAAAATATATAAAGAGTAAATATAAAAAGAGCAAAATATATAAAGAGTAAATATAAAAAGAGCAAAATATATAGAGTAAATATATAAAGAGCAAAATATATAGAGTAAATATATAGAGCAAAATATATAGAGTAAATATATAAAGAACAAAATATATAAAGAGCATATATAAAAAGAGCAAAATATATAAAGAGTAAATATAAAAAGAGCAAAATATATAGAGTAAATATATAAAGAGCAAAATATATAAAGAGTAAATATATAGAGCAAAATATATAGAGTAAATATATAGAGCAAAATATATAAAGAGTAAATGTATAGAGCAAACTATATAGAGTAAATATATAAAGAACAAAATATATAAAGTGTAAATATATAAAGAGTAAATATAAAAAGAGCAAAATATATAAAGAGTAAATATAAAAAGAGCAAAATATATAGAGTAAATATATAAAGAGCAAAATATATAAAGAGTAAATATATAGAGCAAAATATATAGAGTAAATATATAAAGAACAAAATATATTAAGTGTAAATATATAAAGAGTAAATATTTAAAGAGTAAATATGTAGAGGTAGATTATTTGAAGCTCAGATTTGTTCACGTGAACTTTAGTTTATTTAAAGTAAAACATTTTACAGATGAACATCTGAACTTTGTTTATCTTTGAGCTGTTCTGTGTCTGTAAATAAAAACAAACATATTTTAATATTTAATCATCTATATTTGTGTTTGTTTGTTTTCAGTTTCCTGTTCTTTTTATTTTAAACTACAGTCACCCCTCTTTTTTCTTTTCTTCCTCTCCCACCTGAATCGTGCCGACGTTCTCGTCCTCACCCCACCTCCTCTTCCTCCTCTTTCTCCTTCTCCTCTTCCTCCACCTTTCTCACTCTCTTTCTCCCCGTCAGCCGTGCGCCCCTGCCGCCTCACCTGCCGCAGCAGGTCACGCTCACGACGCTCGCCGCCACGGCGACGAGGGAAGAACCTTACCATGAAGAAGTGGCTGAGGAAGCCACAGACGGAGACAGACGAAGACACATGCTGATGTCCAAATGTGACCAGAGAAAAAGAGACAGGAGAGAGTGTGTCCACTGAGAGGAGAGAAGAAGAAGTGACTGACTGACAGATGAAGGGGAGGAGTTTACATGGATGGGGAGGGGCTTATAGTGAGAGCCCCAACCCTCGTCCCTCCTCTCTGTCTCTCAGACTGAAACTGTTGGCCACAGGTTGCAACACACAGAGTGGGTATTTATAGAGCAGAAATATAGAGAGCAAATATGGACATACACACACACATATGTGTGTGTGTGTGTGTATACATACATATACATATATATATATATGTGTGTGTGTGTGTATACATACATATACATAAACATATATATATATATATATATGTGTGTGTGTGTGTGTGTGTGTGTGTGTGTGTATATATATATATATATAAATATATATATATATATATATATATATATATATATATATTTATAAAACGGAAAGGTGAAATCCGGCAATCTGATTGGCTGTTAACTGTGATATAATGAGCGTATATCACAGCTAGAATTCTAAAAAGCCTTATCACAGCATATCGCTCCGCTTCAGGGAAGCAACAATGTTTCCATGACAACAACCAACTGTTACAGTACGCAGCAAAAAGTAGCCGGTTTTATTTTTTGACGGCATTAATTATGTTCACGGTCAACTTTGATCTCCGGGGAGGGCTGACCATGGATGAATGGATTGACGAGTGCCTGTCTCCGAAAAAAAAAAGCGGAGCAAAAGAAGACATGCGGAGATGACGTACAGAGAGGTGGGACTATTTTTTTCACAGCCAGGCTATTTTATTAGATAATATGTATTTCTGTTTAATTAAAAACTACATGAAAATTATTTCCTCTTTCATATTGCCATTATTGGTAACCGTTTTATAAAAGCAATACATCACTCCAGTGCGTGATATACGCTCATTATATCACGCTAAGGGGGAAGAACGCCCCTTAGCTGTGATATAATGAGCGTATATCACGGCCTGGAGTGATGTATTGCTTATATATATACATATATATATATATACATATATATATACACACACACACACACATCAAAAATAGAAAAATACCCATGCACAGCTGAAGTCAAGGTGCTGGTACTGTGGCAAAAGTACAAATGTGTAAAGAAAAAACCACGTGTTGTGGCTACGTACCGCACACAAGACAGGACTTTGAAAGAGGATCAAGAATTTAATAGAGCAACACGTTTCACTTACAGCTTCATCAGGCTCAGCCTGTCTTGTGTGCGGTACGTAGCCACAACACGTGTTTTTTTCTTTACACATACACACACACACACACACACACACACACACACATATGTGTGTGTGTGTGTGTGTAGTGAGAATTTGAATCCTCACTTTTTATGAAGCATAAAATCAACAGAATAAATCAGAGTATAATCATTATTATATTATTATTATTATAAGAACAGAATTTATATACATTTGTTTGTCTTGATAAATAAACATTAAAAACACACTGACACATAAAACATAAATAAATAAACCAAGTGTTTTTGTTCCGACGAATCAGAATGACTCATTAACTCATCACACCACGTCCACAGTGAACCCACCAATCACGAGGCAGATCAGTCAGTGAGCTGAGGGGGAGGGGCCTTGGTCAGAGTGACCTGGCAGGGTGACATCACCACTGTGACATCAGTGTCACCTTTCACCCAGTGAACCATCAGACTCTGACACCCGAAGCTAACGAATCCAGAACCATCGGTCTCTAACCTGTCCTCTGTTGGACAGAACCCGTCTCTAACCTGTCCTCTGTTGGACAGAACCCGTCTCTAACCTGTCGTCTGTTGGACAGAACCCGTCTCTAACCTGTCGTCTGTTGGACAGAACCCGTCTCTAACCTGTCGTCTGTTGGACAGAACCCGTCTCTAACCTGTCCTCTGTTTGACAGAACCCGTCTCTAACCTGTCGTCTGTTGGACAGAACCCGTCTCTAACCTGTCGTCTGTTGGACAGAACCCGTCTCTAACCTGTCCTCTGTTGGAAAGAACCCGTCTCTAACCTGTCGTCTGTTTGACAGAACCCGTGTCTAACCTGTCGTCTGTTGGACAGAACCCGTCTCTAACCTGTCCTCTGTTGGACAGAACCCGTCTCTAACCTGTCCTCTGTTGGACAGAACCCGTCTCTATCTCTAACCTGTCCTCTGTTGGACAGAACCCGTCTCTAACCTGTCCTCTGTTGGACAGAACCCGTCTCTAACCTGTCCTCTGTTGGACAGAACCCGTCTCTAACCTGTCGTCTGTTTGACAGAACCCGTGTCTAACCTGTCCTCTGTTGGACAGAACCTGTCTCTAACCTGTCCTCTGTTGGACAGCAGTGACGAGCAGGAACGAGTGGTGTCTCTGACAAATAAACTGTCATCAGTCCTCCAGAGCAAACAGAACCCTGACAGAGACTATATGACCTGATGAGAGGAAGAAGATGAAGATGAAAAGGAGGAGGAGAAAGATGAGAAGGAAGATGAAGATGATGAGGAGTAGGAAGATGAAGATGAAGAGGAGGAGGAAGATGAGGAGGAGGAAGACGAAGATGACGAGGAAGAGGGGGAGGAAGATGAAGAAGAGTAGGAAAATGAAGATGAAGAGGAGGAAGATGAAGATGACGAGGAAAATGAAGATGAAGAGGAGGAAGATGAAGATGACGAGGAAGAGGGGGAGGAAGATGAAGATGAAGAAGAGTAGGAAAATAAAGATGGAGAGGAGGAAGATGAGGAGGAGGAAGATGAAGATGACGAGGAAGAGGGGGAGGAAGATGAAGATGAAAGGAGGAAGATGAAGATGAAGTGGAAGACGTCCTGAGATATCAATCTCTCGTTGTGGGGTACAAGGGAGTCCCTCAGCCGGGAGACATCTTGATTGAAATCATGTCTTTCAAACTGCGAGAAGAATAAATGAAAAGTATTTGGCAGATCCGCCTCCTGAACCCCATTCATACTAATAAGCTGCCTCATCTTATCATCCTACTGACTGAGGGAGGCCATAGACTTGATCCCCTGCCACGCTGACCTCAGATCTTCCTTTAAGTACTGGTTCTCTATCTTTTCCTTGTACTTGGCCTTTGCTTTAGCTATTTCAGCTTTAACTTCTTTGGAGACCGCCTTTTCTCCTGAGGGTCCAAAATAGTGCTGCACGATTAATCTAATCACAATCGCGATGTCAGGCTGTGCGATTACATAACCTGACTACATTGACTGTGCTGTTGCCAGATAATATTCACATATGCTCGGGAATCATGTGGTGATCTAACCCCCCAATTCCAAACCCTGATGCTGAATGCCAAGCAGGGAGGCAATGGGTCCCATTTTTATAGTCTTTGGTATGACCCAGCCGGGGATCGAACCCACGACCTCCCAGTCTCAGGGCGGACACTCTACCCCTAGGCCACTGAGCTGGACAATTGCATTGAAACATGGAACATATAGAGTTAATTTGTGTTAACTAGGCTATGTGAATTTGTTACATGACAGATTACCACTACTAATAGCCTATTTGCCAGACCTGCTGCATCACTGAATGAGGAAAATATTAATATTCACAGACACTATCTTTGAACAAATAGTGTCATATTCATGAATAAATAATTTTCTGTTGTTATTACGTGCCTAACTGTGAGACTGTGTTTGTGTAACAGACTCATACTTTGCAGTAACCTACAGACCTGCACGAATAAATTAATTCATTTTCTCTTCTGGTATGGTAGGTACTTTATTAACCCCTCGGGGGGAAATTTCAATGTCACAGCAGCAATTTAAAATACACAAAATAGGAGCTGCTGCAACAGGCTGCCGTTCACACAGCGCCAGGAAGGTAGGCAGGTTATGATTGTTCTGTTTTCTGTTAACACAATGCTGCATTTTATTGATGTTTTGGGAGTCGTATGTTGCCCATGTCTGAGGTCTGACTAGCGAGGTTAACGTTACATTAAACAAGACTTACCCAGCCAGTTCGCTGTCAGTATATAGTTGGTCGACTTGTTCAGAATCGCCCAGGTCTTGTACATTAGTTAATGTTACTGTTTTGTGTCCTTGTCTCTGGTTCGGCAGTACTTTGGTCCGTAGAGCACAAAAACCATCAGATAAATCCTGGTATTCAATATCTTGGACATGACCGCAAAGTACAAAATTATACGCATCAAGGGATTTATATGCCTTGAGTTTTTCATGTGTATAAACGCTGGGTTTCTCCACAAGATATAAAAAAATGTCCGGCCACTGTAGCTTCGGCCATTTCGTTGGTTCGGTGACCCACTGACCCGACAGTAAGTACGGGTCAGGAAACCTCACTCCGTTGCAAATTGTTAGCTTATTACAATAAGCTAACCTGTCTTCGGTTGACAAACCGTTAAAATAATCCGAGGAGGCGTGTGTATCTTCCATATTCCTCATACGATTCTTGATTTTGGCGCTCCTGTCTGTACTGTTGACATGGGAACTGTCAGTTCCTTCCACCAGTGAGGCCCCGCCCACCTCAATGTTTACCAACACCGAAATGGTCTATATTGTTATCACGTGCATCAATAAAGCACTGCCAGTCCATATAATCAAAACAGGCTTGGAGGAAGGAGGTGCTGTCCTGTGTCCATATTTCGATGGTCTTCTCCTCTACCTCCTGACGCCTGAAGCACAGTTTATATGAGCGCAATACAAAGATGCTGTTGTGATACAAACCAGGTACGGACTTGTAGCCTCCCTTCACATTTCCATAACACACATCAAGAGTAGAATTTTTTAAGTGTAGTGGGGCAATTTAAATATTGTTCAAATGTCCGTAGGACTTTGTCCAACTGGACATGATTCAAGCCCCCCAGGAAAGAGAGTCCAGCTTGTGTGACAGATCTACTACCAGCTGAGTGGCAGCACTGGCACTGGCTCAGGGCTGAATGTACACAAAGGTAAAAAACAGCTGGGGGAATTCACGTGGTGGAAAAAAAGGGCACAAGGAGACACAAAGTGGTTCTATGTCCAGGGTACATATCCTCTTGCGCACAATGATGTTATTGCAGTACCTTTGATTTACATAGAAGCAGACACCTCCTCCTCAGTTTTTCCCCATCACCTCTGAGGACCAGTCCAGTCTAATGGGGCAGCCGAATCCAGCGAGGGCGAGGGAGGGTGAGTCTCTCTCGTTAAGCCACGTCTCTGTGATGAGGAGTAGGCAACACTCACTAATTTCCTGTTTGTACCGTGCCCAGATCTCCAACTCCAGATCAGCGTTGAGATATATGTCCCGCAGGAAAGGGACAAAGATCTCAGCTGGAATATTAGTGGGGACCTCACCACTTGCCGAGAAACGAAGAGACAGATGGAGCTCTCTGGTGATGATGATCTGGTCGCCATCTTGGAGAACCGGCTTCTTTGACAGACGCTACTGACTAGCGCCACGATGAACAAGAATGCAAAATCCACATATCGGTCCTCCGCACTTTTCCACACACACTGAACGTTAAAAGACAGATTTAAAAACAGTAAAAGACGGTGGAAACTGTCGTGGGTCGCACACGCTGTGTGCCCCAACACACACACTTTCACAAGAGATGAAGAGGAAGATGAAGAGGAGGAGGAGGACGACAAGAGCAAGGGAGAGGAGGAGGAGGAGGAGGAGGAGGGGTAGGATAGAGATAGGGTCTCCTACCTGCGTGGGCGTGGCCAGGTGGGGCGGAGCCTCTTCATCCTGCTGGCCCTTCCTCCTGTAGTGCTGGTAACCAAAGTAACCTCCACCTGTCACTAACAGAAGGGGGAGGGGCCGGGGGCGGGGCAGGAAGCCACGACCTGGAGACAGAGAGAGATGATTGGTCCAAAAGATCTGACCCAGAATCTTGCTGTTCCTATACTTGTCCTATTCTAGTTCTACTGGTTCTATACTGGTTCTACTAGTTCTATACTGATTCTACTGGTTCTATAGTGGTTCTATACTGGTTCTATACTGTTTCTACAATGGCTTTATACTAGTTCTGTACTGGCTCTACTGGTTCTATACTGGTTCAATACTGTTCTGCTGGTTCTGTACTAGAGGCTGACATTTTTATGGGATGGGAATCGGTTTCACTATTCTTCACGTGATTGGGACGGGATGGGAAAAAAAGTCAACGGGAGCGGGCGGGACTGGGAATCATAATTAGGCCTGTTGTGATATGCGATAAGTCGGTTAATTGCGTGGTAAATTAAAAGGGATTAATTGTCATATTCATGCGTGTTTGTTTTCCTCGTCTCTCTCCACCAAAGAGACTGGACGACAAGAGCGTTCACTGCCGTGCATCGTCTGGCAGCCAGGTGAGTTGGTTCATTAGCGTAATGAACGGAGGGAAAGCTCTTGTCATTGAGTGTCTCTGTGTGTGTGTGTGGGGGGGGGGGGGGGGGGGGGGCCTATGGGCTACATACACACACACACACACTCACACAGTGTGATCTTTGTGAGGGGAGACGAGGTGGAGAAAAAAAAAAGAGTTGAGCGTAAGAGAAAGACATGGAACTTGTTCCTAAACCAAACCTCACGGCCCCTGTGTGTGTGGGAGTGTTTTGGATTTAAACCAATGACAGAGGGCAGCCCAGTAATTAGGACGAGCCGGGTTTGTTCTGAAACCATCTCAACATAAAGAGCGAATACGACCAACTTCACTGCACACCTGAGAGTGACACACTGACACTCTGTTTCTTTGGGAGGGGGATGGGATGTCTCCCGTGTCACCCTCTATTCTATACTGGTTTGTAACCAGTTCTATTCTGTTTCTGCTGGTTCCATACTAGTTCTACTGCTTAAATACTAATTCTAGGGGTTCTATACTGGTTCTACTGGTCGTATACCGGTTTTACTGGTTATGTAGTAGTTCTACTGGTTCTATACTGATCATACTGGTTCTATACTGTTTTTATACTGGGTCTATTCTGTTTTTATACTGGTTCTATACTGGTTCTATACTGATTCTATACTGGTTCTATACTGTTTTTATACTGGGTCTATACTGTTTTAATACTGGGTCTATACTGGGTCTATACTGTTTTTATACTGGGTCTATACTGGTTCTATACTGTTTTTATACTGGGTCTATGCTGGGTCGATACTGGTTCTATACTGTTTTTATACTGGGTCTATACTGGGTCGATACTGGTTCTATACTGTTTTTATACTGGGTCTATGCTGGGTCGATACTGGTTCTATACTGTTTTTATACTGGGTCTATACTGGGTCGATACTGGTTCTATACTGTTTTTATACTGGGTCTATACTGGGTCGATACTGGTTCTATACTGTTTTTATACTGGGTCTATGCTGGGTCGATACTGGTTCTATACTGGGTCTATGCTGGGTCGATACTGGTTCTATACTGTTTTTATACTGGGTCTATGCTGGGTCGATACTGGTTCTATACTGGGTCTATGCTGGGTCGATACTGGTTCTATACTGTTTTTATACTGGGTCTATACTGGGTCGATACTGGTTCTATACTGTTTTTATACTGGGTCTATGCTGGGTCGATACTGGTTCTATACTGGGTCTATGCTGGGTCGATACTGGTTCTATACTGTTTTTATACTGGGTCTATACTGTTTTTATACTGGGTCTATGCTGGGTCGATACTGGTTCTATACTGTTTTTATACTGGGTCTATACTGGGTCGATACTGGGTCTATACTGTTTTTATACTGGGTCTATACTGGGTCTATACTGTTTTTATACTGGGTCTATGCTGGGTCGATACTGGTTCTATACTGTTTTTATACTGGGTCTATACTGGGTCGATACTGGTTCTATACTGTTTTTATACTGGGTCTATACTGGGTCGATACTGGGCCTATACTGTTTTTATACTGGGTCTATACTGTTTTTATACTGGGTCTATGCTGGGTCGATACTGGTTCTATACTGTTTTTATACTGGGTCGATACTGGTTCTATACTGTTGTTATACTGGGTCTATACTGGGTCGATACTGGGTCTATACTGGTTCTATACTGTTTTTATACTGGTTGGTTATATACTGATTCTATACTGTTTCTACTGTTTCTACACTGGCTCCAAACTGGTTCTATACTGGGTCTATACTGGTTCTACTGGTTCTATACTAGTTCTACTGTTTTTATACTGGTTCTATACTGTTTTTATACTGGGTCTATACTGGGTTGATACTGGTTCTATACTGGTTCTATACTGTTTTTATACTGGTTCTATACTGGTTCTGCTGGTTATATACTGGTTCTACGGGTTATATACTGGGTTTATACTGGGTCTATACGGTTTCTATACTGGCTCCAAACTGGTTCTATACTGCTTCTATACTGGCTCCAAACTGGTTCTATACTGCTTCTATACTGTTTATATACTGGCTCCAAACTGGTTCTATACTGCTTCTATACTGTTTATATACTGATTCTATACTGTTTCTATACTGGCTCCAAACTGGTTCTATACTGGCTCCAAACTGGTTCTATACTGGCTCCAAACTGGTTCTATACTGGTTCTATACTGGGTCTATACTAGTTCTACTGGTTCTATACTAGTTCTACTGTTTCTATACTGCTTCTGTGTATAAACAGTATTGTTTATACACTGATTCTATACTGGTTCTACTGTTTCTTTACTGTTTTTATACTGGGTCTATACTGGTTCTATACTGGTTCTATACTGTTTTTATACTGGGTCTATACTGTTTTTATACTTTAAAACAAACCTCACGGACTGCATTTTTTCATCTGCGTAATATTGCAAAAATTAGGCCTATCTTGACCCAAAAAGATGCAGAAAAATTGGTCCACGCTTTTGTTACCTCGAGGCTGGATTACTGTAACTCTCTACTATCAGGTAGCTCTAGTAAATCATTAAAAACTCTTCAGCTAATTCAGAATGCAGCAGCACGTGTACTAACAGGAACTAAGAAACGAGATCATATTTCTCCTGTTTTAGCTTCTCTGCACTGGCTCCCTGTAAAATCCAGAATTGAATTTAAAATCCTACTGTTAACTTATAAAGCTCTAAATGGTCAAGCTCCATCATATCTTAGAGAGCTCATAGTGCCTTATTATCCCACCAGAACTCTGCGCTCTGAGAACGCAGGGTTACTCGTGGTCCCTAAAGTCTCCAAAAGTAGATCAGGAGCCAGAGCCTTCAGCTATCAGGCTCCTCTCCTGTGGAATCATCTTCCTGTTACGGTCCGGGAGGCAGACACCGTCTCCACATTTAAGGCTAGACTTAAGACTTTCCTCTTTGATAAAGCTTATAGTTAGGGCTGGCTCGGGCTTGCCTTGTACCAGCCCCTAGTTAGGCTGACTTAGGCCTAGTCAACCGGAGGACCACCTTTAATGCACCGGGCACCTTCTCTCTCTCTCTCTCTCGCTCTCGCTCTCTCTCTCTCCCTCTCTCTCTCGTATCCTATTACTGTATCTATTTTACTCGGCCATTCTGGATGTCACTAACTCGGTTTCTTCTCCAGAGCCTTTGTGCTCCACTGTCTCTCAGGTTAACTCGTATTGCAGCGGTGCCTGGATAGTGTGACGTGTGTGGTTGTGCTGCTGCCGTGGTCCTGCCAGATGCCTCCTGCTGCTGCTGCTGCCATCATTAATCATTAGTCATACTTCTACTGCTATTATAGACATATGATATTATCATACATGTAGACTGCCTGATACTAATATATACTTTCAACATATTGTACCACAGTAGCCAGAACTATAACGACAGTATTATTACTTTCATGAATGTTGTTGTAAGCTACTGTCATTACCGAGGATGTCATACCGATTACTGTATTGTGTCATACAGATTACTGTTAATTTGTTATGCTGATCTGTTCTGTACGACATCTACTGCACGTCTGTCCGTCCTGGAAGAGGGATCCCTCCTCAGTTGCTCTTCCTGAGGTTTCTACCATTTTTTTCCCCCGGTAAAGGGGTTTTTTTGGGGAGTTTTTCCTTATCCGCTGTGAGGGTCTAAAGGACAGAGGGATGTCGTATGCTGTAAAGCCCTGTGAGGCAAATTGTATTTGTGATATTGGGCTTTATAAATAAAATTGAATTGAATTGAATTGAATACTGGTTGGTTCTATGTTGTTTTTATACTGGTTCTATACTGTTTTTATACTGGGTTGATACTGGTTCTATACTGGTTCTACACTGTTTTTATACTGGGTCTATACTGGTTCTATGCTGTTTTTATACTGGATCTATACTGTTTTTATACTGGGTTGATACTCGTTCTATACTGGTTCTACTGTTTTTATACTGGTTGGTTCTATACTGGTTCTATACTGTTTTTATACTGGTTGGTTCTATACTGGTTCTACACTGTTTTTATATTGGTTCTATACTGTTTTTATACTGGGTCTATACTGGTTCTATACTGTTTTTATACTGGTTCTATACTGGTTCTACTGACTGTCTCTAAATGTGAGACTGACGACCTCCTTCACTGACACTGAACTGAAGGAGGAGGAGAGGGAGTAAAGATAGCAGCAGGAGGAAGTGACAGGAGGAAGTGATGATGGAGGAGGAGGAGGTGATGAAGGAGGAGGTGATGATGGAGGAGGAGGTGATGAAAGAGGAGGAGGAGGTGATGGAGGAGGAGGTGATGAAGGAGGAGCAGTAAGACTGACCTGTACTCAGCGTTCTGCTGCAGCTCACTGAAGAAATTCTGTTAATAAAAATACATTATTGATACATTATTGATCTGTGCTGATACATTATTGATCTGTGCTGATACATCATGATGTGTGCTGATACATTATTGATCTGTGCTGATACATCATTGATCTGTATTCATACATTATTGATCTGTGCTGATACATTATTGATCTGTATTCATACATTATTATCTGTGCTGATACATTACTGATCTGTACTGATACATTATTGATCTGTATTCATACATTATTATCTGTGCTGATACATTACTGATCTGTACTGATACATTATTGATCTGTGTTGATATATCATTGATCTGTATTCATACATTATTGATCTGTGCTGATACATCATGATGTGTGCTGATACATTATTGATCTGTGCTTATACATCATTGATCTGTATTCATACATTATTGATGTGTGCTGATACATCATTGATCTGTATTCATACATTATTGATCTGTGCTGATACATTATTGATCTGTATTCATACATTATTATCTGTGCTGATACATTACTGATCTGTACTGATACATTATTGATCTGTGTTGATATATCATTGATCTGTATTCATACATTATTGATCTGTGCTGATACATTATTGATCTGTATTCATACATTACTGATCTGTGCTGATACATTATTGATCTGTATTGACACATTATTGATGTATTACTGCATCTTGTTAACTCGGCCATTCTGGATGTCACTAACTCGGCTTCTTCTCCGGAGCCTTTGTGCTCCACTATCTCTCAGGTTAACTCGTATTGCAGCGGTGCCTGGATAGTGTGACGTGTGTGGTTGTGCTGCTGCCGTGGTCCTGCCAGATGCCTCCTGCTGCTGCCATCATCAGTCATTAGTCATACTTCTACTGTTATTATACACATATGATTATTATCATACATGTATACTATCAGATACTAATATATACTTTCAACATATTGTACCAGAGTAGTCAGAACTATAACAACAATATTATTACTTTCATGATTGTTGTTGTAAGCTACTGTCATTACCGAGGATGTCCTGCATCTCTCTCTGTCTGTCTCTCTCTCTCTCTCTCTCTCTCTCTCTCTCTCTCTCTCTCTCTCTCTCTCTCATTGTGTCTCATGCTGATCTGTTCTGTACGATATCTATTGCACGTCTGTCCGTCCTGGAAGAGGGATCCCTCCTCAGTTGCTCTTCCTGAGGTTTCTACCGGGAGTTTTTCCTTATCCGCTGTGAGGGTCTAAAGGACAGAGGGATGTCGTATGCTGTAAAGCCCTGTGAGGCAAATTGTATTTGTGATATTGGGCTTTATAAATAAAATTGATTGATTGATTGATCTGTATGGACACATTATTGATCTGTGCTATATTGATAATCAGCAACTTACCTGCTACTTCCAAAATAACTGAAAAATGGGTTGCCAAACAAATCACTGAATTCCTCGGCAATAGTCAAACTCCTTTACATCCCATGCAGTTTGGGTTTTGGCCACACCATTCTACCAAGACTGCACTGACCATGTTCATTGAAAAAATCAAATGTCACCGAGATAAAAATGGATGTGTTGGTGCCGTATTCCTAGATTGAAAAAGAGATTTCGACACCGTCAACCACAAGGTGCTTCTAACTAAATTGTCCTGATTCAATTTTTCTACCCCAACTGTTAATTTGGTTGACTCATATCTGTCACACAGAGAACAATGCACTGTGGTGGATAGTGCCAGCTCCTCTTGCATGGGTTGTCCAGTAGGGGTCCCCCAAGGGTCCATACTGGGTCCCATTTTATTTTCATTGTATATCAATGATTCACCTGATTTTTGTTTACATGTGGATGTCCAGCTTTATGCTGACGACACTGTAATTTTCACTAAAGCTAAAAATCCTGAGGAGGCACCATGTGTGCTCTCAATAGCTCTTACACACATACAAGCATGGCTTACTAGATCTTGTCTTACCTTAATGCAGAAAAAACAACTTTATTTTTGTCAAAGCAACCTTCTACTACCATGCTTTCTCACTCTGGTGGGTTTTTTTGGGCACAGAAGAGTTGAATGTTGTTAATGAGTTTAAATACTTAGATGTGATTATAGACTCTAAACTCTCTTTCAAAAACCATCTTAAAATGTTATCCAATAAAATTAAATTCCATCTTTATGACTTTAAGCAAATCAGAGATTCCCTTTCAGCTGCAGCTGCTCTGATGTTTTGTTCTCTATGATACTTTCACATATGAGCAACTGCATCACCAGCTGGTCCATGTCAGGTTCTACTTTCCTGAAACCAGTTGAGCTTTTGTACAAAAAAGCACTCAAAACTCTAGACAAAAAACCTTTTTCTTATCATCACTGCAACATCTTAGTGAAATATAACTTGTGTTTTCTTAATTTTTGTAATTCTCCTCTGTATGTCTAATTTATAAAGTGCTCCATGGCCTGGCACCACCCCACACTGAAAGAGTTTATTAGATATAGACAGACTCGGACCACCAGAGCTGTTGCAAACAAGAACTGTGAAGTTCCCTTCAGAAAAACCTCCTTCAGCCAAAACTCCCTGTCTATTAAAGGGAGTGCAACTTGGAACACACTGCCATGAGGGAATGTCTCACCTTCAAGAGCCACCTGAAGGTGTGGCTTAGAGCTAACCAAACATGCAATCAATCAATTTTATTTATAAAGCCCAATATCACAAATACAATTTGCCTCACAGGGCTTTACAGCATACGACATCCCTCTGTCCTTTAGACCCTCACAGCTGATCAGGAAAAACTCCCCAAAAAAACCCTTTACCGGGGGGAAAAACGGTAGAAACCTCAGGAAGAGCAACTGAGGAGGGATCCCTCTTCCAGGACGGACAGACGTGCAATAGATATCGTACAGAACAGATCAGCATAATAAATTTACAGTAATCTGTATGACACAATGAGAGAGAGAGAGAGAGAGAGAGAGAGAGAGAGAGAGAGATGCAGGACAGACGGTAATGACAGTAGCTTACAACAACATTAATGAAAGTAATAATATTATAATTAATAATAATATATTATTATTTGATCGTATACATGTGTGACAATAGTCTGGCAGGACCACAGCAGCAGCACAACCACACAGTCACCCCTAACTGCATGCTGTACTGTATTAACTCCCTGTTGTAAAGCATACTTATGCATTGTTCTGTTTTCTCCTCTATCTGCTTTCTCTTTCTTTTTTGTTTTAAATAACAAACCTTATATCTCTTGTTCTTTTGTATTGTAACATCAACCTGCTTAAAGGACTCCAGATGGAAATTAGCCCCCGGGCTATCAGTCAGTCCATCAGGTCACAGTAAGTGAAACCTCCTCAGTCTGCTGAGGGTTAATGATGATGACATCAGAGGGGTATTCCAGAAAGCGGGTTTAGTGAAAACTCTGAAGCCTGATTTATGGTCGTGTGTTGAATCGACGACGACGCTACGTCGTAGGGTACGGGGCTACGCAGAAGGCTCGCCGTAGCCCCCGGCGTAGCCTGACGTGCACCTCCCCAAAAATGTAACTACGCGTCAAGGTGACGCAGACCCAGCGCAGACCGGCACGGCTGTGATTGGTTTGCTTAGTAGCAACGCATTTCCGGTTCCGTATTTCCACCGCCATCCCCACCATCTTTAAACATCTTCTATTGCCATGTAGATGTTGTTAAGGCTCATTATATATATGCCATTATGTACAGCGTTCAATACAGATACGGATACGGATACGGCCGGAGCCGTCTGTCCGTGCTCCGCGTTCATTTCTCTGTGACCGAAAAAGCCGGAAGCTAAACAAAGAATCAACTAGAGACGGCGATAACCACTCAGGAAAGGAACGCAGCCCCCTACCGCTCTGGCGGTGAATTGCACCGCGACAAAACGGAGAAGTTCGAAGGGTTCACGACGGCGTCACGGCAACCACGTAGCGACGTCGTCGATTCAACGCAGGACCATAATTCAGGCTTGAGTGTGTTAACCCTGAGATGAGGGAAACTCTGGTTTTTCAGTTCCAGAAAGAGGGGAGAGAGAGGGAGAAACTCTGAGTCAATCACCATGGCAACTGAGTCTGTAAACCTAACCTGCTCGCTGGTTAAGTTTTCCTCTGTCTCCTCCTTCTTAAGCCTGATTTATGGTCGTGCGTTGAATCGACGACGTCGCTACGTTGTAGGGTACGGGGCTACGCAGAAGGCTCGCCGTAGCCCCCGGCGTAGCCTGACGTGCACCTCCCCAAAAATGTAACTACGCGTCGAGGCGACGCAGACCCAGCGCAGACCGGCACAGCTGTGATTGGTTTGCTTGGTAGCAACCCATTTCCGGTTCCGTATTTCCAGATTCCGCCATCCCCGCCATCTTTATACATCTTCTGTTGCGATGTAGATGTTGTTAAGGCTCATTATATATATGCCATTATGCTCAACATTCAATACAGATACGGATACGGCCGGAGCTGTCTGTCCGTGCTCCGCGTTCATTTCTATGTGACCGGAAAAGCCGGAAGCTAAACAAAGAATCAACTAGAGACGACGATAACCACTCAGGAAAGGAACGCAGCCTCCTACCGCTCTGGCGGTGAATTACACCGCAACGAAACGGAGTGACGGAGAAGTTCGAAGGGTTCACAACAGCGTCACGGCAACCACGTAACAACGTTGTCGATTAAACGCACGACCATAAATCAGGCTTTACACGCTGTTTCATTCCTCAGTCATTTGTCCCTGTCAAAACTTGTATCGAAGCGCATTGATTAGCGGAGACTTACTGTCTGTCACAGTCTAAATCCTGCTGGATATTAGTTTGTTTCTCAGGACTGTCTTAAGTTACTGAATTTATGCACATCAATCATTTCTTTGGACATCAGTTTTTGTCTTTACATTCAAATATTACACAGCGAGAATTCACCCTCAGCTCAGAATCAAACCTCTGTCCTTTTTATATTTATTATTGTTTACAACACTGCACAAGGATCAGACTGTCAGTCTGTTAGAGCAGCTCCCACATGTTTATTGCACATAATGTGTAGGTCTAATTATCTACATTTTAAAAATCAGTATGAAGCTTTAGACACGTAGTATCAATGACTAATGATCTCCATCACTGATGTCATTGGTCGCACTGATGGAACATAATTCCTATAGCCTAATATTGGGGATTATATGTTCATATTTCTGAGTGAGCAATCCTGCAGCATTTCACTGTCTTTAAATTTACTACATTTGTAGCTGAAATAAAGTCACTGAATGCTGTTGAGTCAAGATACAAATAGATGTCCAACATGTTAAAATCTACTGTATTTTAACCTCAACGTCTTTTCAAGTGCAAATCACCAAACATATTATTACTGGGTCAGACTGTGAGTTTACAGTCATGTCTTTATGTCTTTGATCTATAGCCTAGCCTATATGTTTTAAATCTTCCTATTTTTCAGCTGCTGCCTCCTGTGTTTTTCCCCATCAGATTAAATCTGAACAAATATATTATTATATATTATTAATATAATGTAGTGTATCTACAGCCTGATACACAGTCAGATTCCACCACTTTATCTTCATTAAGGAAATGTAAGTCTGATAAATGATGAATAAACGGACAACACTGAATCAAACTTTTTTATTAACTTTATGGTTAACTTATTTACACTTTCCTCGCTCTGACTCAGGCTCTTCTTTTAAAGATAAACTGCTACACATGCATTAATATCTCTACATCCACTGGACTAAAATGGAGGCGCTGTCTTTTATTTACCTGTTGCCATGGTGAATCATGGAGTCGGAGCTCCATTGATGATGGCTTTTTATTGTCGGCTTAACTCAGAGTGAACATACTCAGAGTTGACTGAACTAACTCAAATCAGCTGTTCTGGAACCGGTAACTCAGAGTTTCCCATCTCAGGGTAAATCAGCTCAGAGTTCAGGGTTAGACTCAGAGTTTGTTGAACCTGCTACCTGGAACACCCCTCAAGACCCTTGACTCTGAGAAACACCCTCTGACCCAGAGGAGCTTCAGTCAGCTCCCGTTCACCTGTTCATGTGACGTAATCAAGTGTATGTGAAACACGTGGTTTGTGTAACCTGAGCCGAAACCTTTATCCCTCTCATTCACACACTCTTAACCCGTCTGACGTCACACTCAACACACCGGCTGCATGTTGTCATCAAATGTTAATTTGATACAAACTCTGAGCGGGGTCTGGAGTCATACGTCATTAACACACAGCGTCACTAAAACCACTCAAACGTCACACGGTCATGACGTGTTCGCCTCGAGGCTGCAGAATGAAGACGTCACTGACGTAGCTGTGTTCACTTTAAAGAACCAAAACAAAGGTGAATACCTGACAGTCAATCCGCCGCACACCCTCCGCAAGGCCGCCGCCATGTTGTTTGTGGAAATGACGCAGCACGTCGTGCGTCATGACAAGGCAGGGGGACAGATTTCCCCGAGTCAAGTCTGACAGGTGAAGCTGCGGCAGGGACCTGGGACCCGTTGCACAAAAGTAGGATTCAGACATCCAGGATAAATGACTGAGCTGGGTTCAACGAATCCAAAACAAGAGCGTCCAGGCTTAATTGGCTGCACAAAGACCAAGCCAGGATGAGCAGACACGGATTCATCAAGCCAGGTGAAACCAATCCTGGATCAGTGCGCGCACGCGGCTTCCTCAAATAGACCCCACCAGAGATCACAGATTCACAGATTCACCATGGCAACAAGAGCGGCGTACTTTTCCCCGTCGGAGGCAGAAATCCTCGTGGAGGCTTATTAAGAGGTAAAGGATCAAATCAAAAAGAAAGGCAACACCGCCACAGTTATAAAACAACGAGAGAAAGCGTGGCAAAGTATTGCAGACCGCCTGAATGCGTAAGTAGTGCACAAATACACACTCACTGCTCCGCTGAAACCATCACAATTACAATCCAAATAGTTAATTAACAGCTCCGGAAACGTAGTTGTACTCTGATTATGAATCAGTTGAAACTGTAAGTGAAACTGACTGTAGATGTGAGTGAAACTGTGTAAATGTAACTCCATCAGACTGTATAACTCTTTGATAAATAGATGAGCTCACTGACTTAATTGGATTTCCCAAATAAAGTTCCTCTTATCTTATCTTATCTTATCTTATGTTTGCTCCTCATGCTCCTCTGCTGTTTCGTTATGCAAGTGTGTGTGTGCGTGCATGTGTATGCTGATTGATCATAAGAATATATAGCCTACATATATTTGACATATAATGGATGAGCTGTTAGATAATTGAATTTCCCCCTGGGGATGAATAAAGTTATTCTTATTCTTATTCTTAATGAACACTGTGCATTGCTTGTGATGTGCATTGATTGGTTTAATAGTCTTCATTTTATAATTTCAGATGGTCTGCAGTGCTGACTATCTGATCAGCAATGTTGTGGCAAAGTGGCCCGGCTCGGTCCATGACTCCCGAGTCTTTCGGCCCTCTGGAATCTATCAGTACCTATCACAAGGTGAGCCACACAACCCCTATTAATAACCACCTTTTACATCATGGCTGTGTCAAGAATGTCACTCTATTTATGAGGTTGTGCTGATGAGATTTTGTATTGACAGGTGAATTCTCTGGTGTGTTGCTGGGGGCCTTTTCTCCTCACACCATACACAGACCCTCAGGAAGCACAGCAGGCCTATAATCATGCCCATGCCAGGACAAGGGCCAGGATCGAAATGACCTTTGGCCTCCTGAAGGCACGCTTTCACTGTCTTCACCACTTAAGGGTCAGCCCTTTGAGGGCATGTGACATCACTGTGGCTTGTGCTGTCCTCCACAATGTGGCCTGCCTGAGGAAGGAGAGGGCCCCCAGAGTGCCATCACACATGGACTGGGACAATCCTGCCATCTTCCCTGATGACGACAGTGGTCGGCTGGTCAGGGACCAATATGTGTTAAATTATTTTAGTTAACATGCATGCTTTAAATTTAAGTTACATATGTCCTGCACTGGCAGAGACGCATGCTGTGAATTTCAGTTAAATATGTCCTGCAGTGGCAGAGGACTTTGTGTGTTTTTTATGCAGTTTAAATTGATTTGGCCTCTTATGTTGTTTGTGCTGTATACTGTGTGTATACAAGCTTGCAGGGAGGCTACTGCATCCATTCGTATATCTGTTCATTTGTTGCGTATGGCTTTGTCCTGCATTTATTTCAGTGTGCAGACATGCAGGGTGTATCATATACAGACCTTTGAATGTGTATTTATATTTATATGGGATGTGTATTTTATATATAGTCTATGGAAAACTGTAATTATCTAATGATTACAAAATAATCTAAAATCATCATTTATCTAAAATGGTTGCAATTTATGTTCACAAATGTTTAAATAATGACAGTGGGTCTGGTTGAATGTGATAACAATGTGCATTGGAATAACTATTAGTTTCTGTTTGTGGTGACTGCTGACTGAGATAAGGGATGAGATTAAATAGATCCTGGAACTTAGCCTGGTCTGGAGCAGGCTAGCTCCACAGAATAAATCTCCATGGTAACTTATGTCATAACATATTGTGCATTCCACTATCCCGCTTTTGTGCAACCGGATCACAGATAAGTTGAGCCAGGATAACCAAGATATCCCGGCTTAATCCCTTATCCTAGTTTTGTGCAATAGGCCGCTGTACAAATATAATGACGAAGACACAGATACAGGTCTCAGTAACAGAGCAGTGTTTTCTGTCTGTCTCACAATCAGCTGCACATGAACAACAACCTGCGTTCTGTATTTATAACGTGTCCTGTGTCCTGCTCAGAGTCACACAATGTCTTTATATGATTTATTCTGTATTTACATCTGTAATTATTGATATTCTGATTGTGAGTTCATTATTTAATAACCCAGAATATGTTCATGGTGTCTTTGAAATAATTTACTAGGCCAAATGTTTCAGGGGAAATTAAAATTCTGCAACTCATCAACCCGACGCTGAGGAATGGTCAGCCTCAGTGTGACTGAATGGAAATGATAGTCAGACAGGCTCTCTGACAGACAGCCAGACAGACAGACAGGCTCTCTGACAGACAGACAGACAGGCTCTCTGACAAACAGACAGACAGGCTCTCTGACAAACAGCCAGACAGACAGGCTCTCTGACAGACAGACAGACAGGCTCTCTGACAGACAGACAGACAGACAGGCTCTCTGACAGACAGACAGACAGACAGGCTCTCTGACAAACAGACAGACAGACAGACAGGCTCTCTGACAGCCAGCCAGACAGACAGACAGGCTCTCTGACAGACAGACAGGCTCTCTGACAGACAGTTTGATTGTATCCATAATTAAAGTAGCTGAAGGACATAACAGATGGTGAAGAGAGAAACTCTGCAATAAATGAATGAAGTCGTTTGTTTCCTTTTTCTTGTTCTGATTGTCCTGATTTTTAACTTGATGGTGAATCAGTAAACACCAGTTATTAGGTTTTTAAAACTTTTAAAGTAAAAGTTGAAATTTTGAAAAGTTTCAGTTTTTTATCGTTTGTTTTCATATTTGGACAAATTTTAATGAGACGTAAAATTAAGCATAAGTATAGAACCAGACAATAAAGCTTAAAGCTGACGCCACAATTAAATCATATCAACACCAAATTGATAGTCTGAATAAAATCATCCTGATGTTGAGCTGTGTTAGAAATTAACAGCTGCGCAAAAATATAGTCTCCTCCACCTAGTCTCCCTCTTTAAAAAACAAAAAGGAAAATCCCTCAAACACCATGAAGTGTAGACATGATAGGCTACTTTCCACATTTCCAGCAGCAAAGCTGTCAGTTAGGCCCATTGTCTTTAACCCTGAAGTTACCTCGCTGAGACATTAATCCTGCTTCGTGATACAGCGGCCTATTGCACAAAACTAGGATAAGGGATTAAGCCGGGATATGTTGGTTATCCTGGCTCAATTTATCCGTGATCCGGTTGCACAAAAGCGGGATAGTGGAATGCACAATATGTTATGACATAAGTTACCGTGGAGATTTATTCTGTGGAGCTAGCCTGCTCCAGACCAGGCTAAATTCCAGGATCTATTTAATCTCATCCCTTATCTCAGTCAGCAGTCACCACAAACGGACAACAATAGTTATTCCACTGCCCACTGCACATTGTTATCACATCAACCAGACCCACTGTCATTATTTAAACATTTGTGAACATAAATTGCAATCATTTTAGATAAATGATGATTTTGCAATCATTAGATAATTTATAGTTTCCCATAGACTATATAAAATACACATCCCATATAAATATAAATACACATCAAAGAGTAACATGATGTTCCTTTATTGAATAAGGATAAATCAAAGCAAGTAAACCATCAGCTCCTTTCAAAACTGAAGTCACACAGTGACTCTACAAGATAGAAAGCACGGAATCAAAGCATATTATACAACACAAGAATAAATACACATTCAAAGGTCTGTATATGATACACCCCACATGTCTGCACACTGAAAAAATAAATGCAGGACAAATCCATACGCAACAAATGAACAGACAAATGAATGGATGCAGTAGCCTCCCTGCAAGCTTGTATACACACAGTATACAGCACAAACAACATAAGAGGCCAAATCAATTTAAACTGCATAAAAAACACACAAAGTCCTCTGCCAGTGCAGGACATATTTAACTGAAATTCACAGCATGCGTCTCTGCCAATGCAGGACATATGTAACTTAAATTTAAAGCATGCATGTTAACTAAAATAATTTAACACATATTGGTCCCTGACCAGCCGACCACTGTCGTCATCAGGGAAAATGTCAGGATTGTCCCAGTCCATGTGTGATGGCATTCTGGGGGCCCTCTCCTTCCTCAGGCAGGCCACATTGTGGAGGACAGCACAAGCCACAGTGATGTCACATGCCCTCAAAGGGCTGACCCTTAAGTGGTGAAGACAGTGAAAGCGTGCCTTCAGGAGGCCAAAGGTCATTTTGATCCTGGCCCTTGTCCTGGCATGGGCATGATTATAGGCCTGCTGTGCTTCCTGAGGGTCTGTGTATGGTGTGAGGAGAAAAGGCCCCCAGCAACACACCAGAGAATTCACCTGCCAATACAAAAGCTCATCAGCACAACCTCATAAATAGAGTGACATTCTTGACACAGCCATGATGTAAAAGGTGGTTATTAATAGGGGTTGTGTGGCTCACCTTGTGATAGGTGCTGATAGATTCCAGAGGGTCGAAAGACTCGGGAGTCATGGACCGAGCCGGGCCACTTTGCCACAACATTGCTGATCAGATAGTCAGCACTGCAGACCATCTGAAATTATAAAATGAAGACTATTAAACCAATCAATGCACATCAAAAGCAATGCACAGTGTTCATTAATTGACAATATCAAAAAGTCATGTTCACAAAATCCCCCTCATGGGCACCTGAGGGGGATTATATACTATATAAATAGATATATGTATTCTCTTATGATCAATCAGCATTCACACACATGCACACAAATACACACACACAAAATTGCATACATACAATGAAACAGCAGAGGAGCGAGGAGCTAAGATAAGATAAGAGGAACTTTATTTGGGAAATCCAATTAAGTCAGTGAGCTCATCTATTTATCAAAGAGTTATACAGTCTGATGGAGTTACATTTACACAGTTTCACTCACATCTGCAGTCAGTTTCACTTACAATTTCAATTGATTCATAATCAGAGTATAGCTACGTTAGTATAGTATAGCTGTTAATTAACTATTTGGATTGTAATTGTGGTGGTTTCAGCGGAGCAGTGAGTGTGTATTTGTGCACTACTTAAGCATTCAGGCGGTCTGCAATACTTTGCCACGCTTTCTCTCGTTATTTCATAACTGTGGCGGTGTTGCCTTTCTTTTTGATTTGATCCTTTACCTCTTCGTAAGCCTCCATGAGGATTCTGCCTCCGACGGGGAAAAGTACGCCGCTCTTGTTGCCATGGTGAATCTGTGAATCTGTGATCTCTGGCGGGGTCTATTTGAGGAAGCCGCGTGCGCGCACTGATCCAGAGGCCTGTTGTTCGAAACCTAGATAAGGGATTAAGCCGGGATATGTTGGTTATCCTGGCTTAATTTAGCGTTGATTCGGTTGTTCGAAAGCAGAGGCACATATGTTGCCATGGAAATTTATTCGGTGCACTTAGTCTGGTCCCGACCAGGCTAACAACCAGGCTTAGTTTAGCCTGGTGCCTTATTTGTCCATTCAGCTGTCACTGCGATCGGAAATCAATGTGTTTTACCGTCATTTCATGTTCTTATGTATGTATTTGCATCATTTTTGAACAAAATACATTAAGCCTACAAAAAAAACAACAACATTTCAAACATTATTTTTGTCATAGCCCAAACATACTTTGACATGCACATATCTTTACCAATAAAAGGATTAATTGTCAGAATAAACATACAAGTAGGTGTATTTGGCATAAACGCAATTAGTGGTTATTAGGTTTCATAACTGTATGACCTTCCCAAATTATATTCCCAGTTAACTGGACCAATAACTCCAGTGTCCTTTACATCAATGAATGAAAACATGAAGATGAAACGACAATATTCTTTGACCTCATTTTATTTAAATGAAAAATACTGTAATCAGTCACTGTCTGCTTTGAGCTGTGGAGAGAAAGAGAAATAATATTGATTAATACGTTGCATCACAGTCATGCTTACAATGTGCAAAGTCACTTACTTCTTTCTCTAGTTTCTTAATTTCCCAGTGCAGTTTCCTTAAGGTCTTTCTTTTGTCTGTCAAGCTCCATGTCCTGCAGCTTTCTCTTTTCACACTGGAGCTTGACATCTGCCACTGCTATCTGCTCCCTCAGATGACTTGCTTTTATCTTAAGCGATTTATACTTTTTATAAAAACAAAACATGAATACAATCCTGATATAAGCAGCTATTTAATGAAACTGCAAAAAGCAGCTATTTTCAACAACCCTGCTATGAGCAGCTATTTGATAAGAACTGCAAAAAGCAGCTATTTTAAGGCAGCTTTAACAAAACACCTTATAAAAGGCAGCTATTTTAAAAAAATAACAAAAAAACTCATTAAAAGGCTATCTGATTGGAGTTGTGGAGAGAAAGAGAGAAATAACGTTGATTAATACTTTGCGTCATGCTTACAATGTGCATTAAAATCCCTTCTTTCTCTAGTTTCTTAATTTCTAATCCCAATTTCCTTAAGGTTTTTCTTTTAATTTGTCAATTTGTCTTACACTGCAAGACAATCCAAATGTTTGAAATGTTTCTTTTTTAATTTTTATTGTAGGCTTAATGTATTTTGTTAAAAAATTATGCAAATACGTACATAAGAACATGAAATGACGGTAAAACACATTGATTTCCGATCGCAGTGACAGCTGACTGGACAAATAAGGCACCAGGCTAAACTAAGCCTGGTTGTTAGCCTGGGGCCTGTATCACGAAGCAGGATTAATGTCTCAGCAAGGTAACTTCAGGGTTAACCTGGGTTTTCGGTCTCACGAAGCCGGTTCAGTTCTTATCGGGGTAGATCACCATGGTAACTTACTCTGAACGGCTATCCTGCTCCGGAGCAGGGTAAGTTCAGGGTTGAATCTGATCCTATAAAAAGCACCACCCACTGGCCAATCAGCTGTTCCGAAAAAAATGACTCCAATGACAGAAATGCAGCCCAGTCATGACGGGAAGTTTAATTCATTTGATTGATTTTGATTTGAAAGTTTATTTTGAACATTAAAAAAGAAAAGAAAGCAACAACAACAACAGACAATGAAAAGATTGTTCACAAAGCAGTGGAAAGAAGTCCAAATCTCATCCCACCCCTTCATAAGAAAGAAACTGATCATTTGCAGACACTTAATAGCACCATTAATTAGTGCCAACATTTTGTTTTGTTGGAGGAAATGATCCCTGTTAAAGATAATGGGCCTAACTGACAGCTTTGCTGCTGGAAATGTGGAAAGTAGCCTATCATGTCTACACTTCATGGTGTTTGAGGGATTTTCCTTTTTGTTTTTTAAAGAGGGAGACTAGGTTTATTTTTGCGCAGCTGTTAATTTCTAACACAGCTCAATATCAGGATGATTTTATTCAGACTATCAGTTTGGTGTTGATATGACTTAATTGTGGCGTCAGCTTTAAGCTTTATTGTAGCATATATAACGTTAAGACAAAGAAGGCCAGTTTATCAGACGCAATGATGTCAGACGATAATTGTAATACACGCAATTCATCTGCACAGCATTGATTTCATGGGATTCAAGGGTGTGATCAGTGTCAGACGTACAGGTACAGGTACTGTAGCTACTTGAACCAGTGATGAGTAACTTAACCTGCACATAATTTTATTTGCTCCCTTGTTTTGTCTTGATTTTTCCCTCTCTCCTCCTCTATTTCTTCTTTCCTGACCCGTTTTTTTCTTCTTCTCTATTATGTGATTTCATTGATGTTTTGACAGGGGAATTTCTTTGATAAGCTTTTAGTGGCTTCTAACCTCTCCTGCACTTTAATTTTTTTAATCTTGTAAATTTTATACTGTCTGTTTTTAACATTATGTGCAAATAAACTAATCTAAACTAAAACTAAACATTATTCATCCCGTTATGCGTTGCCGCGCATGTTTCCTCCTCCTGCAGCTGCCACGGTGTTGGCCTTTTCTCTAATGTTGCTTTTCTCCTTCCTTATATTTCAGTAGAGTTAATCTCTGATCCTCACAAGAAATACTTTTGTTCCTCACTTAACGGCGCTCTGTGACGCTCAGTGACGCTGCGCTTCTCTCATGATTGTGATTGGTCCGCTGCGTGCGCGTTCACGGCTCTTGATAAAGCAACCCTGGGTCGAGTTACCGAGTTGATATCCAGCGTCGTGATACCGATTATCCTGATTGCCATTGTTAGGGTTAGTCAACCCAGGATAGGTCTGGGTAACCCAGGAAAGGTTGATCTCGCTTCGTGATAGAGGCCCCTGGTCGGGACCAGGCTAAGTGCACAGAATAAATATCCATGGCAACATATGTGCCTCTGCTTTCGAACAACCGAATCAACGCTAAATTAAGCCAGGATAACCAACATATCCCGGCTTAATCCCTTATCTCGGTTTCGAACAACAGGCCCCGGGTCCCTTATGTGTTAAAAACACTTTTACTGTTAGTAAACAGGATGGTGTGTGTTGGTGGGCGGGGCTTAGCTGAAGGCCAAACAGTTCTCCACAGACATTAGCTAGCGCTAGCTAACAAGTTGTGTAGTCTTGTTTTAGGCGATGGAGGAAGATGATGTGAGTGGTGCGTTCAGAAACACTCATTGTGAGTGTTGGAGCGACTCTGACACAAACTGGAGTGTTGATAAATTGGCAGCGCTGTCTGAATGTAGCGTTGGGTTATCCAGAGCAGCGCACTCTCAGAGTGGCAGAGCGCACTCTGGACACTCTGTCTGTGGAGACGGAGCAGCAGAGCGCCGAGCGGAGTGAATGTGTGATTAACTTAACCGTTGGTTCATTCATGTAGAAATATAACGCTGCGTTTCTTCCACCAACAGGGCTCTCATTTTAGTGTAGAGCGTCAGACTGAATTTACCAACGCACCATGTCAGGTCACTCACTCTCCGGGACCGCCAGTGTTACTTGAATAAGTAAACACTGAGCAACGAGACCAGACTGGCCGACCCGTATGCTCTCACTCAGTGGATGGATGATGTCACAGGAAGCCAATCTTACAAAGGAGGACCACACTTGTTTGTTTTGCTATGGAAGCTAACGTTAGCTAATGTGCTAAAAATTTAGCGTTGCAGAGAAATCCAATATTCCTCTTAATCCCTCCCCAGTTTGTGATGAGGTGGACATGATAACCCTTAATACACATAACCTTATTCATCCCTACAACAGGAAATACTTTTTCCCTAACCTGATATGAAGTGTGCGCTGCACATGTGAGCATTTTTGATGATGGCCTCCGTCCAGTCCTTTGGTCTTATCTGTTTAAACATAGTTGTCTTTGTTTTTGTTGACGGGCAGCGGCGGCTCACAGAGGTATGAGGAGGGTGAGGACAGGAAGCTGATAGATCACTGGTCAATAACAGGAATAACAGTGACAAACAGTGAGCAGAAACAAACTTTATTTGTTCCAAAAATAGACCCATTTTCAGCAGAAATATATATTACACTTTAAAAACTCACAGTACTACAGAGAAGTCTTTATAAAACAAAAGAGGAAATGACAGGTGAAGCCACCTGAGCCGTGCAGTGGGCGTGGCCTCCTGACAGGTGAAGCCACCTGAGCTGTGCAGTGGGCGTGGCCTCCTGACAATAAATTCACATTAATCAGCGACATTGTAAAAAAAACTCCAAACTAAAACAAATGAAAACACTGCAAAAAATAAAAACAAACCCCGCTACATCAGACTGACAGGCTGACTGCATTACCATGGTAACCAGTGGTAGCAGCCATGCTAGCAGCTCTGTTTATTTGGCCTATAGTCAGCTGACAGGAAGTGATGTCACAGCTCACACGTCAAGCCCTTGACGTGTCAGGAAGTCTTCAAGCGCACTCAGTCGCTCCACCAGCATCACGTCCAGGTCTGAGTCGTCATCATCAGCACCGTGGCAATGTCTCCGAGCTGCTGCCCGTTTCCTGGGTACCATGGCAACAGGAAGTCCCGCCCCTAAAACAGACAGGTATTTATTTTTGTTTTAAACTGTTGACTGACCAAATGAAGACAGACACACAGACACAGAGACAGACAGACACACAGACAGATGGACAGATAGACAGACAGACACACAGACACACAGACAGACACATACAGACAGATGGACAGATAGACAGACAGACACAGACAGATGGACAGACACATACAGACAGATGGACAGATAGACACAGACAGATGGACAGACAGACAGACACAGACAGATGGACAGACAGACACATACAGACAGATGGACAGATAGACAGACAAACAGACACAGACAGATGGACAGACAGACAGACACATACAGACAGATGGACAGACAAACAGACAAAGACAGATGGACAGACAGACAGACACATACAGACAGACAGACACAGACAGATGGACAGACAGACAGGCAGACACATACAGACAGATGGACAGACAGACAGACAAACAGACACAGACAGATGGACAGACACATACAGACAGATGGACAGACAGACAGACAAACAGACAAAGACAGATGGACAGACACATACAGACAGATGGACAGATAGACAGACAAACAGACACAGACAGATGGACAGACAAACAGACACAGACAGACAGACACACACAGACAGATGGACAGAAAGACAAACAGACACAGACAGATGGACAGATAGACAGAAAAACAGACACAGACAGATGGACAGACAAACAGACACAGACAGACGGACAGACAGACAGACACATACAGACAGATGGACAGACAGACAGACACATACAGACAGATGGACAGATAGACAGACAGACACAGACAGATGGACAGACACATACAGACAGATGGACAGACAGACAGACACAGACAGATGGACAGACAGACACATACAGACAGATAGACAGACAAACAGACACAGACAGATGGACAGACAGACAGACACAGACAGATGGACAGACAGACAGACACATACAGACAGATGGACAGACAAACAGACAAAGACAGATGGACAGACAGACAGACACATACAGACAGACAGACACAGACAGATGGACAGACAGACACAGACAGATGGACAGACAGACAGGCAGACACATACAGACAGATGGACAGACAGACAGACACAGACAGATGGACAGACAGACAAGCAGACACATACAGACAGATGGACAGACAGACAGACAAACAGACACAGACAGATGGACAGACAAACAGACACAGACAGATGGACAGACACATACAGACAGATGGACAGACAGACAGACAAACAGACAAAGACAGATGGACAGACACATACAGACAGATGGACAGATAGACAGACAAACAGACACAGACAGATGGACAGACAAACAGACACAGACAGACAGACACACACAGACAGATGGACAGAAAGACAAACAGACACAGACAGATGGACAGATAGACAGAAAAACAGACACAGACAGATGGACAGACAAACAGACACAGACAGACGGACAGACAGACAGACACATACAGACAGATGGACAGACAGACAGACACATACAGACAGATGGACAGATAGACAGACAGACACAGACAGATGGACAGACACATACAGACAGATGGACAGACAGACAGACACAGACAGATGGACAGACAGACACATACAGACAGATAGACAGACAAACAGACACAGACAGATGGACAGATAGACAGACAAACAGACACAGACAGATGGACAGACAGACAGACACATACAGACAGATGGACAGATAGACAGACAGACACAGACAGATGGACAGACACATACAGACAGATGGACAGATAGACAGACAGACACAGACAGATGGACAGACAGACAGACACAGACAGATGGACAGACAGACACATACAGACAGATGGACAGATAGACAGACAAACAGACACAGACAGATGGACAGACAGACAGACACATACAGACAGATGGACAGACAAACAGACAAAGACAGATGGACAGACAGACAGACACATACAGACAGACAGACACAGACAGATGGACAGACAGACACAGACAGATGGACAGACAGACAGGCAGACACATACAGACAGATGGACAGACAGACAGACACAGACAGATGGACAGACAGACAAGCAGACACATACAGACAGATGGACAGACAGACAGACAAACAGACACAGACAGATGGACAGACAAACAGACACAGACAGATGGACAGACACATACAGACAGATGGACAGACAGACAGACAAACAGACACAGACAGATGGACAGACAAACAGACACAGACAGACAGACACACACAGACAGATGGACAGAAAGACAAACAGACACAGACAGATGGACAGATAGACAGAAAAACAGACACAGACAGATGGACAGACAAACAGACACAGACAGACGGACAGACAGACACCTACAGACAGATGGACAGACAGACAGACACATACAGACAGATGGACAGATAGACAGACAGACACAGACAGATGGACAGACACATACAGACAGATGGACAGACAGACAGACACAGACAGATGGACAGACAGACACATACAGACAGATGGACAGATAGACAGACAAACAGACACAGACAGATGGACAGACAAACAGAGACAGACAGATGGACAGACAGACAGACACATACAGACAGATGGACAGACAAACAGACAAAGACAGATGGACAGACAGACAGACACATACAGACAGACAGACACAGACAGATGGACAGACAGACACAGACAGATGGACAGACAGACAGACACAGACAGATGGACAGACAGACAAGCAGACACATACAGACAGATGGACAGACAGACAGACAAACAGACAAAGACAGATGGACAGACACATACAGACAGATGGACAGATAGACAGACAAACAGACACAGACAGATGGACAGACAAAGACAGATGGACAGACACATACAGACAGATGGACAGATAGACAGACAAACAGACACAGACAGATGGATAGACAAACAGACACAGACAGACAGACACACACAGACAGATGGACAGAAAGACAAACAGACACAGACAGATGGACAGATAGACAGAAAAACAGACACAGACAGATGGACAGACAAACAGACACAGACAGACGGACAGACAGACAGACACATACAGACAGATGGACAGACAGACAGACAGACACATACAGACAGATGGACAGATAGACAGACAGACACAGACAGATGGACAGACACATACAGACAGATGGACAGACAGACAGACACAGACAGATGGACAGACAGACACATACAGACAGATGGACAGATAGACAGACAAACAGACACAGACAGATGGACAGACAGACAGACACAGACAGATGGACAGACAGACAGACACATACAGACAGATGGACAGACAAACAGACAAAGACAGAT
This sequence comes from Epinephelus awoara, assembly GCA_035609425.1. Classification (NCBI taxonomy): domain Eukaryota; kingdom Metazoa; phylum Chordata; class Actinopteri; order Perciformes; family Serranidae; genus Epinephelus; species Epinephelus awoara. Next base: position 215,747 of record CM069312.1, on the reverse strand, counting down.
GGACAGACAGACAGACACATACAGACAGACAGACACAGACAGATGGACAGACAGACACAGACAGATGGACAGACAGACAGGCAGACACATACAGACAGATGGACAGACAGACAGACACAGACAGATGGACAGACAGACAAGCAGACACATACAGACAGATGGACAGACAGACAGACAAACAGACACAGACAGATGGACAGACAAACAGACACAGACAGATGGACAGACACATACAGACAGATGGACAGACAGACAGACAAACAGACAAAGACAGATGGACAGACACATACAGACAGATGGACAGATAGACAGACAAACAGACACAGACAGATGGACAGACAAACAGACACAGACAGACAGACACACACAGACAGATGGACAGAAAGACAAACAGACACAGACAGATGGACAGATAGACAGAAAAACAGACACAGACAGATGGACAGACAAACAGACACAGACAGACGGACAGACAGACAGACACATACAGACAGATGGACAGACAGACAGACACATACAGACAGATGGACAGATAGACAGACAGACACAGACAGATGGACAGACACATACAGACAGATGGACAGACAGACAGACACAGACAGATGGACAGACAGACACATACAGACAGATAGACAGACAAACAGACACAGACAGATGGACAGATAGACAGACAAACAGACACAGACAGATGGACAGACAGACAGACACATACAGACAGATGGACAGATAGACAGACAGACACAGACAGATGGACAGACACATACAGACAGATGGACAGATAGACAGACAGACACAGACAGATGGACAGACAGACAGACACAGACAGATGGACAGACAGACACATACAGACAGATGGACAGATAGACAGACAAACAGACACAGACAGATGGACAGACAGACAGACACATACAGACAGATGGACAGACAAACAGACAAAGACAGATGGACAGACAGACAGACACATACAGACAGACAGACACAGACAGATGGACAGACAGACACAGACAGATGGACAGACAGACAGGCAGACACATACAGACAGATGGACAGACAGACAGACACAGACAGATGGACAGACAGACAAGCAGACACATACAGACAGATGGACAGACAGACAGACAAACAGACACAGACAGATGGACAGACAAACAGACACAGACAGATGGACAGACACATACAGACAGATGGACAGACAGACAGACAAACAGACACAGACAGATGGACAGACAAACAGACACAGACAGACAGACACACACAGACAGATGGACAGAAAGACAAACAGACACAGACAGATGGACAGATAGACAGAAAAACAGACACAGACAGATGGACAGACAAACAGACACAGACAGACGGACAGACAGACACCTACAGACAGATGGACAGACAGACAGACACATACAGACAGATGGACAGATAGACAGACAGACACAGACAGATGGACAGACACATACAGACAGATGGACAGACAGACAGACACAGACAGATGGACAGACAGACACATACAGACAGATGGACAGATAGACAGACAAACAGACACAGACAGATGGACAGACAAACAGAGACAGACAGATGGACAGACAGACAGACACATACAGACAGATGGACAGACAAACAGACAAAGACAGATGGACAGACAGACAGACACATACAGACAGACAGACACAGACAGATGGACAGACAGACACAGACAGATGGACAGACAGACAGACACAGACAGATGGACAGACAGACAAGCAGACACATACAGACAGATGGACAGACAGACAGACAAACAGACAAAGACAGATGGACAGACACATACAGACAGATGGACAGATAGACAGACAAACAGACACAGACAGATGGACAGACAAAGACAGATGGACAGACACATACAGACAGATGGACAGATAGACAGACAAACAGACACAGACAGATGGATAGACAAACAGACACAGACAGACAGACACACACAGACAGATGGACAGAAAGACAAACAGACACAGACAGATGGACAGATAGACAGAAAAACAGACACAGACAGATGGACAGACAAACAGACACAGACAGACGGACAGACAGACAGACACATACAGACAGATGGACAGACAGACAGACAGACACATACAGACAGATGGACAGATAGACAGACAGACACAGACAGATGGACAGACACATACAGACAGATGGACAGACAGACAGACACAGACAGATGGACAGACAGACACATACAGACAGATGGACAGATAGACAGACAAACAGACACAGACAGATGGACAGACAGACAGACACAGACAGATGGACAGACAGACAGACACATACAGACAGATGGACAGACAAACAGACAAAGACAGATGGACAGACAGACAGACACATACAGACAGACAGACACAGACAGATGGACAGACAGACACAGACAGATGGACAGACAGACAGGCAGACACATACAGACAGATGGACAGACAGACAGACACAGACAGATGGACAGACAGACAAGCAGACACATACAGACAGATGGACAGACAGACAGACAAACAGACACAGACAGATGGACAGACAAACAGACACAGACAGATGGACAGACACATACAGACAGATGGACAGACAGACAGACAAACAGACAAAGACAGATGGACAGACACATACAGACAGATGGACAGATAGACAGACAAACAGACACAGACAGATGGACAGACAAACAGACACAGACAGACAGACACACACAGACAGATGGACAGAAAGACAAACAGACACAGACAGATGGACAGATAGACAGAAAAACAGACACAGACAGATGGACAGACAAACAGACACAGACAGACGGACAGACAGACAGACACATACAGACAGATGGACAGACAGACAGACACATACAGACAGATGGACAGACAGACAGACACATACAGACAGATGGACAGATAGACAGACAGACACAGACAGATGGACAGACACATACAGACAGATGGACAGACAGACAGACACAGACAGATGGACAGACAGACACATACAGACAGATGGACAGATAGACAGACAAACAGACACAGACAGATGGACAGACAAACAGACACAGACAGATGGACAGACAGACAGACACATACAGACAGATGGACAGACAAACAGACAAAGACAGGTGGACAGACAGACAGACACATACAGACAGATGGACAGACAAACAGACAAAGACAGATGGACAGACAGACAGACAGAGACAGATGGACAGACAGACAAACAGACACAGACAGATGGACAGACAGACACAGACAGACAGACACAGACAGATGGACAGACAGACACATACAGACAGATGGACAGACAGACAGACACAGACAGACAGACACAGACAGATGGACAGACAGACAGGCAGACACATACAGACAGATGGACAGACAGACACATACAGACAGATGGACAGACAGACAGGCAGACACATACAGACAGATGGACAGACAGAGACAGGCAGACACATACAGACAGATGGACAGACAGACAGACAGACAGACAAACACATACAGACAGATGGACGGACAGACAGGCAGACACATACAGACAGATGGACAGACAGACAGACAGGCAGACACATACAGACAGATGGACAGACAGATGGACAGACAGACAGACAGACACAGATACAGACACAGACAGATGGACAGACACAGACAGATGGACAGACAGACAGACATACAGACAGACAGACAGACAGATGGACAGACAGACAGACATACAGACAGATGGACAGACAGACACAGACAGTTGGACAGACAGACATACAGACAGATGGACAGACAGACAGACACAGACAGTTGGACAGACAGACAGACATACAGACAGATGGACAGACAGACATGTTTGAAGCTCTCAGAGTTATAAATGTGTGGATCTACACACACTGGGTCTCATTCATGAAACGTGAGCAGAAGGAATTTGTGTGTAAACTGTTCGCAGACGGAAATTTACGTGCATGTCCGCATTCATCAATATTTTAGTAGCTCCGATCTTTTCGTAGCTACTAACAAAATCTACTCCTGCTCCTGACCACTCGTAGTGCTTGTGTAAATTTAGTAAAGCACATAAATATTGCTTTTCACTATTGGAAATTACAATTTTAATTCGTATTGTTATGTACACAATACACAGATGCCTTTGAAACACGTGATCTAAACATGACAAAATATTAAAAATATAACACATTTAGTTAAATTATTTGGCAATTAGCAGGTTTAAGATCCAGATTAGGTTCATGATTGTGAATTATCTATGTAAATCGATTCAATAGATTACACGTTCTTTCTACACGTTGAATGATGATAATAAAAATATCCGTAAGGACAGCCGGATCACAGCCTCTTCGGCCTCGGTGCCTGGGTTCAGCAGGGGCAGCAGGTGGAAGGAGGACGATCGTTTGAATGAATAAATCTGATTTGATAATGATTAATTTACGTTGTATCAAACAGAGCTATAGGCTATTGAGATTCAAATAATTTGAGGACGATGCATACAGACTGCTGTAGGCTATATGTTATCCGTATCATTTGATAAAATAAATGTTAAATAGCTCTACATTCCGACAGCGATCACTGATTTAGTTTATCCATTACGCACAAAACATCTGTGGTTTCCCGTTCCCACTTCATTCAGAACCCCACAAATGAATCTTCTGTTTGTTTGGTGACTGCTGTATTTTTGTGTGTGTGCTTATGCCTTTCTTTGCCTCCAGTTTCATATCAAACCATTTACGCTTCACCTCTGACATGGTTCTTTGTACCACGGAGACAACATTAACAGCATCTGTTACCTCCCTCCAGGCCTTCGCTTTGCCTGTCCCTGCCACACCACCACTAACTGAGGAAAATAAAATGTTTTCCACATGTTGTCCACTTCACCCAAATTTATTTCGATCTCCGCTTTCTTTCTCTGTGTCATGACTGACAGGCTGACAGGATGCACCTACACCTCCTTATATGGTGGTCATTGGCTATTCATGGGCGGGGATTTATGCTAATTGCTGATTACCGGGAGCGCGCTGTCACTTTACGATGGATTGGCATTCATGAACATACACACGTGTTTACGATCAAATCTGAGTTTCCCGCGGCGTTCCTGAATCCGGAGTAGGTTTTTAGTAGAGTAGGCTTTTATGTGCAAATCTACACACAGATTTACTCACTTTTCATGAATGAGACCCAGTGTGTGGCTGTCAACAGGAACAATATAAAGATGCTGTGGCTCCGCCCTCAGTGAACTACAGTTCCCAGAGTACCTTGAGGCCTCTTCCTTTTCCTGGGCTGAGTGAAGTCAGGGAAGAGGAGGAGCCTGCGCCTCCTCTGCTGGCCAATCAAGAGCAGCGCTCCATCCTTCTCACGTGGCTCCTCGAAGATCGTCTCCAGACTCCTGCAGGATGACAGAGAAGCATGCTGGGAGCTGAAGTTTGGACAGAGGCCTGAAAGACTTCCTATCTGTGTTGTTGATGTGGGATTTGTAGCGTTTCTTTTACCTGTTGGTGATGGGGGTTTGTAGTTTATAACTGTTAGTAGTGGAGGACTTGTAGTTTATACCTGTTGGTAGTGGGGTATTTGTAGTTTATAGCTGTTGGTGGTGAGGGATTTGTAGTTTTTTCCGGTTCATAATGAGGATTTATAGTTTTTACCTGTTGGTAGTGGGGGATTTGTAGTTTTTTTTCCTGTTCATAGTGAGGATTTGTAGTTTTTACCTGTTGGTAGTGGGGGATTTATAGTTTTTACCTGTTAGCAGTGGGGCTTTGAAGTTTATACCTGTTGGTAGTGGGGTATTTGTAGTTTTTACCTGTTAGTAGTGGGGGATTTGTAGTTTTTTTTCCTGTTCATAGTGAGGATTTGTAGTTTTTACCTGTTAGTAGTGGGGGATTTGTAGTTTTTACCTGTTAGCAGTGGGGCTTTGAAGTTTATACCTGTTGGTAGAGGGGGATTTGTAGTTTTTTACCTGTTCATAGTGAGGATTTGTAGTTTTTACCTGTTGGTATTGGGGCATTTGTAGTTTTTTTTTCCTGTTCATAGTGAGGATTTGTAGTTTTTACCTGTTACTAGTGGGTATTTGTTATTTATAGCTGTTGGTGGTGGGATATACGTAGATTTTTTTCTGTTCATAGTGAGGACTTGTTTTTTACCTGTTAGTAGTGGGGCTTTGAAGTTTATACCTGTTGGTAGTGGGGGGTTTGTAGTTTTTACCTGTTAGTAGTGGGGCTTTGAAGTTTATACCTGTTGGTAGTGGGATATTTATAGTTTTTTTTTCCTGTTCATAGTGAGGATTTGTTTTTTACCTGTTAGTAGTGGGGCTTTGTAGTTTATACCTGTTGGTAGTTGGGGATTTGCAGTTTTTTACCTGTTAGAAGTGGGGCTTTGAAGTTTATACCTGTTGGTAGTGGGGTATTTGTAGTTTTTTTCCTGTTCATAGTGAGGATTTGTAGTTTTTACCTGTTGGTAGTGGGGGATTTGTAGTTTTTTACCTGTTCATAGTGAGGATTTGTAGTTTTTACCTGTTCGTGGTGGGATATTTGTAGTTTTTTTTCCTGTTCATAGTGAGGACTTGTTTTTTACCTGTTAGTAGTGGGGCTTTGAAGTTTCTACCTGTTGGTAGTGGGATATTTGTAGTTTTTTTCCCTGTTCATAGTGATGATTTGTAGTTTTTACCTGTTGGTAGTGGGGCTTTGAAGTTTATACCTGTTGGTAGTGGGGTATTTGTAGTTTTTTTCCTGTTCATAGTGAGGATTTGTAGTTTTTACCTGTTGGTAGTGGGGGATTTGTAGTTTTTTATCTGTTAGTAGTGGGGTATTTGTAGTTTTTTTTCCTGTTCATAGTGAGGATTTGTAGTTTTTAACTGCTGGTAGTGAGGGATTTGTAGTTTTTTACCTGTTCGTAGTGAGGATTTGTAGTTTATACCTGTTGGTAGTGGGGTATTTGTAGTTTTTTTCCTGTTCATATTGAGGATTTGTAGTTTATACCTGTTGGTAGTGGGGCTTTGAAGTTTATACCTGTTGGTAGTGGGGTATTCGTAGTTTTTTTCCTGTTCATAGTGAGGATTTGTAGTTTATACCTGCTGGTAGTGAGGGATTTGTAGTTTTTTACCTGTTCGTAGTGGGGGATTTGTAGTTTTTTACCTGTTAGTAGTGGGTCTTTGAAGTTTATACCTGTTGGTAGTGGGGTATTTGTAGTTTTTTTTCCTGTTCATAGTGATGATTTGTAGTTTTTACCTGTTGGTAGTGGGGCTTTGAAGTTTATACCTGTTGGTAGTGGGGTATTTGTAGTTTTTTTCCTGTTCATAGTGAGGATTTGTAGTTTTTACCTGCTGGTAGTGAGGGATTTGTAGTTTTTTACCTGTTCGTAGTGAGGATTTGTAGTTTTTACCTGTTGGTAGTGGGGCTTTGAAGTTTATACCTGCTGGTAGTGGGGTATTTGTAGTTTTTTTTCCTGTTCATAGTGAGGATTTGTAGTTTTTAACTGCTGGTAGTGAGGGATTTGTAGTTTTTTACCTGTTCGTAGTGAGGATTTGTAGTTTATACCTGTTGGTAGTGGGGTATTTGTAGTTTTTTTCCTGTTCATATTGAGGATTTGTAGTTTATACCTGTTGGTAGTGGGGCTTTGAAGTTTATACCTGTTGGTAGTGGGGTATTTGTAGTTTTTTTCCTGTTCATAGTGAGGATTTGTAGTTTATACCTGCTGGTAGTGAGGGATTTGTAGTTTTTTACCTGTTCGTAGTGGGGGATTTGTAGTTTTTTACCTGTTAGTAGTGGGTCTTTGAAGTTTATACCTGTTGGTAGTGGGGTATTTGTAGTTTTTTTTCCTGTTCATAGTGATGATTTGTAGTTTTTACCTGTTGGTAGTGGGGCTTTGAAGTTTATACCTGTTGGTAGTGGGGTATTTGTAGTTTTTTTTCCTGTTCATAGTGAGGATTTGTAGTTTTTACCTGCTGGTAGTGAGGGATTTGTAGTTTTTTACCTGTTCGTAGTGAGGATTTGTAGTTTTTACCTGTTGGTAGTGGGGCTTTGAAGTTTATACCTGCTGGTAGTGGGGTATTTGTAGTTTTTTTTCCTGTTCATAGTGAGGATTTGTAGTTTTTAACTGCTGGTAGTGAGGGATTTGTAGTTTTTTACCTGTTCGTAGTGAGGATTTGTAGTTTATACCTGTTCGTAGTGGGGTATTTGTAGTTTTTTTCCTGTTCATATTGAGTATTTGTAGTTTATACCTGTTGGTAGTGGGGCTTTGAAGTTTATACCTGTTGGTAGTGGGGTATTTGTAGTTTTTTTCCTGTTCATAGTGAGGATTTGTAGTTTTTACCTGTTGGTAGTGGGGGATTTGTAGTTTTTTATCTGTTAGTAGTGGGTCTTTGAAGTTTATACCTGTTGGTAGTGGGGTATTTGTAGTTTTTTTTCCTGTTCATAGTGAGGATTTGTAGTTTTTTACCTGTTCGTAGTGAGGATTTGTAGTTTATACCTGTTCGTAGTGGGGTATTTGTAGTTTTTTTTCCTGTTCATATTGAGTATTTGTAGTTTATACCTGTTGGTAGTGGGGCTTTGAAGTTTATACCTGTTGGTAGTGGGGTATTTGTAGTTTTTTTCCTGTTCATAGTGAGGATTTGTAGTTTATACCTGCTGGTAGTGAGGGATTTGTAGTTTTTTACCTGTTCGTAGTGGGGGATTTGTAGTTTTTTACCTGTTAGTAGTGGGTCTTTGAAGTTTATACCTGTTGGTAGTGGGGTATTTGTAGTTTTTTTCCTGTTCATAGTGAGGATTTGTAGTTTTTACCTGTTGGTAGTGGGGGATTTGTAGTTTTTTATCTGTTAGTAGTGGGTCTTTGAAGTTTATACCTGTTGGAAGTGGGGTATTTGTAGTTTTTTTTCCTGTTCATAGTGATAATTTGTAGTTTTTACCTGTTGGTAGTGGGGCTTTGAAGTTTATACCTGTTGGTGGTGGGGTATTTGTAGTTTTTTTCCTGTTCATAGTGAGGATTTGTAGTTTTTACCTGCTGGTAGTGAGGGATTTGTAGTTTTTTACCTGTTCATAGTGAGGATTTGTAGTTTTTACCTGTTGGTAGTGGGGCTTTGAAGTTTATACCTGCTGGTAGTGGGGTATTTGTAGTTTTTTTTCCTGTTCATAGTGAGGATTTTTTAGTTTTTAACTGCTGGTAGTGAGGGATTTGTAGTTTTTTACCTGTTCGTAGTGAGGATTTGTAGTTTATACCTGTTGGTAGTGGGGTATTTGTAGTTTTTTTCCTGTTCATATTGAGGATTTGTAGTTTTTACCTGTTGGTAGTGGGGGATTTGTAGTTTTTTACCTGTTAGTCGTGGGGCTTTGAAGTTTTTACCTGTTGGTAGTGGGGGATTTGTAGTTTTTTTCCTGTTCATAGTGAGGATTTGTAGTTTATACCTGCTGGTAGTGGGGTATTTGTAGTTTTTTTCCTGTTCATAGTGAGGATTTGTAGTTTTTACCTGTTGGTAGTGGGGGATTTGTAGTTTTTTTTCCTGTTCATAGTGACGATTTCTAGTTTTTACCTGTTGGTAGTGGGGTATTTGTTATTTATACCTGTTGGTGGTGGGCTATTTGTTATTTATAGCTGTTGGTGGCTGGATATTTGTAGTTTTTTTTACTGTTCATCGTGAGGACTTGTTTTTTACATGTTAGTAGTGGGGCTTTGAAGTTTATACCTGTTGGTAGTGGGGGATTTGCAGTTTTTTACCTGTTAGAAGTGGGGCTTTGAAGTTTATACCTGTTGGTAGTGGGGTATTTGTAGTTTTTTTCCTGTTCATAGTGAGGATTTGTAGTTTTTACCTGTTGGTAGTGGGATATTTGTAGTTTTTTTTCCTGTTCATAGTGAGGATTTGTTTTTTACCTGTTGGTAGTGGGGCTTTGTATTTTATACCTGTTGGTAGTGGGGTATTTGCAGTTTTTTTGCTGTTCATAGTGAGGATTTGTAGTTTTTACCTGTTGGTAGTGGGGGATTTGTAGTTTTTTTCCTGTTCATAGTGAGGATTTGTAGTTTTTACCTGTTGGTAGTGGGGGATTTGTAGTTTTTTACCTGTTCATAGTGAGGATTTGTAGTTTTTACCTGTTGGTGGTGGGATATTTGTAGTTTTTTTTCCTGTTCATAGTGAGGACTTGTAGTTTTTACCTGTTGGTAGTGGGGCTTTGAAGTTTATACCTGTTGGTAGTGGGGTATTTGTAGTTTTTTTCCTGTTCATAGTGATGATTTGTAGTTTTTACCTGTTGGTAGTGGGGGATTTGTAGTTTTTTATCTGTTAGTAGTGGGTCTTTGAAGTTTATACCTGTTGGTAGTGGGGTATTTGTAGTTTTTTTTCCAGTTCATAGTGATGATTTGTAGTTTTTACCTGTTGGTAGTGGGGCTTTGAAGTTTATACCTGCTGGTAGTGGGGTATTTGTAGTTTTTTACCTGTTCGTAGTGAGGATTTGTAGTTTTTACCTGTTGGTAGTGGGGTATTTGTAGTTTTTACCTGTTAGTAGTGGGGGATTTGTAGTTTTTTTTCCTGTTCATAGTGAGGATTTGTAGTTTTTACCTGTTGGTAGTGGGGGATTTGTAGTTTTTTACCTGTTCATAGTGAGGATTTGTAGTTTTTACCTGTTGGTGGTGGGATATTTGTAGTTTTTTTTCCTGTTCATAGTGAGGACTTGTAGTTTTTACCTGTTGGTAGTGGGGCTTTGAAGTTTATACCTGTTGGTAGTGGGGTATTTGTAGTTTTTTTCCTGTTCATAGTGATGATTTGTAGTTTTTACCTGTTGGTAGTGGGGGATTTGTAGTTTTTTATCTGTTAGTAGTGGGTCTTTGAAGTTTATACCTGTTGGTAGTGGGGTATTTGTAGTTTTTTTTCCAGTTCATAGTGATGATTTGTAGTTTTTACCTGTTGGTAGTGGGGCTTTGAAGTTTATACCTGTTGGTGGTGGGGTATTTGTAGTTTTTTTCCTGTTCATAGTGAGGATTTGTAGTTTATACCTGCTGGTAGTGAGGGATTTGTAGTTTTTTACCTGTTCGTAGTGAGGATTTGTAGTTTTTACCTGTTGGTAGTGGGGCTTTGAAGTTTATACCTGCTGGTAGTGGGGTATTTGTAGTTTTTTTTTCCTGTTCATAGTGAGGATTTGTAGTTTTTACCTGCTGGTAGTGAGGGATTTGTAGTTTTTTACCTGTTCGTAGTGAGGATTTGTAGTTTATAGCTGTTGGTAGTGGGGGATTTGTAGTTTTTTACCTGTTAGTCGTGGGTCTTTGAAGTTTATACCTGTTGGTAGTGGGGTATTTGTAGTTTTTTTCCTGTTCATAGTGAGGATTTGTAGTTTTTACCTGTTGGTAGTGGGGGATTTGTAGTTTTTTATCTGTTCGTAGTGAGGATTTGTAGTTTTTACCTGTTGGTAGAGGGGGATTTGTAGTTTTTTACCTGTTCGTAGTGAGGATTTGTAGTTTTTACCTGTTGGTATTGGGGTATTTGTAGTTTTTTTTCCTGTTCATAGTGAGGATTTGTAGTTTTTACCTATTTCTAGTGGGTATTTGTTATTTATAGCTGTTGGTGGTGGGATATTTGTAGTTTTTTTTCCTGTTCATAGTGAGGACTTGTTTTTTACCTGTTAGTAGTGGGGCTTTGAAGTTTATACCTGTTGGTAGTGGGGGGTTTGTAGTTTTTACCTGTTAGTAGTGGGGCTTTGAAGTTTATACTTGTTGGTAGTGGGGGATTTGTAGTTTTTTTTCCCTGTTCATAGTGAGGATTTGTTTTTTACCTGTTAGTAGTGGGGCTTTGAAGTTTATACCTGTTGGTCGTGGGGGGTTTGTAGTTTTTACCTGTTAGTAGTGGGGCTTTGAAGTTTATACCTGTTGGTAGTGGGATATTTGTAGTTTTTTTTCCTGTTCATAGTGAGGATTTGTTTTTTACCTGTTGGTAGTGGGGCTTTGTAGTTTATACCTGTTGGTAGTGGGGGATTTGCAGTTTTTTACCTGTTAGAAGTGGGGCTTTGTAGTTTATACCTGTTGGTAGTGGGGTATTTGTAGTTTTTTTCCTGTTCATAGTGAGGATTTGTAGTTTTTACCTGTTGGTAGTGGGGCTTTGTAGTTTATACCTGTTGGTAGTGGGGTATTTGTAGTTTTTTTCCTGTTCATAGTGAGGATTTGTAGTTTTTACCTGTTGGTAGTGGGATATTTGTAGTTTTTTTTCCTGTTCATAGTGAGGATTTGTTTTTTACCTGTTGGTAGTGGGGCTTTGAAGTTTATACCTGTTGGTAGTGGGGTATTTGTAGTTTTTTTCCTGTTCATAGTGAGGATTTGTAGTTTTTACCTGTTGGTAGTGGGGGATTTGTAGTTTTTTATCTGTTCATAGTGAGGATTTGTAGTTTTTACCTGTTAGTGGTGGGATATTTGTAGTTTTTTATCTGTTAGTAGTGGGTCTTTGAAGTTTATACCTGTTGGTAGTGGGGTATTTGTAGTTTTTTTCCTGTTCATAGTGATGATTTGTAGTTTTTACCTGTTGGTAGTGGGGCTTTGAAGTTTATACCTGTTGGTAGTGGGGTATTTGTAGTTTTTTTCCTGTTCATAGTGAGGATTTGTAGTTTATACCTGTTGGTAGTGGGGGATTTGTAGTTTTTTTCCTGTTCATAGTGAGGATTTGTAGTTTTTACCTGTTGGTAGTGGGGGATTTGTAATTTTTTACCTGTTCATAGTGAGGATTTGTAGTTTTTACCTGTTGGTGGTGGGATATTTGTAGTTTTTTATCTGTTAGTAGTGGGTCTTTGAAGTTTATACCTGTTGGTAGTGGGGTATTTGTAGTTTTTTTTCCTGTTCATAGTGATGATTTGTAGTTTTTACCTGTTGGTAGTGGGGCTTTGAAGTTTATACCTGCTGGTAGTGGGGTATTTGTAGTTTTTTTTCCTGTTCATAGTGAGGATTTGTAGTTTTTACCTGTTGGTAGTGGGGGATTTGTAGTTTTTTACCTGTTAGTAGTGGGGCTTTGAAGTTTATACCTGTTGGTAGAGGGGGATTTGTAGTTTATACCTGTTGGTAGTGGGGGATTTGTAGTTTTATTCCTGTTCATAGTGAGGATTTGTAGTTTTTACCTGTTGGTAGTGGGGGATTTGTAGTTTTTTACCTGTTCATAGTGAGGATTTGTAGTTTTTACCTGTTGGTGGTGGGATATTTGTAGTTTTTTTTCCTGTTCATAGTGAGGACTTGTTTTTTACCTGTTAGTAGTGGGGCTTTGAAGTTTATACCTGTTGGTAGTGGGGTATTTGTAGTTTTTTTTCCTGTTCATAGTGGGGATTTGTAGTTTTTACCTGTTGGTATTGGGGGATTTGTAGTTTTTTACCTGTTAGTAGTGGGTCTTTGAAGTTTCTACCTGTTGGTAGTGGGGTATTTGTAGTTTTTTTTCCCGTTCATAGTTATGATTTGTAGTTTTTACCTGTTGGTAGTGGGGCTTTGAAGTTTATACCTGTTGGTAGTGGGGTATTTGTAGTTTTTTCCTGTTCATAGTGAGGATTTGTAGTTTTTACCTGCTGGTAGTGAGGGATTTGTAGTTTTTTACCTGTTCGTAGTGAGGATTTGTAGTTTTTACCTGTTGGTAGTGGGACTTTGAAGTTTATACCTGCTGGTAGTGGGGTATTTGTAGTTTTTTTCCTGTTCATAGTGAGGATTTGTAGTTTTTACCTGTTGGTAGTGGGGGATTTGTAGTTTTTTTTCCTGTTCATAGTGACGATTTCTAGTTTTTAGCTGTTGGTAGTGGGGTATTTGTTATTTATAGCTGTTGATGGTGGGCTGTTTGTTATTTATAGCTGTTGGTGGCTGGATATTTGTAGTTTTTTTTTACTGTTCATCGTGAGGACTTGTTTTTTATGTGTTAGTAGTGGGGCTTTGAAGTTTATACCTGTTGGTAGTGGGGGATTTGCAGTTTTTTACCTGTTAGAAGTGGGGCTTTGTAGTTTATACCTGTTGGTAGTGGGGGATTTGTAATTTTTTACCTGTTCATAGTGAGGATTTGTAGTTTTTACCTGTTGGTAGTGGGGGATTTGTAGTTTTTTCCTGTTCATAGTGAGGGATTTGTAGTTTTTTACCTGTTCGTAGTGGGGATTTGTAGTTTAGACCTGTTGGTGGTGGGGGATTTCTAGTTTTTATCTGTTGGTTCATAGGCTGCCTTTGTCGGACAGCGAGATGCTGAAGTTGTGGCTAGTTATGCTACAAATGGATGCTAACACTCCTGTCCACACACTGTGCCTTGCAGACCATCGGGTCTGCAGTGCTCACTTCTCCCAAGATGACTACTGCCAGCCAAAGAAGAGAAGACATCCAATCCCGAAACACCACTTCCTCAAGAAAATGGCTGTCCCACGAGTAGAGAGAGCTACAGACACAGTGGAGCAAAGCTTGTGACATCACACAGCCCAGAGGTAAGGGAAAGGCTAGTATGCTATTTACAGTGATAGCACTGGCGATCTGAACCAGTCAGTGGCAAAAAAAAGCACTTTTAATGCACAAACTTATACGGGACGCATTTGCCCCTGTTACTGTTTTAGCTCGTTTCACGGCTGCCGGCTGCATCCAGCTCCCTCAATACTGAACCAATTTTAGAACAATTGTACCCATGAATCATAAGCACACATACACATGGGGAAATAGGGCCCAGGTTGAAAAATACTGAAGTTGTCCTTTAATAGTGGGGGATTTGTAGTTTTTACCTGTTGGTAGTGGGGGATTTGTAGTTCTTGTTGGTGTAAATCTCCTCCAGACTGAACTCTTTCTTCTTTAACCTAAAAAAAAAAAAGTATTTTGGTATTTCATGTTTTTTATTCAGATTTTGTGTTTTTTGTTTGTCGACCACACCCTTACCTTTTGACTTTAGGCAGTCCCATCGGAGTGAGCAGCGTTTCCCGCGGTGAAGCCCGGCGGATTCGGATCTGTGAAACTCGTTTACAACTCTGAGAAGGACAGGAACAGAGGTGGTCAGAGAGGCACTCGAGGACGGCGCAGGAAGTGTGACAGCGCCATCAGCAGGAAGTGTGACGGAGGATCAGAGACAAAAATAAAATGTAAAGCAAATAAAATCTCCACCTCTCCGTTTACGTTGAGAAACTCTGAGCTCACTGCTGATTGGCCAATGGCAAGCGGAGCAGACAGTCCATTGGCTGAACGGAGGGGGAGGGGCTGTAGACGGGGAAGGCGAAGTCGGAGCGACCTGTGATTGGCCCGTTGCTTCTGCTGTCGCCGGGCGGAAAACGTGGGACTGTGACGCACAGAAAGTCACATGGTTCAAACTGATGACATCACAGATCAACCATAACCAATAATATAATATGAATAATTACCTGGGCATCGGCGACCGCACGTAACTGCAGAGACAGAACATTAGGACAGCGTTACGTCAGAGCGTGTCATCATCACATCACACAGGAAGTGCAAATATGTAACAAACAGGAAGTACAGATAGGTAACAGACAGGAAGCAGGGATATGCGAAAAACAGTGAATGTGTGATCAGACAGGATTCATTAATATTCACTGACACTGAATGAAAACACGTAAACATGCAGCAGCCCAATCAACATGGCTGACTATCCTCTCTGGTCTCACAAACATATTTTAATGTACTGTTGACCCGCTCCAGCTGGTGGGCGGAGCTTGTCATGTTACAATAAATGCTAAAATACATTTGTGAAAACAGGAGATCAGCGCTGCCTCGTCTGACATGACTGCGTTGGAGAATCGGGGGTGGTGGCGAGGACACAGAAGACATGTTTTTTTAATAACAGAAGATTTTTAACCAACCAGTGGTCACTGCTCAGACTGGGCGGGGCCGTCCAGTCCTTCAGGGGCCGCAGGGGACTCACACAAGCTCCACCCCTCACTGATTCTGACATGGTCTCCACGGCAGCTGCTGAGAGACGCAGCATGGGGGCAGGACTAAAGGTGGAGGCGGAGGAGAAGCCTAGGTGCCATAAGTAAAAAGCACAGGGATTGGAGGAGAAGGAGAGAGGTGAGGTGATGTCAGAGAAACGCCATTGGCCTGAAGAGATGTCGAATGCTTCTGATTGGCTGCAGGTCCAACCCCTCTGGGCTGACTGCAGCAGGTGCAGGGCCTGCTGGGAGGAGGAGCCGGAGACGCTGGGCGGAGACAAAGACGAGAGTTTATGAATATTAAAATATATATTTGTTTTGAATTTAACTGTTTATTAGATTATTATCAAATTGTCATGACTGTTGTCATGGTAACTTTATTCAGATAAACAAATAAGAACCTGTGTGGCGGCAGCGGTGGCGGCACACTGTAACCATTCTGCCTGACAACACTGACGGCCTTCTCTGATTGGCTGCTTCCTCCCACCTCTCTTCTTCTGTGTTTCTTGTGGTTGAATTTGTGCAGAGTGAGCAGCGCCTCCTCCTCTGCTCCTCCTCGTCCTCCTCTGAAGGAGACTGCCATCCGCCCCACAAATCTTCCAGCATCCTCCTCCTCATCCTCTTCTTCTCTGTTTCCTTTGTGGTTCTTCCTTCTCCTCTTCCTCCCCTCCCCCTCCACATCCTCATCCTCTCCTCTGCTCCTCCTCCTCTGTTCTGATAGGCTCAGACTAGAATATGTGTGAGAGTCCTCGCTGTCTGAGGAGGATGATGAGGAGGAGGTGGTGACATGTGGGGGGTGGGCGGGGCCATGGGAGGGGGCAGGGCTAAATGAGACAGCTCCCAAACCTTAACAGAGAAAAATGTGTTAACAACGATTTCCACTGAGAGGAGGAGACAAAGGAGGAGACGGACAGAACTCACCAGCTCCGTCTTCTTCTCCTCTCTGTCTGCTCCACTTATTCCTCCTCTTCCTCCTGCTCCTCCTCTCTAGAGAGTCCAGACGACGGCCGAGGGAGGCCAGAGCTCCTCGCAGGAGGCGCCGCACCTCCAATCGGTGAGCTGAGAGGAGGCGAGGCAGGAGGGAGGAGCAGGGGCAGCAGGGAGGAGGAGGAGGAGGAGGAAGAGACGGAGCTACAGGAACAGAAGTAAGAGGAGGAGGAGGAGGAGGAGAAGGAGACAGGGAGACAGGAGAAGAGGATGGAGAAAGAGGAGAACAAATGGCAGGAGTAAAAAAGTCAGGAGGAGGTGGAGGAGAAACAAGAGGAGAAACAAGAGGAGCAGAAGAACAAGGAGGAGAGGGAGAGACAGAAACAGAATGAGGAGGTGAGGGATGCAGGAACAAAGGGACAGGAGGAGATGAAGAAGAAAGACAAGACAAATGGGAAGAAGGAGGAGGAGGAAAGGAAGAGACAGAAGCGGTGGAGGAGGATGATGAAGAAAGAGGAGAAGGGTGAGAACAAGGAAGACGAAGAAAAAAAGAAGCAACAAGAGGAGGTGAAATAAAAGGAGAAGAAGGGACAGAACGAGGGGCAGGAGGTGAGGAAAGGAGGGAAGGAGGAAGAGGAGGAGACGAAGAGGTAAGAGGAGAAAAGGGGGAAGAATTAGGAGGAGTGCAAGGAGCAAAGGAGACAGGGGGAAGAGGAGGACACGAGGAGGGAGCACAAGGAAAAAGAGAAGCAGGTGGGACAGAAGATGGAGGAGGGCGAAGGAGGGCCACAGGAGGAAGAGGAATTAGAGAAGGAGCAGAAGAGGGAGAGGAGGCACAGGGAGGAAGAGGAACTATAGAAGGAGCAGAGGGGGAAGAGGAGGCACAGGAAGGAGGTGAAAGAGAGGACACAGGAGGAGGAGCTACTGAAGGAGCAGAGGAAGAGGAGGAGCAGGGAGGAGGAGAACAAAGGAGGGAAACAGGAGGAAGAGCAGTTAGAGAAGGAGCAGAGAAGGAAGAGGAGGCATGGGGATGAGGAGGAGGAGGAGGACAAAGGAGGAACACAGCAGGAAGAGGAGATACAGAAGGAGCAGAGGCGGAAGAGGAGGCACAGGGAGGAGGAGGAGCAACAGAAGGAGCAGAGGAGAAAGAGGAGCCATGGGAAAGAGAGGACACAGGAGGAGGAGCAGAGAATGATGTAGGGGAGTGAGGAGGAGGGGGAGGAGCTACAGAAGGAACAGAGGAGGAAGATGGGGCACAGGGAGGAGGGGGAGGAAAAAGAAGGGACACAGGAGGAGGAGCAGAAAATGCTGAAGGAGACAGATGAGGATGAAGATGAGGAGAAGCTACAGAGGGAGCAGAGGAGGAAGAGGAGGTAGGTGAGGAGGAGCTCCAGGCAGGCACAGGAGGATGAGCCAGAACTCCTGAAGGAGAAACAGCAGTCAGTTCTCTGTCAACAGAAACTTAATATCTCTGAACCCGAGGTCAGAAGGCGGAGTCAGGGTTAACGCTGTTTACTGGGATAGATCACGGCTGTAACTGATGCTGATAAATCACCACGGTAACTGATGCTGATAAATCACCACAGTAACTGATGCCAGTAAATCACTGTGGTAACTGATGCTGATAAATCGCCACAATAACTGATGCCAGTAAATCACCGCGGTAACTGATGCTGATAAATCACCACAATAACTGATGCCAGTAAATCACCGCGGTAACTGATGCTGATAAATCACTGTGGTAGCTGATGCTGATAAATCACCACAGTAACTGATGCTGATAAATCACCACGGTAACTGATGCTGATAAATCACCACAGTAACTGATGCTGATAAATCACCACAGTAACTCCCCTCCTCTCTTCTATTCACTATACGAGCCAGCCAAGTAGGTGAACTACGAATAATGCGAGGGGCTGGTGATCGCGGAAGATTTCAAAAACAGCATGCTGAAAATGGCAGAGAGAGAGAGCAAGACACACACACACACACACACACACACACACACACACACACACACACACACACACACACACACACACACACAGGTGTGTGCACATCGGGGCCCAACTCTGTGCGTGATACAGAGAGCAGAGAAGAATTGTAAACGTTCGACCGTGTAGAGACAGAAATGACATGCCGTCAAGTAAACAATATAAGTCATCATGTGCGCCGCATAATCGTGATTTCAATTTTAACCAAAAGAATCTTGATTATGACTTCATAATAATAATAATAATCAAGCAGCCCTAACTATGACTGATGCCGATATATCACCACGGTAACTGATGCTGATGAATCAAGAACCTGTGTGATCTGTCTCACCTATGTGACTTGACTCACCTGGGTGACATGTCTCACCTGTGACCTGTCTCACCTATGTGACCCAACTCACCTGTGTGACCTGTCTCACCTATGTGACCTGACTCACCTGTGTGATCTGTCTCACCTACAGTGGTGTGAAAAAAGTGTTTGCCCCCTTCCTGATTTCTTATTTTTTTGCATGTTTGTCACACCTAAATGTTTCAGATCATCAAACAAATTTAAAGATTTAAGATTTAAGACAAAGATAACACAAGTAAACACAAAATGCAGTTTTTAAATGAAGGTTTTTATTATTAAGGGGAAAAAAACATGGCCCTGTGTGAAAAAGTGTTTGTCCCCTAAACCTAATAACTGGTTGGGCCACCCTTAGCAGCAACAACTGCAATCAAGCGTTTGCGATAACTTGCAATGAGTCTTCTACAACGCTGTGGAGGAGTTTTGGCCCACTCATCTTTGCAGAATCGTTGTAATTCAGCCACATTGGAGGGTTTTCATGCATGAACCGCCTTTTTAAGGTCATGCCACAGCATCTCAACAGGATTCAGGTCGGGACTTTGACTAGGCCATTACAAAGTCTTCATTTTGTTTTTCTTCAGCCATTCAGAGGTGGACTTGCTGGTGTGTTTTGGATCATTGTCCTGCTGCAAAACCCAAGTTCACTTCAGCTTCACTTCCAGGTCCTGAAGCAGCAAAACAGCCCCAGACCATCACAGCCGTGCTACTCTCGCCGGTTTTACGCACAGGCTCGGTTCCTTTCAAAGCCCCCATGCGAAGCACTCCTCCGGGGTTTTTCAGACCTAATTGTATTGCGGAGTTTTGCAAAGCGGCGACCGGATCTTTGCTTTGTTTAATTTGTCTTCTGATTAAATCGGAACCGTTGAAACAAGTTGTAGGAAGCCTCTGCAAGTAATTGGTTGCTGGCAGACACTCTGTGCTGCAATAAAATGGTTAATCAGCAGTGCCGTGCACTGTAGAGCCGATGCGCTTCTGGTTCTGCCGGCCTGAATAGAATATAATGTCTACTGTTGTGTACAGCCTTTACAGACTGAGCTGAGTAGTGATGCGCGGCTCGACCCATAACCAACAGGAACCGCAAATGGACCTGTGGGTCGGGCAGCAGTGATCGCCTGTTAAATCACTCTGTAAATGATATTTTAACATTATTATTAAAATCTATAAATCTATAATCTATTACTGTCATGGCATCTGAAGGTGCTGGTGCGTTGAGCAGGTGACAGTCCGCGGTCATTTTCAAAACACACTTGTGTCACGCACTCCAAAAGAAACTTCATGAAACTTTAAACAATAATTTGTTGTACAAAACAGGGGAAACAGACGTTGACAAAAACGGTTCCATAATTCATATTAAATTCAAAAGATAACGAAAAAACAGCTACAAGTTAGAGGGAATAGTGATACAGTGGTAAAACCTGGCATTGATCCACAGTCTCAGACGGATACGCTCAAGCGTGCCGTGCGCTCCGTTGGTAGGTGATACTATCTTTTCACATTTTTAACAATGCAGTTTAAAAGTTTAGATTTTTATTGATAACCTACATTTACCAACAACAAAAAGACTACATTTAGCACCAAAAAATATGTAAAAAAATAATAATAAATAAATAATAATAATAAAAAAAAAAAAAAGTAAATAAAAAAACGAATATCGAATACCAAATTTTCATAACGAATACCTACCCATAGAAACGAATATCCGAATATTTGGGTACAGCCCTACACACACCTTCCAAAAAGTTCAAGTTTTGTCTTGTCCGTCCACAGAGTATTTTCCCAAAAGTCTTGGGGATCATCAAGATGTTTTCTGGCAAAAATGAGACGAGCCTTAATGTTCTTTTTGCTCAGCAGTGGTTTTCGTCTTGGAACTCTGCCATGCAGGCCATTTTTGCCCAGTCTTTTTCTTAGGGTGGAGTCATGAACACTGACCTTAACTGAGGCAAGTGAGGCCTGCAGTTCTTTGGATGTTGTTGTGGGGTCTTTTGTGACCTCTTGGATGAGTCGTTGCTGTGCTCTTGGGGTAATTTTGGTCATCCGGCCATTTCTGGGAAGGTTCACCACTGTTCCATGTTTTCGCCATTTGTGGATAACGGCTCTCACTGTGATTCGCTGAAGTCCCAAAGCTTTAAAATGGCTTTATATCATTTTCCAAACTGATAGACCTCAATTACTTTCTTTCTCATTTGTTCCTGAATTTCTTTGGATCTCGGCATGATGTCTAGCTTTTGAGGATCTTTTGGTTTACTTCACTTTGTCAGGTAGGTCCTATTTAAGTGATTTCTTGATTGAGAACAGATGTGGCAGTAATCAGGCCTGGGTGTGGCTAGAGAAATTGAACTCAGGTGTGATAAACCACAGTTAAGTTATGTTTTAACAGGGGGGGCAAACACTTTTTCACACAGGGCCATGTAGGTTTGGATTTTGTTTTCCCTTAATAATAAAAACCTTGATTTAAAAACTGCATTTTGTGTTTACTTGTGTTATCTTTGACTAATATTTAAATTTGCTTGATGATCTGAAACATTTAAGTGTGACAAACATGCAAAAAAATAAGAAATCAGGAAGGCGGCAAACACTTTTTCACACCACTGTATGTGACTTGACTCACCTGGGTGACATGTCTCACTTGTGACCTGTCTCACCTGTGTGACCTGTCTCACCTATGTGACCCGACTCACCTGTGTGACCTGTCTCACCTATGTGACCCGACTCATCTGTGTGACCTGTCTCACCTATGTGATTTGACTCACCTGGGTGACATGTCTCACCTGTGACCTGTCTCACCTGTGTGACCTTCAGGCTAAGTCTGAATTTTACTCTAATTCCATTGCTGCAAATGCAAAACAGCCTAAAAAAGTCTGGTAAAGCAGGGCTTATTATTGATGATGAGATGTGTTTTGATAAGCAGCTGATTGCCTGCCATTTTAACCATTACTTTACAACCGTTGCTGCCAGTCTGGTGAGTAAATTGCCAGGTGCTTCTGATAAATATGGCAAATCATTTGTTAACTCCTTTTATGAAATTAAAAATGTCTCTGCAGATGCATTTGCAATTAGTCCTGTCTCAGAGGATAAAGTAAGAGCGAGCCTCTCAACCCTGTCAGTGAATAAGGCCACTGGCTTGACCAGTCCCTTAACCCTGGAGTTTACAAGAGCTGGTCTACTACCTGTACATCTAAGAGTAGAACAACTTAAGGTGAACCATATGTTTAACATTGTTAATGGTCATGCCCCCGAATATTTATGCTCTAATGTAACCGTGGTCGACACGCCGCATATCTCATAACACGAGGGCCAGCATCCGCTCCTGCGTAGTTCCTAGAGCTAATAATGCAGCTAAAAATTATTTCTTTTACACAGGTATCATGGCATGGAATAGTTTGCCAACTGCTGCAAAACGCCTCTCAACACAAGGTAGACAGGTCAAGCAGATTTTGAGGAACAAGGTAGATTTTTATTGATGAATTGGATAGTTTTTACAGCAGTTTTGTTTCTTATTTATTTTGTTTTATGTGATGTCTTTTTCCCCCTCCTAATTACTGTATGTATTTTTAGTCTGAGTTTGTCTGCTTCTTGTTTATTTGTTTCTTGTGTGTAAACACAAAGGACCATGCTGGAACGTCATCCTTTGGATTACTGTCTTATCGTCTTCCAGAAATCAATCAATCAATCAAAAAGACCTGACTCACCTGTGTGACCTGTCTCACCTATGTGACGTGACTCACCTGTGTGACCTGACTCACCTGTGTGACCTGACTCACCTGTGTGACCCGACTCACCTGTGTGACCTGACTCACCTGTGTGACCTGTCTCACCTGTGTGACCAGACTCACCTGTGTGACCTGTCTCACCTGTGTGACCTGACTCACCTGTGTGACCTGACTCACCTGTGTGACCTGACTCACCAGTGTGACCTGTGTGACCAGACTCACCTGTGTGAACCGACTCACATTTCATTCATCCAGGAATTAAAGCAAAAAAAAATATTTTTGACTGAATTTTTTTTTCAGGCCAGTTCATATTCCCCCACAATAGGCTGCACCACACTTTAAGAATGTCCCCTTTTCTGCCGTGCAATAGTTTCCCAAAGTTTTCAAGTTAAAAGGTTACATGCTGTATTAGCCCTTCAATTTCTCTAATACAGCATTTAAGTTGTAAGAACACTTAAACCTACACTATTTAAATATTCAAGACCAATAGCATAGGATCACGGTGATTTTGAGCGGTTTATTTATTGTTGTTGTTTGCTTTTAATTTAAATGTTTTGATCTATTCAATTAAACTGATACTTTTTGCAGGGCTTGACTCAGTTTGTAATGTAGTCAAACAAATAATTAACCATCTACAAATCTTTTCTGTGTAGGTTTTATTCCCCTTAGAAGAACAGAACAGAACAATTATAAACAGAACAATTAACGAAACAAAACAGAATGCAATAGTGCTAGAACTAGACACTAGGGTTGAATTATTTCTTTAGCTTTTTGGAGGTGAAACCAAATGATTGTTTTTTACAGTTTTATCTATTTTTGAAACGTCCGAGCCTTCCTTCACTATCAGTGTGTCCATGTTGGCATGTGGAAATTACGTCTGTGCAAACTCCGCGCGGAAACTGTCGCAAGCAGGCACGGGAGGCGCGCGTGAGCCGGAGCAGCGAGAGGCGGGGGTGAGCGCACACGTCTGTAGCCGCTGTTGCTATGGCGACTGCGCTGTGGGAACGCGGGCGGCGAGTTGAATGAGTGTCTCGCCACTGTTGGAGCGAAGCAGCCGACGTGTCTCGGGACCTCATGCCTGCGCCGGCGATGTTGCTGCTGGCGGAGGTCTGAGAAGTTACTACAGATCCTTCCCTGGGGTGCAGTGGTGAAGCCGCCCTCCTCTGTTTCTGATTGGCTAATAGCAAGGTTCCGGCTGGCTTTATTGGTTTACAACAGCGTCATTAACTGGATAATCAAAACTGAATCACAACAAATGCACGTGCAACTTTTTTTTCCTCCCTCTTTTTCCAACTGACGGAAATCTGTCTAGAGACGGAGAACTTTAATCCCTATTCATCACTCCTTCATTCATTCATGGTTTTAATGACATCACCATTAACAGCCCCGCCCCTTCACATGGATATGCCCTCTTGACCTGAACATAAACAAACCTGTTTGTGTCTCTTCATCATCATCATCGTCCTCTTCAGCCAATGGGAGAGCAGGAGGTGGAGTCACAGCTGACAGGCCCCGCCCCCCTCCACTGCTCTCATTTAATGTCAGCGGGCGAGTGAGCATGACTAAGACTGAGAGAGGGAGAGGGAGAGAGAGAGAGAGAGAAAGAGTATAAATACTCATCATGTGTACAAATACACACCTAGAGTACTACAGAATACTACAATGTACTACACAGTACTACAGAGTACTACAGAGCACTACAAAGTACTACGGAGTAGGGCTGGGGGGTATACCGGTTCGTATCGAAAAGCGGTATTTATTTTTGTTATGATATGAATTTTTCATATACCGCATTACCGGTGAATAGCCCAAACAACGTCCGGAACATGCGCGGCAGGAAAGTGCTTCAGTGGGGACCCATTTCACCGCTGCACACCACAGGCGCGCTTGAGCAGGCGAGAGTGAGAGCATATAGAAACGTTTAGAGGCGAGACTGACTGCCGGACAGAGTCCTGAAAGCAAAGCAACTGTACACGATGACCCAGAAGAACTCAAACCAAAAAGGGGTAGCAGTGGCGCACCGCCGTTTACATTTCTCCTCTGCCCTCTGTATGAGTTTCACCCCGATGTGCACACACCCACCCACCCACACACACACACCGACACACACACACACACCCACCCACCCACACACACACACCGACACACACACACACACCCACCCACCCACACCCACCCACACACACACACACACACACCCACACACACACACACACACAAAGAGCACACACGCGCACGCACGCACACACACACACACACACACACACACACACACACACACACACACACACAGGTGAGCACACTAGAGCATGGCTCAGGCCGCATTTTCCTGACCGAAGACGACCCGTCCCGAGTCCAAGACAGTTATAACTGAGCACAGCAATAATGGAGCACAGCGGATGTTGCGTTCAGGCATTGTCAGGTAAATAACAAATTCCGACACTTGAATAGACCATAGCACAACACAGCAGCATGTCAAGTTGGCCGAACCTGAGCAAAATACCGTGAAACCAATATGACATTTTGTCATACCGCCCAGCCCTACTACAGAGTACTACAGAGCACTACACAGTACTACAGAGCACTACACAATACTACAGAGCACTACACAGTACTACACAGTAATACAGAGTACTACAGAGTAATACACAATACTACACAGTAATACAGAGTACTACACAGTACTACAGAGCACTACACAATACTACGCAGTACTACAGAGCACTACACAGTACTACAGAGCACTACAGAACACTACACAGTACTACAGAGCACTACACAGTACTACAGAGCACTACAGAACACTACACAGTACTACAGAGCACTACACAGAACTACACAGTACTATAGAGTACTACATAGTATTATAGAGTACTACACAGTACTACACGGTACTACAGAGTACTACACAGTAATACAGAGTACTATAGGGTACTACACAGTAGGGATCGACCAATAATCGGCACTGCCGATAATATCAGCCGATATTCAGCATTTTTATGATAATCGGCATCGGCCGTTATTTCCACCAATAATCGATAAAATGCATTTATTTTAATTAAAATACGTTTATTTTAATAAAACACGCTCCTTTGGCTCTCATGCAGCCGTCTCTCTCTGCCTGTCTGCCTTAAGTCTCCACTCTGTGCTGTGTAACAAATGTCCCACCTACAGCCCCCACTGATTGGCTACACGGCACAAGTGAGTGACAGCCAATCAACACTGAAGGTAGATGCAGGCAGCGCTGCCGGCACAGAAAGAGAGGAGGGGAGAGACCTGTGATGTCTGAAGGCAAGGCAACAGAAAATGTCGAAGTTGCAATAAGAATTCCTCTATGCTGAAGTTTTAAAGACAACCCTGTTGATGCTTGATAAACACGCCATCTTCATACTGTATTTCAGTGTCTGTTCCCCCCCTCACGCGGTTGCTTGCGAGTCGCAACGGGCGGCCATTGGAAACAATAATGTTGTCTAACACTACTTCACATCGGCTGCTAAAGTAATGGACATGTAGAAGTTTACTTCTATGGGGGGGGGGGCGTGAGTGTCTGTGTACATGCACACTAGCTTCAGCAACAGATGTGAAGTTGTTTTGTAGGCTTCATTAGTTCGTTTAGACATGCATTTAAAAAGAATAGAAGAATATCAATTCAATTTACTTGGCATTAAAGTAAAAGTATTCATTTTGCTGAAAAAATTAAATGTGACTGGTATATTAAATACATGTAATTACAAATTACTTAAATAAAAATAAGTCTGGTAACCACTGAAAGTTTAATCTTTATTTATAAACTAACTATGCTATTTGATGGAGAAAAAAAAAAAAAAAAAATTCTGAAAAGTAATAACTATCATGTCAGCTATCAATAAATGAAGTGAGCCAAGGTTCCTGTTCCTGCCACCCTCTTTATTGGTTTGCACTTAATCAGGCTGGATCAGATACAGTTACTGAGAGAGAACATAAGACATCATTAATTAACTGTTCTTTATTTCAGTGAACTTTTATAAATGCTGTTAAAAGATCCCTGAACGTCGTGTTTTTAGATAATTTAACGACACTCAAATTTCAGTGCTGTGCAGCTCAGTTTTTACTTTGATCTTATAAAAAAATCAGGGAGCCATTTCATTTTCACTGAACTTTAAGAGATCTCTGCACTTTTTGTTTTTATAATAAAACAAACACACATTTCAACCAAGATTTACATCAGAGTTTGTGTTATTCTACAAGAGTTTAAGGTCTTTTTATCACAGATTTTCAGTGTACAAAAACAGTCTAATCCCAGGTATGTTATTCTAAATTTTGACACCAAAATTTTAATGTTTACTGCAACTAATATCGGTTCTAAATATCGGTTATCGGTTTCCTTGACTACTAATAATCGGTATCGGCCCTGAAAAACCCATATCGGTCGATCCCTACACAGTACTACAGAGTACTACTCGGTACTACAGAGTACTACACAGTATTACAGACTACTACACGGTACTACAGAGTACTACACAGTACTACAGCCTACTACACGGTACTACAGAGTACTACAGAGTACTACAGATCTCTGTAACTATACTAACTTTATAAACTGAATAAAACCATGTTTCAATTAAATACATTAAATTAATATCCGTTTAAAGTCCGCTCCTCTCGTTGTCTCTCGCGAGATTTCACTGCTAACTGCTGGAAAAATCCCAGGATGTCGGTGTAAATCTGAACCTGTTTTCACCGTCAACTCATCTAACAACTGATTTTCACTGTTTTGTTTCGTCACGGCAGAATTTTGCGTGACATAAGACGAATGGAAAGTTAGAGGACGCGGGAATGTTGCGGGTCGAAGTGAAGATGAAACGGGATAGAAGTGATCGAGCTAGCAGCAACTAGCTGCCGTTAGCAGGCTTCAGTGTGTGTGTGTGTGTGTGTGTCCGTTATCCGGGACATTTAACGGTTACCGTTACCTTCTTCTCGGCCCGCGGCTCCGTCAGTCGCCGTTAAATCCTCTGAGCTGTCATGGCGGGCCGGGTACCGGCGGGAAAGGACCGAATCCGGCCGGTGTTTCCAGAGGAGTCGGTATCTCTGTTATCGCCACAGACCGGCGTCAAGTTAAGGGAATCACACACACGCGGTACTTCCGGTGGGAATATCAAAATAAAAGATCCCGGGCAACAGGACAGCAGAACCTTTCAAATTAAAGTGCTGACGGAAGTGTCAGGTGTGTTTTTGTTTTTCAAAGTAAAAGCACAAACGACACGGAAATAAACATGAGATGACGTATGACATCATAACTGATGAGGTCATTCATTAGGGACTGTTCCTTATTTATCAGAGGAGGAGTAATGACATCAGTTGCTTCCTCAGTGTACATTTCTCAACTCAACTCAAATTTATTTGTAAAGAATATTTTAAAATAACTCAAACTCAAAACAACAGATCTGATCGGGAGGAGCATGCTCTTCCACAGTTTGGGGGCAGGCACAGCAAAGGCACGGTCACCCCTGAGCTTAAGTCTGGAGTGTGGGACAGCCAGGAGCCCCAGGTCAGCTAACCTGAGGGACCTGGGGGTAGAATATGAGAAAAATTGGTCCACGCTTTTGTTACCTCAAGGCTGGATTACTGTAACTCTCTATTATCAGGTAGCTCTAGTAAATCATTAAAAACTCTTCAGCTAATTCAGAATGCAGCAGCACGTGTACTAACAGGAACTAAGAAACGAGATCATATTTCTCCTGTTTTAGCTTCTCTGCACTGGCTCCCTGTAAAATCCAGAATTGAATTTAAAATCCTACTGTTAACTTATAAAGCTCTAAATGGTCAAGCTCCATCATATCTTAGAGAGCTCATAGTGCCTTATTATCCCACCAGAACTCTGCGCTCTGAGAACGCAGGGTTACTCGTGGTCCCTAAAGTCTCCAAAAGTAGATCAGGAGCCAGAGCCTTCAGCTATCAGGCTCCTCTCCTGTGGAATCATCCTCCTGCTACGGTCCGGGAGGCAGACACCGTCTCCACATTTAAGGCTAGACTTAAGACTTTCCTCTTTGATAAAGCTTATAGTTAGGGCTGGCTCAGGCTTGCCTTGTACCAGCCCCT
This sequence comes from Epinephelus awoara, assembly GCA_035609425.1. Taxonomy (NCBI): domain Eukaryota; kingdom Metazoa; phylum Chordata; class Actinopteri; order Perciformes; family Serranidae; genus Epinephelus; species Epinephelus awoara. Next base: position 186,872 of record CM069312.1, on the reverse strand, counting down.
AGTTAGGCTGACTTAGGCCTAGTCTGCCGGAGGACCACCTATAATACACCGGGCACCTTCTCTCTCTCTCTCTCTCTCTCGTGTCCTATTACTGCATGTCACTAACTCGGCCATTCTGCATGTCACTAACTCGGCTTCTTCTCCGGAGCCTTTGTGCTCCACTGTCTCTCAGGTTAACTCGTATTGCAGCGGTACCTGGATGGTGTGACGTGTGTGGTTGTGCTGCTGCCGTGGTCCTGCCAGATGCCTCCTGCTGCTGCTGTTATCATTAGTCATACCTCTACTGTTATTATCAGATAATAATATATTAATTATAATATCATTACTTTCATTAATGTTGTTGTAAGCTACTGTCATTACCATCTGTCCTGCATCTCTCTCTGTCTCTCTTTCTGTCTCATTGTGTCATACACACACACACTGTGTGTCATACACACACACGTTGAAATAAGAGCCCTGACTTCCTGCTGAATCAGCTCCTTCAAGATAAAAGCATATTCACATTTATTAATAAAACACCAGTGTGACCATTTTTCCTCCCATGATGCTCAGCTACATGTTCAGCATGCAGCATCTGTTGGTGCTGCACCACGACCGTGCGGTGGCGCTGCTGAGCACTGCTGTCTTCTGGGTGGAGTCTGTGATGCGACACGACGGAGTGTGACACCTGCAGCTGGCATCACATGACCTGAACTGGTTCCAGTATCACAGCGTGGACAGTCGCTGCCCTGCTGGTCACCATGACGACTGCTGCCATTGTCTGCTGGGGGGCCGTCTGGTGCTTCCTGCACTACTGCAGCAGACATGGAATCAGAGAAAAGAACGACTGACAACACATTTTCGCCCAGCTAAAATATAAGCCTGTCTCAAATAAAGGCCTGTCTCAAACATAGGCCCAGCTAAAATATAAGCCTGTCTCAAACATAGGCCTGTCTCAAATAAAGGTCTGTGTCAAACATACACTCTGCTAAAATATAAGCCTGTCTCAAATGTAGGCCTGTCTCAAATATACGCCTGTCTCAAATAAAGGCCTGTCTCAAACACAGGCCCTGCTAAAATAAAGGCCTGTCTTAAATGTACAACCCCTGGCAAAAATTATGGAATCACCAGTCTTGGAGGATGTTCATTCAGTTGTTTAATTTTGTAGAAAAAAAGCAGATCACAGACATGACACAAAACTAAAGTCATTTCAAATGGCAACTTTCTGGCTTTAAGAAACACTTAAAGAAATCAAGAAAAAAAATTGTGGTAGTCAGTAACAGTTACCTTTTTAGACCAAGCAGAGGGAAAAAATTATGGAATCACTCAATTCCGAGGAAAAAATTATGGAATCACCCTGTAAATTTTCTTTTCCAAAACTAACACCTGCATCAGATTAGATCTGCTCGTTAGTCTGCAGTTAAAAAGGAGTGATCACACCTTGGAGAGCTGTTGCACCAAGTGGATTGACATGAATCATGGCTCCAACATGAGAGATGTCAATTGAAACAAAGGAGAGGATTATCAAACTCCTTAAAGAGGGTAAATCATCACGCAATGTTGCAAAAGATGTTGGTTGTTCACAGTGAGCTGTGTCTAAAATCTGGACCAAGTACAAACAACATGGGAAGGTTGTTAAAGGCAAGCATACTGGTAGACCAAGGAAGACATCAAAGCGTCAAGACAGAAAACTTAAAGCAATATGTCTTGAAAACAGAAAATGCACAGCAAAACAAATGAGGAACAAATGAAAACTGGAGTCAGCGTCTGTGACCGAACTTAAGAAATCGCCTAAAGGAAATGGGATTTACATACAGAAAAGCTAAACGAAAGCCATCATTAACACCTAAACAGAGGTTACAATGGGCTAAGGAAAAGCAATCGTGGACTGCGGATGACTGGATGAAAGTCATATTCAGTGATGAATCGCAAATCTGCATTGGGCAAGGTGATGATGCTGGAACTTTTGTTTGGTGCCGTTCCAATGAGATTTATGAAGACAACTGCCTGAAGAAAACATGCAAATTTCCACAGTCATTGATGAAATGGGGCTGCATGTCAGGTAAAGGCACTGGGGAGATGGCTGTCATTACATCTTCAATAAATGCACAAGTTTACGTTGACATTTTGGACACTTTTCTTATCCCATCAATTGAAAGGATTTTTGGGGATGATGAAATCATTTTTCAAGATGATAATGCATCTTGCCATAGAGCAAAAACTGAAAACATTCCTTGAAGAAAGATACATAAGGTCAATGTCACGGCCTGCAAATAGTCTGGATCTCAATCCAATTGAAAATCTGTGGTGGAAGTTGAAGAAAATGGTCCATGACAAGGCTCCGCCCTGCAAAGCTGATCTGGCAACAGCAATCAGAGAAAGTTGGAGCCAGATTGATGAAGAGTACTGTTTGTCACTCATTAAGTCCACGCCTCAGAGACTGCAAGCTGTTATAAAAGCCAGAGGTGGTGCAACGAAGTACTAGTGGTGTGTTGAAGTGTTCTTTTGTTTGTTTGTTTGTTTTTCATGATTCCATAATTTTTTCCTCGGAATTGAGTGATTCCATAATTTTTTCCCTCTGCTTGGTCTAAAAAAGTAACTGTTACTGACGACCACAAATTTTTTTTCTTGATTTCTTTAAGTGTTTCTTAAAGCCAGAAAGTTGCCATTTGAAATGACTTTAGTTTTATGTCATGTCTGTGATCTGCTTTTTTTCTACAAAATTAAACAACTGAACGAACATCCTCCAAGACTGGTGATTCCATAATTTTTGCCAGGGGTTGTAGGCCTGTCTCAAATAAAGGCCTGTCAAATAAAGGTCTGTCTCAAACATAGGCCCTGCTAAAATATAAGCCTGTCTCAAACATAGGCTTTGCTAAAATATAAGCCTGTCTCAGACTTAGGCTTTGCTAAAATATAAGCCTGTCTCAAATATAGGCCTGTTAAGTTCAGTTGCTCTTCCTGAGGTTTCTACCATTTTTTTTCCCCTGGTAAAGGGTTTTTTGGGGAGTTTTTCCTGATCAGCTGTGAGGGTCCAAAGGACAGAGGGATGTCGTATGCTGTAAAGCCCTGTGAGGCAAATTGTATTTGTGATATTGGGCTTTATAAATAAAATTGATTGATTGATTGATTGAAGTCCTCAGAGCCACTAATTTATGTTTGATGGTACCTTCAGTTGTAATCTGGTAACCTCTGCCAGTAATCAAATTACCTCTATCAGTCGTGACAAAATCAATTGATTTTTTGGATTCAGGTTTTTTTTATTGTATAAAAACAGACAGGCTCCACCCACATCATCGATCAGTTTGACCTGCTGCTGATCGACCACTACACTGATCAACACACTGATTAATACACTGCTGATCAGAGAGATGAGAAGGAAACTTCATTTAAAAACAAACAGGAAGCGGATTTTCTTTGAACCTTATATGTCGTCACCAGCGGGGGGGGATCAGCCCCTCAAAGACATGTGACCTTCCCTCAGATACAAGTGAGGGCCCCTCAGAGACATGCAACGGCCCCGTAGGGCCATTGACCCTCAGGCTGGGAACCTCTAACTAAAATACTGATAAACACCGGAATAAAAGAAACTGTTTTGTGTCGTTCAAAGCGCCATGGAGAGGATTCTGCGAAGTGAAGTGTTCCTGTGCTGTAAGGTCACTTCCTGTACCATCACAGGTAATGTTTGGACAAATATCAGAAGATTATTTTTATACATGGTTTTCACACAGAAAGTGATGATGCGGCTGATGATGTCATCATGTAATGTTTCATGTTTTATTCATAATTTTCAACATAAAAAAGAAAAAACACATCTGACTTTCAAAATAAAAGCCTCTGCAGGCTGACAGGAAATGACATCACATCACCGACGGTACCGCCCCCTCTCCTTGTCCCTCTCTCTGTCTCTGTCTCTGTCTCGGGCTCGTTCCCGCTCTCTCTCGCGGCGGGGTCCGCCACGGTCACGTTCACGCTGCCGCTCACGCTCACGCCGGCTGCTCACCACTGCCTGGGTCCGCCGCAGGAAGTCGTCCACACGCATGTCATAGTCATGCTGGATGATGGGAAAAAAAACAGGAGATGTCAGAGGCTACAATAAAATAGAGTGACAGTAGAGACACAGTAGAGACAGAGACTCACTGGACTGGAGGTGAAGGCCCGGTGTTGTGGCGCACGTTGTTTGTCTCTAAAGCGAGGGGGCGGAGCCTCGTGCGGTGGTAGAGGGGGGTGGTGGTGATGGTAGGCCTGGTGTGGGGGAGGAGGGGGGTGGCTGTGGTGATAGTAGGGGGGGTGGTGGGGAGGGGGCTGGTCCACACCGGGGTACGCCGCCTGATGACAATAAGAGACAACATCACATCAGTCTGTCCTCAACAACCTGATCGATCAGTAAACAACTAACAATCAATTACTGTGTCTTACCAGGGTCTGCCAGGGAGCAGGAGGACCGACGCTGTGGTGATAGTCCCTCATGTAGTCATTGTAGGACTGAAACAGGAAACACAGTAGAGCACCTGAACACACCTGAACGTAGCTGAACACAGCACAAACAACAGTCCGAGTCTACCTCTCAGCGACCCTCTCGTTTCCCAGGGAGAACTCTGACACTGGCGCTCAGCCGAAGGTTTGTGAGTAGCCCACACCCACCTAATGTCGCCCACCCTCCAGATAAGGGTAGAGTTAGCCCCTATCCAGGAGTTTGGTTCAGAAACCCGCTGTGCGTCGGGGTAAATCCAACCCAACCATATCTAGTTGGTGCAGCTCCACCTTTCTTCTTCCCTCCTTCGTCAGAGAGATGACGTTCCACATCCCTGCGGACAGTCCATGATGTCGGGGTCAGTACGCCTGGAGCCCCCCCCTGCCTGCCGCCCAGTGCGCAATGCAGGGTCTGCCAGGTCTGGCGTCAGGGAGGGGCCCCGATCTCCCATTACCAGGCGCAGTGCTCGAAGTCTAATCGCACCTTAACACAAGGGTCTTCTTGAACCGCTCTTAAGGGCCGTCCACACCAAGAAAGATAACTGTAACGTTAACTATAACGATAACAATGGCAGCATCCACACCAATGAACGATATCGTCGTGTTGCTAGGTTACGCCAAACACACACTGCTCGGTGCGGTCGTCAGGGGAGCAGAGTGATGGATAAAATGGATATTGATGACCTGTTATTACTGTACGTTGCGAGAAAGAAAAAGAAAACCAATTTGCCGCTTGCTCCACCTGTCTGTCTGTAAGCTCCATCTGTCATGAGACAAACATGAATGAAGATGTGCAGTTTATTGTGTTTCACCGGCGACGAGATGTCATTACGCGCGATAATTACACACGGCTGCGCGCTCTTTATAACTCACTGTGTGAACCTATGTTGCATAATAAAGATTTGCCCCCCTCAGTAACGTCATCCTGGCGCCTGAATTTTATGAATGGAGGAGAAAAGAGGAGACGCATTCCCCTGCAAAATGTACTTTATTGCAATTATTTACCCGGTATTTGCGAAACAAAATCACTGAAGTTAAGGTTCTGTCACAAAACTATATTGTTATGGATCTTTACACTTGTTTAAGTGGGTATATGGAAATCCTGGAGCTTTCTTAGTGGGTATACGTGACGTGATGAACGTCTCCACCTGTCATTTCGGATGGATTTTGATTGGCTGTCAGTGTTTCTATCGTTCATCAAATCGCTCTGAAAGTGATCCAAACGATATCGTCCACCACTATCGTTGTCGTTATAGTTGTAGTGTGGACGCTGCCGAACACTTGAGTTTAGAACGATTTTTAAAACTGTATATTTATAGTTATATTTATAGTTATAGTTCTTGGTGTGGACGGCCCTTTAGTCTGGCCCTGCCCCTGAGACCCCTTAGCCTCAGGAGACCCTACCAGGGGCCGTTACCCCCGGACAACCCAGCGTCCAGGATCAGAGACACACAAATGCCTCTATCACATTACGGCAGCGATTCTAAGAGTAATATTTTCTGTTTTTTTTGTTTACACACAAAATCAGATTCTGATTTAGGTTCAACTGGAGGTAGCATGCTAGCAGCTTCAAATGAATATTTCTGTGACTCACCCCGTTGAGAAAAACATCTCGTCTCACGTTGGAGAATCGTCTGAAAAAAACAACAAAATAAAATCAAACTGATAAAATTCTGAAAGCATTTTGTTCACTTATATTTTTAACTTTAAACATTTTGTCAAATTTAAATTTTGTGGTTAAAATTCCTGACTGAGGTGAGTAATGTGGTTTGCCTCACCTGTCCACTGGCTGGTTACGAAGGTCCTGGATGAACCCTGAAAGCAAAATAAATAGTTAAATGTAACATGTCAGACATGTGAGGTGGAAGCTGAGCAGCTGGCGATAGCTTCAAACGTTCGGTTCCTGAAAATCTGAATAGCAAGAAAAATAGAAGTTTCAAACAAAGATCAGAAGCTACAAAATCAACGCGAAAATATGAAACACGTCAGAGCAATTTAAAAAAATAAAATAAAATATACAACTTACATTTAATTAATTATTAAATCTGAGGAATTTTGACTCAAATAAAAGACGAAACATTTTTTCAAATCAGTTTCAGTAAAACCAAATCAAACATTTTAACAAACAGACAATGTGTTTCAGATTAACGACCTGCTCGCTGGTTGAAGTCAGGCGGACCGTCAGCTCGCGGTCGCTTCCTGCCGTGGAGGTCGTACTCTTCAGGACGACGCCTACGTAAACAAGTTCACAATTAAGACACACATGCAAACAATACTCACTCACTCACTCACTTTCACTCTCACATAAAGGAAAATTCACTCAGGTCGAATTTTAAAAACAAAAGAAGAAATTAACCATGTACTATCTGAACAGATTTTAAATCTTCAGCGTCTCTGACGTCTCCTTAATGAGGCTTGATGAAGGTCCTGAGTCGTCCAGGTGAGACACGTCTATAGGTGTTCACTACTTCCTGTTTCAGGTTAATATCGGATCCAATCATCTGCTTAAATCTACAAATACACTTCACTGGAAAATCTCTTAACTGTACAAATACTTACTACTTAAGCCATCTACTGCTCTTGTCTACTGATTCTATCACCTACTGGTCCCATCATCTACTGGTCCGTCCGTCTACTGGTTTGTCATCTACTGGTACTTCTGCCCACTAGTTTGTCACCTACTGGTGGTTCTGCCTATTGGTTTGTAACCTACTGGTGATTCTGCCAACTGGTTTGTCACCTATAGGTCCTTCTTCCTACTGGTTTGCCACTTACTGGTCTTTCTGCCCGCTTGTTTCGTCACCCACCTGTCCCTCTGCCCAATGGTTTGTCACCTACTGGTTTATCACCTGCTGGTCCTTTTGCCTAGTGGTTTGTCACCTACAGGTCCTTCTGCCTACTGGTTTGTCACCTACAGGTCCTTCTGCCCACTGGTTTATCACCTACAGGTCCTTCTGCCTACTGGTTTATCACCTGCTGGTCCTTCTGCCTACTGGTTTATCACCTGCTGGTCCTTTTGCCTACTGGTTTATCACCTGCTGGTCCTTTTGCCTAGTGCTTTGTCACCCACAGGTCCTTGTGCCCACTTGTTTCGTCACCCACTTGCCCCTTTGCCCACTGGTGTGTCCCCTACTGGTCCTTCTGCCCACTGGTTTCTCAACTACTGGTCCTTCTGCCTACTGGTTTGTCACCTACTGGTCCTCGTGCCTACTGGTTTGTCACCTACTGGTCCTCATGCCCACTGGTTTGCCACCTACTGGTCCCTCTGCCTACTGGTTTGTCATATACTGATCCTTCTGCCTACTGTTTTGTCACCTACAGGTCCTTCTATCTACTGCTTTGTCATCTGCTGGTCCTATTGCCTACTGGTTTGTCAACTACTGGTCCTTCTGCGTAGTGGTTTGTCACCTACTGTTTTGTCAACTACTGGTCTGTCACCTACTGGTTCTTCTTCCTATTGGTTTGCCACCTACTGTTTTGTTTCCTACTGGTGCTTTTGCCCACTGTTTTGACACCTACTGGTCCTTCTGACAACTGGTGTGTCACCTACTGGTCCATATGCCCACTGGTTTGTCACCTACTGGTGGTTCTGCCTATTGGTTTCTCACCTACTGTTCCTTCTGCCTACTGGTTTGTCACCTACTGGTCCTCGTGCCTACTGGTTTGTCACCTACTGGTCCTCATGCCCACTGGTTTGCCACCTACTGGTCCTTCTGCTAACTGGTTTGCCACCTACTGGTGCCTCTGCCTACTGGTTTGTCATATACTGGTCCCTCTGCCTACTGGTTTGTCATATACTGGTCCCTCTGCCTACTGGTTTGTCATATACTGATCCTTCTGCCTACTGCTTAGTCACCTTCAGGTCCTTCGGCCTACTGTTTTGTCACCTACAGGTCCTTCTACCTACTGGTTTGTCATCTGCTGGTCCTATTGCCTACTGTTGTATCTCCTACTGGTCCTTCTGCCTACCGGTTTGTTGCCAACTGGTTTGTCACCTACTGGTCCTCATGCCTTCTGGTTTATGACCTACAGGTCCCTCTGCCCATTGGTCTGTCATCTACTGGTCCTCATGCCTACTGGTTTGTCATCTACTGGTCCTTCTGCGTAGTGGTTTGTCACCTACTGTTTTGTTTCCTACTGGTGCTTCTGCCCACTGTTTTGTAACCTACTGGTCCTCATGCCCACTGGTGTGTCATCTACCGGTCCTCGTGCTTTCTGGTTTGTCACCTACAGGTCCTTCTGCCTACTGATTTGTCACCTAATGGCTTGTCGCCTACTGTTTTTACACCAACTGTTCCTTCTTCCTATTGTTTTGACATCTACCGGGTTGTCACCTACTGGTCCTTCTTCCTACTGGTTTGTCACCTACTGTTTTGTCACCTACTGTTCCTTCTTCCTATTGTTTTGTCACCTACTGTTTTGTAATCTACTGGTCCTTTCGCATACTGGTTTTCACCTACTGGTGCTTCTGCACACTGGTTTGCCACCTACTGGTCATTCTGCCACCTGGTTTGTCACCTACTGGTCCTCCCACCTACTTGTTTGTCACCTACTTTTCCTTCTTCCTACTGGCTTGTCACGCAGTGGTCCTTCTGCCTACTGGTTTGTCACCTACTGGTCCCTATACCCACTGGTTTGTTACCTATTGTTCCTTCTGCCTACTGGTTTGTCTCTGACGTCGTAGGCGTGTCAGACGCCGACCTGATGTTGGTGTACCTGTATGTGGTTAACGACCTATCTGGTGATAAACAACAATAAACAAACATTTTGCTCACACACACACAGTAAAACAACAAACAAAGAAGAAGAAGCCTCTTAAAGGGACAACATACCGCTTGTGTAGTAAAAGTGGGAGGGGCTGTTTGTGTCAACAACATTATAAAGACAGTTTGTCTCCTCAGTCCATCTTAAAGCCTTTTTATAAACCCTCTTATTTTGAAAGGGTGGAGGGGGTGATGATGATGATGATGATGGTGCAGTCCTGTCAATCAATAAACCAAGCCCCGCCCTGCCTCAGACCAGCCCCGCCCCTTTCAGACCAGCAAAAGTCCTTAAAACAAGACAAGACGTTTTCTCGTCTCTCTGTCGTTCCGTCCGTTTTTCTTTCATAAAGACGACACACACACACACACACACTCACACACATCACTGAGCCTCAGTCCGGATTCAGTGTGTGTGTGCGTACGGGGGTGGGGGGGTGGGGGTTGGGGGACGTTATAACTGTCCTTTCATGGAGGAAGGGGGGTGGGGGGGGGGGGGGGGGGGCGTTGTCATGTTTTCAGTCCAACGCCATTTTTAGGGATTTATTTTTTAATTAAGTCCATCTCTGTGATTTTACCTCATATGACCAAGCCAGAGGCCACGCCCCCTGCTTGATCAAACATCATCACCTTCTTTTGAGAAAAAAAAAAAAAAAGACAGTCCGGCGGCGCTCACAGTCCCTCCCTCTCTGTTTTACTGTACCCTGGTTAGCCCCGCCCCCACCCACCCCCTCCTCCGTCAGTCCAGCCAGTGACGCTCGTCCTTTCTGCTTTTATTCTGAAAGGGTCGGCCACAGTCCAGCTAACGTTTGATTTTACGAAACTCCTGAAAAGGAAAAACTTCAGAGAAATTTTACAACAGAATTTAGAAAAACTAAATTTCTTAAAACTAAAAAATAATTATTTTAATTTTCACACACTTGAAACTGAGTTGAGCTCCTGACGTAAGGATTACATTATCTAACTTTTGGACTTCGTAAACTGATTCATCGCCCCACCAGAGATTTCTACTTCCTGCCTGTTTTTTTTTTTTTTTTAACTATGACCCCAGACACTTTGTGAGGCGTTGCTCCGGTGAAAAACTCCAGACTGGAAAATCAACAACCACCAGAGAACCAGCAATGCTAGCCACGGGATAGCTAGCCGCTGGCTAAAGGCAGCGGCCGTCTCCATCGTCCGGCAGCAGGTGGCGCCGTGGTCGCAGCAGAAGAAGAAGAACAGGAAGCGGGAGGAGGAGCTTGGTGATTGGCTAACCTTCCCGGTTCCCGCTGTGGTGGTCGGCCCCGAGGCCGTGGCTCCGATGGAGTCCGGCGCTTGTGACGAACACGTCGAGCCACCTGGTGTACGTCCACATTCTCGTCCAATGGAAACAGGGCACAGAGCTGGGCGCCGATGTCCGGTTGGATCTCCTGAAAAACACATCACCTGTTTTACTGAAAAAGTTTCAGGTAAAATCTGAAACAACTGAGGAGGAATGACATTGTGGCTCACCTGTCCGTCACGTCCGATCTTCACTGGCTTGTGCTCGTTCCAGGGGTTTGACAGGTGAGCCGTCTTTGTGAAGGGGAGGTCCCTCCTGTAGACAACAACACCTGTGTGAGGGAAACAGGAAGGACTACACCTGGTCCCAGACTACCTGGTCCCAGACCAGAGGCTGGTCATAAACCCTGAGCAACACAGGAACCAGCACTCCCTCCTGGACTGAACCGACCTGCACCCATCAGGCCATGACAGTCCCCACTGACACGGAGGGGGGAGGGGTCAGGTGCGTAACCATCAGGATGGTGCCTTGACGAGCAAACTCCAGCATCAACTACAATCCCCACCCCACAGCTGTTTGGCTCTGCCCACCACTCAAGTGTCTGTGAAAACATGAATGCCTCCTATAGAAAAGATCTGACCAATCAGATCACAGTCTGACCAAACGTCTCCACTGCTGTTCCTGAGATATGACCTGAACACATGATGTCACAGTAATGCTGACCTTTGACCTTCATCATTTTACCTCCAGCAGATCAGAGCTTTAACAACAGGTGGGAGGAGCCTCATCACAATCACTGCACATGCCTTTGCAGTCAGTTGGTAACTGTTGGACATGTTCACCGTGTTCCCTGGACACGTTCTGTCTAAGACCGTCACACACATGTCTGAACTGCTGCCGCCTCACCATCATGTCATCAGACCTCAGAGCTCCAGCGTCATATCACACAACCTGCTGTGGTCTGTGACATCAGTGCCGTCGGTGTCATCTGTCCTCACTTCCTGTGGACCAACTACATCTACCTCTGTGGGTCTGTCGTCCCTGAGCCATGGGTGTGGTCAATGGATAAAGCCAGGACATATCCCATCATGCCCCGGGGCAGACCAGAGGTTATTACACCCATCGTGCCCTGGGGCAGACCAGAGATTATTAAACCCATCATGCCCTGGGGCAGACCATACTAAAAACGTACGGTAATTATTTTTCGTCAAATAAGGTACAATTTTTTTATTTGGCTGGTGAAAAATATGTTTGGCCGGTAAATTTTTGGAGGTCACTAGCCAATGGCAGATGGGGTAAAATGTTAATTTTACGCCCTGATCTCATCTGTAGTGTTTCATTTTCTCACTGTCAATTTGTGTTTAGAGACTGTTTCACCGACCTCTTTGTGTTTTTACCATTTTCTCCTCTGATTAAGAAACTCTTAAAGTCCTCCTCCTCCCAACAGTTTGTCACCTTAGGAGCTCTCTTAAGGCGTAAGATGCCTTGTGAATAACCTTTATGTTTATAAGGACCTAGTCTTAACTTTAAAGGGAAATTCTAAAAAAACGTCACAATGCATAACAATTTCATCAGTAGGAGCAACTCTTAGCATGAGGAAGCTTTGTGAATACGGCCCTAGAGGTTATATATCCCATCATGCTCAGCAGCACCTGTGGACCCTCCGTCCTGCAGGACAGAGACGCTGGGACCAAACTGCAGTCTCACCTGTATGATGTCACATATTTACCTGCAGAGCCAGTCGATCTTGAAGACTCCGCCCAACATCTTGGCATTCATGCCGGCAGGAAGAACCCAGTGGATCGGTGAGCCGCCGTGATGAGACTCTGACGCCAAACGAGCAAAACCTGGAGGTCATGCAGATAAGACAGAAAAGATGTATGAATGACACCCTTTGACCTCTGCGTCAGAAATAGCGGTGGAACACAGGTAAGACTGGCGGACACCTTGGAATTTGCCGCTCTCCCTCACGGAGAAGACCAGGATGACACTCCGCGCCGAGCGGAAAGCTGCGTTCAGCTTCTTCTCGTTCACTGGCAGCGTCGACCACACGCCCTGAGCACAAACAGGACGGCGTCAGACCAGAACAACAACAGTAAACATGTATACATGTAAACAGTCTGGTACCTTAGCCTTAGCCAGCGATACGTTCTCGTGGTTGTTGCTCTTTATGAGGAAGAAGCGAGCGTCTCGCAGGATGTAACGCAGCTTACTGGTTGGATCTGGAAAAACACAGAAAGTTGTAATCTGACGACTTAAGAGGACAAGCAATGAACACACAGCGAGGACGGTTCTTACTCTCCATCCCTTTACGAACGGCTCGGACCGACGACGACAGCTTCTCCTGCTTCTTCTCTGAACCTTTCAAAAAAAAAAAAAAAACAGCACAGTTACAGAAACAGGACAGTTAAAGGGACAGTTCACATGTTTGTGTGTGAGGTATTTATCCACAGCCTGACGACGACGATGAAGAACTGAAACCCAAACGAAGCAGAGACTGATCCAGTCTTCTGTCTCAGTTCTGCAGGCATGTCTATGATCTGTCTTCATGACGTGATCATAGAAACACAGTGTCTGACAAAACTTCAGCTTCCAGCGCTGCGTCACTCGCAGTTATTTTGGACGCCTCTCCTGTCGGCTTCTGATCCCAATGTTTTAAGCCTGATTTATGGTCCTGCGTTGAATCAAAGACGTCCCTACATCACTGCCGTGACGCCATCGTGAACCCTTCGAATTTCTCCGTCACTCCGTTTCGTCGCGGTGCCATTCACCGCCAGAGTGGTAGGAGGCTGCATTCCTTTCTGGAGTGTTTATCGTCGTCTCTAGTTGATTCTTTGTTTAGCTTCCGGCTTTTCCGGTCACAGAGAAATGAACGTGGAGCATGGACAGACGGCTTCGCGTTCATTTCACTGCTCTGTATCCATATTGAACGTTGAGCATAAATGGGCCTTAATACTGCAACATCTACATCGCAACAGAAGATGTTTAAAGATGGCGGGGATAGCGGAATCTGGAAATACGGAACTGGAAATGCGTTGCTACCAAGCAAACCAATCACAGCCGTGCCGGTCTGCGCTGGGTCTGCGTCGCCTCAACGTGTAGTTACATTTTTGGGGAGGTGCACGTCAGGCTACGCCAGGGGCTACGGCGAGCCTTCTGCGTAGCCCTGTACCCTACGATGTAGCGACGTCGTAGATTCAACGCAGGACCATAAATCAGGCTTAAGTGTTCGTCACCCCAAACACACGAACGCCAGTCTAAAGTCTTACACTGGGCCACACCGCCAAACAGGAAACAGAGACAACTCTAGTTTGATTTCTTTGTTTGAAGGTCATCAGCACGTACCATCTTTAAAATCTTTAGAAAGGTCCAAGAAATCCAGAAGTTCAACAGTTCAACATTTAAATAATGGTGGTATGGAACAAGGCATGAGAAGAGAATTCTCCACCCACATGTCAGGATGTATTTAATGACCTCACAGACTGCCGCCGTCTACAACACTGCCCGGATCTATTTTTGTAGGCGTAGAGGGAATAAACTAGCCTCTAGACAGATGTTGACATTTTTTCATGTCAACGCCACTGCCCCCCTGTGACAATACTCCCAACAGCCCCTGTAAACGGAGGGTGGGTGGTCCCACACCTGCTGCTGGTGGATAAATACCTCACTTTAAACCTCTGACCATCCAGGAAGAATGGAGAGCGTTTTTCACTGTGCTTATGGCTACCTGAGGCCTCGGAGGCGGAGCCTGAGTGCACCGACTCGCCGTCGTCAGAGAAACTGACAGAGGAGGCGGAGCGCGAGTCGCCAGCCTCGCTGCGTGTGTCGTAGTCATTGCCCTCGCCACCGCCGCGACGCTCGTACTCCTCTTCCTCTTCCTCCTCCTCCTTCTCTCCTTCCTCCTCCTCCTCCTCCTCTTCCTCCTCCTCTTCTTCCATGCCCTCCTCTTCTTCTTCATCCTCGTCTTCTTCCTGATCGTCCTCTTCCTCTTCCTCCACATGGGAGGCGGCAGGGGAGGAGCTTCCTGACCCCTGCTCTGAGCCATACTCTGCTGCTGCCTCCTCTTCTGATTGGTTGTCATCCTCATGTGGGGACGGGCTTGCCCGTCGCAGTTTCTGAGAACAGATAGGAAATTCAAATGAATGTCTCAAACTGAAAGCTGATTGGCTGTTGAGAAGGTGGGGCAGTGTCAGTACCTGGCTCAGACTGTCCAGTCCTCTTTGCGTGTCCCTGCGGCGGACGTCCTCTCCTCCACGGCTCCTGGTCGTCTCTCGGGTCCCTCGCCGCCCCTTTCGCTCCTCATAGTATTCATGACGGTAGCTGGTGGTGGTGTGACGGCCACGGGGGCTGGACGCTACCTTCTTAGAGGAGGAGGACAGAGGAGGGCCCGGGGCTCTCTTATTGGTAGAAGAAGACCTGGAGGGGGCGTGACCTGTGGAGGGGCGGAGCCTCTTCAGATCCTGGCTGTCTGAGCGCTCACTCTTCCTCTTTGTTCCTGACAGACAGAGCAGAGTGTGAAGATGTGACATGCCACTACTGCTTCTGTTGTTATGGTTTATTCAGGACGATCAGTATCAGTTTCAATATCAGTATCAATGTCAATATCAGTATCAATATCAGTATCAGTGTCAATATCAGTATCAATATCAGTATCAATATCAGTATCAGTAACAATATCAATATCAGTATCAGTATCAATGTAAATATCAGTATCAATATCAATGTAAATATCAGTATCAGTATCAATATCAATGTCAGTATCAGTATCAGCAGTACTCTCAGGTACCTTTCTTGTCGCTGATGGCTCGTTCAGTCTCAGGATTGTACAGTTCGTCGTCTTGATCCGGAGCTTCAGTCAGAATATCTTCCAGAACGTTTAACTCTCCATCTGAAACCACAACACAGTCTATAAACCAGTAACAGTAACCAGTTACAGTTACAGCAACCAGTAACAGTAACCAGTTACAGCAACCAGTAACAGTCACAGTAACGAGTAACTAGTAACAGTAACCAGTTACAGTAAGAGCAACTAGTTACAGTAACCAGTTACAGCAACCAGTAACAGTAACCAGTAACTAGTAACAGCAACAGCAACCAGTAACAGTAACCAGTAACTAGTAACAGCAACCTGTAACAGTGACAGTAACTAGTAACAGTCACAGTAACCAGTAACTAGTAACAGTAACCAGTAACAGTAACTAGTAACTAGTAACAGCAACCAGTAACAGTGACAGTAACTAGTAACAGTCACAGTAACCAGTAACAGTAACTAGTAACAACCAGTAACAGTCACCGGAAGTCAGACGCCGAATAGACTCACGATTTTTTGCTCTTCTGCTCTTCTACCGGAGGCAAGATCTCCAGGGTTTGACTACAGACTCTACATTCACTGAATGTAGTCTGTAGAGAATACAGTAACAGCAACTAGTGACAGTTACCAGTAAGAGCAACCAGTTACAGTAACTAGAGATGCACCGATCAATCGGCCACTGATTAAAAAAGCCGGTTTTATGTCCAACCGGTCACCGTCGTAATTTCCGGTTTTCCCAGATCACACTAACCCGCATGCGCGGTGCGTAGCAGCTCAGCGTGCCCAGAGCAAAACAGCTAAAAACTAGCAAGACTCAGGAAGAAAACATGTCGCTGATTTGGACTTATTTCACTGTGTGCCAGTACGACCCAAAACACGCTGTTTGTAATGCTTGCAAGTCAAAAGTAAGCCGTGGAGGATCAACGCCTAAGACATTTGGAACAACAAACTTAATACGCCACTTGGAAAAGAAGCACCCGGGCTTGTTTAGCAAATATAAGGAGGACACTGCTGCTAAGAGGAGGGATGCAGCAGAGTCGCAGCAACCACAACAACCCTCCGCCGTGGCTCCTATGTTCGACATCAACACTGAAAAGTCCAAAGCCACCACTAGGAAAATAATGGAGTTCATGGCACTGGACGACCAGCCGTTCAGTGTAGTACAGGATAAAGGCTTCGTAAATCTGATGAAACACCTGAGTCCACGGTACAAATTACCAAGTAGGCGGTACTTTTCTGACACAGTGCTGCCAGAGTTGTTTGAGAGCGTTTCAAGCCACATACACAAACTGCTGGACGCCACTAAATCCCCGGTCAGTTTCACAACGGACATTTGGACTTCTAACGTGAGCTTAATGTAAATGTTGAGCCTGACTGCTCAGTGGCTGGATGATGAATTTGAGCTACATCAAGTCCTTCTACACTGTGAAGAATGCCCCGGGTCCCACACCGCCGACAATCTAAGAGCCAAATTTGAAAAAATGTTGGCGGAGTGGAAAATCGACAAGAAGAGGGTTCATGTCGTGTTGCGTGACAACGCTCGGAATATGACCAAAGCACTGGATGATGGCAACTTCCCCAGTCTCCCGTGTATGGCACATACACTCCAGCTAGCGGTGAGTGAGGGACTGCAGTCTCAACGCACGATCACTGACGCTGTGGCAACAGGCAGGAGAATAGTCACGCACTTTAAACACTCACCGCTAGCATATTCAAAACTCCGCGCTATCCAGGAGGAGTTGGGTCAGCCCACGAAGCGCTTGCAACAAGATGTCCCCACGAGGTGGAACAGCACATTTTATATGTTGCAGTCGCTGTTGGAACAGAAACGTGCCCTGGGCTTATACGCAACAGAGCACAAGCTCCCGGTCGTACTCACCACAAATCAGTGGGGTTTAATTGTGAATGTGGTGAGCATCCTTGAACCTTTTGAGGAACTCACTAAGACAATTAGCTCCTCGTCAGCCACCGCCGCAGTTGTCATCCCTGAAATCACTGCACTGAAGCACCTTTTGGGGAGAGCAGCAGACACAGACCGTGGTGTGGGCATTGCCAAAGCCACGCTGTTGGAAGCAGTCCAGAGAAGGTTTGCAGACATCGAGAAGAATCCACTGTACGCTGTGGCCACTGCTCTGGATCCCAGGCAAGTTATAACTTACTGCTAATAATGTTTATTAGCCCACTTCTATTCTTAAATGAATAAGCATTTGCTACTGAGCTATAGGCTGATGTGTTTGCATGGGTATATCAAAACATAAAATTAATTAAAACAAAAAAAGGTATTTTTTGTTGGCCTTTTAGTGCCTGCTTGTGTATGTGCAGAGTGCACGACATTTATGTATTGCCTGGCTAATGTGACTATATAATAAAAATAAAATTCCCTTTGTCTGTTGATACAGATACAAAACCTGCTACTTCTCAGCAGAAGTAAAGGATGAAGTGAAAAGGATGCTTCTGAACATGCTGGACACTGTGGACACCAGTGCCAGCAGACCCACACCTGATCAGCCTTCTGAGGAACCTGCAGCCAAAAGGGCAAGTCTACTGCTTTCGGTGCATGATGAGATACTGAAGGAGAGTGCTAGCAATGAGGAAGAGCAACTGCTGGGCAGCCCTTCATCTGTGCAGTTACATCGTTACCTGTCCGAGTTGCCCATCAAGAGATCTGAAGATGAAACTGTAAATGATGTACTGAAATACTGGCACGAAAACAAAACACACTACCCTGCACTTGCCCCGCTTGCCCAAGCCTACCTCTCTGCTCCATGTACAAGCATCGATAGTGAGCACTTGTTTAGCTTGGCTAGTAATGTCATAGATGAGAAAAGAAACAGGCTTTCTGGTGAGAAGGCAGAGATGCTTCTGTTTGTGAAGAAGAACCTGCCATTGATGGTTAAGTGATTGCATTGGGAGTGGGACGGAGTACTTTGTTCACAACCTAAAGCTACCTGTTTGTATTAATGTTTTTTTTATCCCATATGATGATGCACTTTCTTATTTAGAGATGTCAAGAGAGGTCAAAGGCCTGAAATGTGGTGCAATTTACTTTGAGAACCAGTTTTCATTTTCAAGTACATATAGTGCACTTTATCTTTTGTTTGTATTAATATTTTAGTTTTATCCTATGCTGCACTTTTTATTTTGAAATATTAAAAGAGGTGGTGCAATTTACTTTGAGCACCAGCTTTAATTTTCAAGTACAAAGATTTCATTGCACTTTATTTTTTTAGATGGAGTTAAAGTTTTCTTTTGTCTTATCAACTGCTGCTTGTGTTGAGGTGTTGTTGAAGGCCTGCAATATATTGAATGTGATGTGACATTGAAAGTCAACTATTCCAGTGTTTCTCAAATGGGGGTACAAGTACCCCTAGGGGTACCCAGAGGTTCTGGAGGGGTAATGAGTAAATTACATTGTACCAGGCAACTGCTGGGACGTTTTTGAATGTTGTTTGAATGTAAGTTAGTTATTGACCTGTAAACTGGATTGAATGTTATGGTCAGTGTTGAAAATAAATCTGCTCAGGAGGCACTGTTGAAACTCTCACTCTATTTCTTATTTGTGAGGTTTTATTCTTGAAAAGGGGGGTTATGATAGCATATAGCCTATCACTAGTTGTGGTTTTAATTGCAGTTTTATAAGCAAAATGTTGTCTGGGAGAGGGGTACTTGTATTAAATTTGGGAAAGGGTACTCAAGCCAAACAAATGTGTCTATTATATGATTATAATTATTTCTTAGATAGAAAATCGGTATCGGAAAAAACGGTTTTGGCAGGTCAGACCTCCTTTAAAACCGGAAATCGGTATCGGCCAAGAATTTTGCAATCGGTGCATCTCTAACAGTAACAGCAACCAGTTACAGTAACCAGTAATAGTAACTAGTAACAGCAACCAGTTACAGTAACAGCAACTGGTCACAGTAACCAGTAACAGCAAACAGTCACAGCAACCAGTAACTAGTAACAGCAACCAGTTACAGTAACAGCAACTAGTGACAGTAACCAGTAACAGCAACCAGTTACAGTAACAGCAAATAGTGACAGTAACCAGTAACAGCAACCAGTAACAGTAACCAGTAACAGTGGGTGGCAGTAGCTCAGTCCATAGGGACCTGGGTAGGGAACCGGAGGGTCACCATTTCGAGTCCCTGTCCGAACCAAATATGGAGTATAGACTGGTGGCTGGAGAGGTGCCAGTCACCTCCTGGGCACTGCCGAGGTGCCCTTCAGCAAGGCACAATTAATTTACCAGTAACCAGTTAAAACAACCAGTTACAGTTACAGCAACCAGACTGCAGTCTCAGCAAGATGGAGGAGCTGCTCCTTCTCAGACAAACATGGAGTCAATAGAGTCGATCAGTCTCATCAGCAGATTGATGAATGGGTTCTGTGTGTGGGTGGGTGTGTGTGTGTGTGTGTGTGTGTGTGTGTGTTTGGGGGGGGGGGCGGGGGGGGTAGCCGCAGTGGAGAATGAACGTCATAATGAATGACAGAGAAGCGCGTGAGCTTTCTCTGCGCGTTAATTATCTAACGTTACCATGTTAACACGTCACCACCCACTAACTAACATGCTCACTGATAACATATCGACACATCGCTGATTATTGATCCACAGCTCAACAGAACAAAAACAGCACACATGCTAATGCTAACACATGCTAACAAAGCGGCCTGCTTGCGCCTTACCTTTGTCCTCGCGCCGGTCGGCCGCCATCACAGCCACTATGACGTGCCCCTGCCTCGCGCTCAGGTGACGCTACAGATCAAACCCCTTTCAGTTCGGTTCAAACAAACAAAACAACAACAATAATGAGAAAACAGACTGAGGCAGCTCGCGGAGGGAAAATGGCCGACCGAGTCTGTTGTTGTAACGTCTTCTTCTTCTTCTGCTGCTGCTGCTGCTGAAGCAGGAGGAGGAGGAGGAGGAGCAGCAGCGCACTGCTCAACTACCGCCACCTACCGGAGCGGAGTTTTACCTATTCTGAATAAGAAGTCTGTCCAAATCTTATTGATTCCTCTCTTCTGTTCCTTCCTGCATATCTCATCTCTCCAACTTTCCTTTGTATCCTATAAATCATCCGCCCGCCTTCTCTTCCTCCCATTGTTTAACTTTAACTAACTGTCAAATCAATATATATATTTATTTTTTGTTGCCTCCTTTGCAGCCTTATCTGCCATCTCATTCCCTTTAACTCCAATGTGTGCTGGTACCCAGAAAAACACCACTGTAATCCCCATCATTTGAATTCTGTATAGTGTTTGTTGTACCTCTATCAAAATATCTGGGCCCGTATTCCTAAAGATTCTGAGAATCCTCTCAGAGAGCTCCTAACTTAGCCTAAAAATTCCCAGCAAGGAGTCTTAGCTTACGAGTGATTCCAGAACATTCTCAGAGAACTCTGAGCAAGGAATGGACAGAAACTCCTATCTTAGTGAGGAGGTGTGGTTGACCCCGTTGCTAGGTATGAGTCATCATTTCCAAAGCTGTGATTGGTTGATCCTAAAAGCTGGATAAAAAACTTACTTTTGGTGGTAATTGATAAACTTAATCATGGAATCTAATCTTATGAGGACTGTGTAATTGTAAATAACATATCACATTAAAGAAAATACATGTTAAATGAATAGTAAACTGTACTATAAAATAATCCTACTGAATGCCCACATATTCACATAGTGATGGTTATATTAATTTGCTTTTATTAATTGCATGCTTTTGTACTTTCAACTATCAACATCTCAACTTAATTTGGTATTAACGAGAGTAACACAGCACAGCTTTCATCAATGTCCTTGATTGCTGACAGGTGTATAAGAAGTAGGCTTGTCTGACCACAACAACAATGCCGGCGCGATCCAATCTGTAGCGTTTTAATAATTCACCGTCTTCCAGTGTTTGGAGAATATCTCTCCTGCCTCTTCCCTCCGCCATTTTGTCCTCTGCTAGGGAACTCCTAAGCTGCTTAAAAGTCCTCTTCCCTGCTCCTAATAGATCTCACCTTAGGAGCACTCTTAGGAGCTAGGATTCTTTTGGAATAGCTTTTATCTTTACTAGGATCTACTCTTAATTTTTAGGAGAAATTCTAAGAAAACACCAAGATTCTAAGAATTTTCTTAGAATTTGGCCACTAGGAGCAACTCTTTGCACTAAAAATCTTTAGGAATACGGGCCCTGGTCTACTGCTAACAATATCACAATCATTTCCCCTGTATAAACGGACACTTGCTCACTGATCCTTTTTCCGACTGTGATGTGAAACTCTGGGACAACAAAAGCTACTCCTGACTTAACTGAATCCTTTGATGCATCTGTATATATCTGGATGTAATTGTTATAGTCTCCAATGTATGCCTGTGTGGTATAGCCTATATGAGTTATAAACAAACTCTCTATCCTTGTTCTTTTTTAATGATGTAAAATCTACTGTGGCATTTGGAAGTATCCAAGGTGGTATAATTGGCAATGGTACTGTAGGACTAATGTTTAAATGTGCTATTTTAATTTCTTTTGCTTTCTGTGTCATTGTCCACCCAAAGCTTTTACTGTCCCTTTTCTCCTTTCCCAGCAAGGTTTTAAAGTGAGTTGTGTCGGATGATCTTTACTGTGACCCTGTAAATTAACCCAATAATTCAATGACAGCTGTAACCTCCTCAAATCTAATGGCATTATCTCATTTCCCACCTGTAATGCTGCTGTTGGAGTTGTTTTAAATGCACCTGAACATAACCTTAATGCTTGATATTGAATAATGTCCAACTTTTTAAGAGACGTGCTTGCTGCCGATCCATACACCACACATCCATAATCCAACACTGATCTGATCAACCTGGCCTTTAGAGCAGTTCTGTCTGCCCCCCATTCACTTCCCACCAAACACCTCATCACATTTAATACTTTATTACATTAATCCACCACTTTTTGAATGTGTTCAGCCCATGTGACTCTTTCATCAAACCATATCCCTAAAAACTTAAATTGTTTCACTCTCTCCAACTCTTGCTTATACAGTTTTAGTTTTGCTGTACAACCAGTTCTTTTCCTTGTAAAAACATTGTATTTGTCTTATCAACTGAACATTCAAATCCCCATTTATATGACCATTATTCTATCTTTGTGATAGCACCCTGCAGTTTTCTTACATAGCACCCTGCAGTTTTCTTACAATAAACTTACAATAAACTCCAGATTTCTTCCCCTCTTCCAAATTGCCCCGTCATCTGCAAAAAGTGAAACCCCCATCTCATTCTCTAATCCCATAAACACATCATTTATCATTATGGAGATCAATAAGGGACTTACTATGCTCCCTTGAGGTGTTCCATTTTTCCTGGGTCCATCCATCCATCCATCCATCCACCCTGGACAGGTCACCAGACTATCGCAGGGCTGACACATAGAGACAGACAACCATTCACACTCACACCTGCGGACAATTTAGAGTTATCAATTAATCTGCATGTTTTTGGACTGTGGGAGGAAGCTGGAGTGCCCGGAGAGAACCCACGCTGACACAGGGAGAGCATGCAGGCTCTACACAGAGGGGCTACCACACCCGGGATTGAACTGGGATCCCTCTTGCTGTGAGGCGACAGTGCTAACCACCACACCACCACACCGCCCTTTTTCCTGAGTCTTTATTTCCTATTCTTCTTACTTACTAAATCTTCCAAATAAAAAGTCCTTAATCCATCTATATATCCGACCTTTAATACCTAACTTCCAAAGTTTAATTAATAATCCCTCTCCCCACATCATATCATACGCCTTCTCTACATCAAAAAATACACCCACTACACTTTCTCTGTTTATCTGTGTCTTTCTAACCTCATGTTCTAAACATACAGCTGGATCCATAGTATTTCTCCCTTTTCTAAAACCACTCTGATATTTAGATACATATCCTTTACTTTCTATATAATATGTTAACCTGTCATTTATCATTTTCTCCATTATTTTACAGATGTTGGGTGTTAAAGCAATTGGTCGATAATTCCCTGGATTTGTGCAATCTTTCCCTGGTTTGCGCATTGGAACTACAACAGCTTCCTTAAACTTTGTGGTAATTTTCCACCCTCCCAAACTTTATTATATATTTTTAGTAAAATATCATTAGACGATTCACTAAGACGTTTCAACATTATATAACAAATCTGATCCTTGCCTGCCGCTGACATCTTGGTGTAGTTCTGTCCTTGTAAATGACTTGTTTAGTGAGTCACTGGTGTCTTCCTCACACTGTAACAGCTCTTCATTCTCTGCTATCGTAGTTTCCCTTCCCTTTTTCCCTTCATTGCTAATATTTTCTGAACTGTGAATTTTAACAAAAGTCTTTGCCAACGTCTGAGCTTTCTCTTCATCTTTCACTGCTGTTGTTTCCCCATCATTTAAAACTGGATACCCATATTCTCTTTTATTCCCATTCATTCTTTCTATCATTCTCCAGATTTTCCCAATTTCTGTCTCCCTTCCTACTGAGTTACAAAATGTCTTCCAAAATTCCTTTTTTGCATTTTTTTATGACTCTCCTTACATTTGCTTGCAGTCTCTTATATTCAATGAGATTCTGAAAACTGTGATTTCTTTTCAACATTTTAAAAGCCTTATTTCGAGACCTAATTGCTTCATCACACTCCTTTGTCCACCATGGAACAATCTTCTTTTTGTGCTTACCTCCCTTCTTCTGAATGGACTTCTTTGCAACCTCTAAAATAGCTTCACAAACAGAAAGATTTACATTATCACCATCTTCATCATTAATATCAATTTTCTGCATTTCTCGATCGCAGATATACCCACATTTCTCCCAGTCAGCACTACCACAAGCCCATTTCTGGGATCCCTCATTATTAGGGTCCAGGCAGCTATACTGCAAGGACACTATTGTAATCCTAGATGTTATTCTTCTTCTTCTTTCTTCTTCTTCTTCTCTCTTCTTCTTCTTCTTCTTCTTCTGAGGAAATCATACTTCCCATGGGTGAAAACTCACCAAACTTTGCACAAAGGTCCAGTCTCATGCCAGATATCCTCAGCTGTAAACTCAAGCCAATAGTCCTGATGGTGGCGCTACAGCAAGCGTCTAAACTTCAAAACTTTGAAACTTAATAAAAAAATCAACCATACGTGCTATAACTTCACAACTTTCATCAAACTGTAGCCCCAATGCTGAAGAAACATTTAAACTTATTAAAAATTATGAAGTTCATCACTCTGTTTTTTCAAAAACTGTAAAACTTCTTAAACCTATCTCCTCCCACAATTTTTGCTCAGTTGACACTAAACTTGCTACAGAGCATCTTCAGACTGTCCTACAAAACTCTGTTTCTCAGATTTTTGATTTATCAAAAATTGAGCCTACAGTGCATCAAAATGTTTGACTGTAAACGGTACTGTAAACATATACATGCAAATTCTTGCTAAATGAATCTTCAATGTTCATAAAAAATGACAAAGTTCTAGAGTCATGGTAGATGATGTGTGGCAAATTTCAGAATTTTATCTCAAAAACTGAATTCTTGATAGCATTTTGAATTTTGCTCGAATGTGAACAATTGGAGTCAATGTAAAAATGACAATTTTAAACATCAGTTTTTCACTTGTGGAACAAATCAATCATTGTTACAAACAAATTACCAACATCTCAATGCTGTCTAGATGCAAT
Source organism: Epinephelus awoara (assembly GCA_035609425.1). Classification (NCBI taxonomy): domain Eukaryota; kingdom Metazoa; phylum Chordata; class Actinopteri; order Perciformes; family Serranidae; genus Epinephelus; species Epinephelus awoara. Next base: position 161,932 of record CM069312.1, on the reverse strand, counting down.
ATGTGTATTTTCAGATTTTTGTCTTAATAACTGAATTTTTTACAGTGGTTTCAAATCTGCCTTTCCATGCACGGATGGCTGCTTTCCTACACAACAGTGAATGGCTTACTCAGTTTGTGAGGCCACTGTTGAGTTGCTACTTGCCAATTAGCTCAGAGTGGTAGATGACTGTCTTAGGTTCCAGAGGTTGTGGATTCGAGCCTCAACTGGTGCAGAATCCACATTGTAATATAAATATCTTCTTGTGCTCCAGCTTATTGCTTGAAATTGTCTGAGCGTGACTGATCACTGTGCAGCATCTTCAAGTCTTTTTCTGCTAGAAAATCTGCCTTCTTATGCTTGAAAATAAACCAAACTTTGCACAAAGATCCAGTGTCAATACTGTCTAGATGCAATATGTGTATTTTCAGATTTTTGTTTTCGATAACTTTTTACAGTGGTTTGAAATCTGCTTTTCCATGCATGGACGGCTGCTAAACTTACACATCTGGCTTAGTCAATTTGTGAAGCTACACATGAATTGTCACTGACTAATTAGCTCAGTGAGCTAGAAATTGATTCTTAGTCTCAGAGGTTGTGAGTTCAAGCCTCAGCTGATGCAAAAGGCAGATTGTGTTGCTAAATGCCTTCCAATTCTTCTGCTTGTTGCTCAGAATTGCCTACAAATGCCTGGACCCGACCCATCGCTGCACAGCAGCTATAATCATATTCTTCTACTCTCAGTCCTACGACAGTGATAATAGGATAGTGGTCACTGCCAACATGAACAAACACCTGCCAATTAATCTGACACAAGTGTAAGATCTATAGCTGATTCTGAGCCCGTTCTGATATTAATTTTTGTTCCACTACCATCATTTAAGCAGACTACATTTTTACTCTCCATTAATTCCTCAATCACCACACCATTATCACCATTACAATTACCCCATACTGTACTGTGAGCATTAAAATCTCCACAACATATCACTTTCCCTCCTAAATGTACAACTAATTCATCCATTAACTTTATTGATAACCTATTACATGGATTGTAAAAGTTAACAATTTTGATATTTCCTTGTTTTGTCCAAATTCCAATGATCAAATACTCCAACTCTACACCTTTCCCCAAAACTCTGTATTGTATACCTTGCTTCACAAATATTACACATCCTCCTCCACTTTCCTCCCCTCTATCTCTGCGGATACTATCATAGCCTTTAATTATGAAATCCAGTGATGGTTTCAGCCAGGTTTCTTGGACATGTATTATTTCTGGTTTCTTATATCTCTAATGAATCCTTTAAATTCTTGGCCATTTGCTATGAGACTTCTTGCGTTCCATTGCAGAATAATCAGCTTGCTTTATCACCTGAGCCTCCCGGTTTCCCATGTGTTTCAAGTCTTTTGGTAATATGCTCCCAAGATACACCTTTCATACCCCAAAACTTTTCAGCTCCCCTCACAATTATTTTAATCTTCTCTGTTTCGTGTTTGACTTGATCAGTACAATTATGAATTTGTATGAATTTCCCCTCTGGGATTAATAAAGTACATTAAATTAAAATTAAATTAAAATCTAATTAAATTAATTGCATAGGCCATGAACAAAATCAGCTTATTGACTTCCAGTGCTGTGTTAGCTTTCTCTATTTGATCCTCCTCTGATCTAGGGAACAGGTTCACTCTGTCAGTGTCACCCCTTCCCCTTTGTCCTTGTACCCTCTTCACTGCCTCTGCATAACTTATGTTGTTAACGGCTTTCACTTGCTCACTTTCCACAGCCCTCTTCCTGACTTCACAGCCACCAAATGTAACCCTGTGTTGCCCACCACAATTACAGCATTTATTTTGTACATCAGCTCTGCATTCCTCAACTCTATGTTCACCTCCACATTTGGGAAACCTCTGTTTTCCTTTACAAACTACTGCTATATGCCCATACCTCTGGCATTAATAACAGCAAAGTGGGGGAGGGACAGAAGCACATACATACTGTCCACCCTTTCTTTCACCATTTATAGTTTTTTGCAGTCTCTTTGCTCTATTCACATCGCCCCAAAAATACTTCGTTTCATTCTTTCCAAATCTTCATCTACAGGAATCCCTGTTATTACTCCTCTTGTCACTTTGGGCCAGTTGTTCAAAGGTAATCTGATCGGATTTTGGTTATCGGATTGGATCAAATCTTGAAAATGGGTTGTTCAAAAGGGAAAGAAGGATTCTGAAATCGGATTAGATCACGAAATCCAGTCCTAGTTTTAATCTGGATCAAACCTTCAGTTTGTGTTGTTCAGAACGTTTCAATAGGATTTGGATAACCTCGATCCAAGAAAACAGGATTATCCTGATCCCAACAGGGGGTAGGATTTCAAGGTGGATTTCAGGAAGAAAATGTACTAAAACTTTAAAATTGGTCAAATAATACATTTGTATCATTTAGTGTATATACTTTTATTTATATTTTGCACTTGACTTGTTTAAACGCTACTGTGATAAAGTAAATATAGTAGACATAGGCTACCAAATAAGCCTTTCAGTATAGTAAATTCAAAATAAAATAAAAAATGATCTTGTGAAAACAATGAAACCGTGAAACAATCCCCCCAAACAGATTTCAATAACCAACAAAAAAATATTAAATGTTTCTGTCATCACTGTATATTCATTTCAAAGAAACAATCATCAGAGATGAAACTGTCAAAAATAATGTCAAACAATTGCATCCCTGACTACACGTCCAGTCAGTCCCTCATTCTGACAGAACGCCAGAGGTTGGTCTGGTTCTTCAACAGGCTCAGGTGCATCATAAATATCATCACAGAGAGGGACATTGCGCCTGGTAGCAATGTTGTGCAGGACAATACACGCAAGTATTATGTTGGATGCTCCCTGTGGTTCCACTCGCAAGTAGTTAAGGCATGCAAAACGTCTCTTCAGAACTCCATTCAAACGCTCAATTGCACATCTTGTTTTGCAGTGAGCAGTGTTGAAGCGTGCCTGTGCAGGTGTGGTTGCTGCAAGAAAAGGAGTTATCAGCCATGGTAGGAGTGGATAGGCACTGTCTCCTAATATTATGCCATCCGGTCGGTTGGTTTGGAGCTCTCTGTATAAAGCACTCTCTCTCAGGATACGTGCATCATGAACAGACCCAGGCCACTTCACAACACAGTTTGTGATGATGAGGTCAGCGTCGCCCACAAGTTGGATGTTGATGCTGCGCCTCCCCTTTCTGTGGATGTACTCCCAATCCCTCGCATGAGGTGCTTGGATATGCACATGAGTGCTGTCAATAACCCCAATAGTATTGGGCATGTTCCCCAAAAGAAAAAACTTGTGCTTGGTCTGGGCAATCTGGTCATCCTTTGGAAGTGAAACAAATTGATTGACCAGGCTGGCCAATGCAACTGACACAGCTTTCACTACATCACTCACAGTTTATTTGTCCACTCCCATATTGTCACCAATAACTTGGTAGAAAGTCCCAGATGCATAAAAGCGCAGACCAATGAGGACCTGTTCTTCCACAGACAGACTGTGACTCCGTTGGGTTCTCCGTTGAAGCTTTGGCCTGACAAGGTCTGCAATGTACTTAATATCAGCATTCCCAAAGCGAAAGCGAGCATACAGTTCTTCAGTGGTGTATTGCTCCAGTGGTTTTGCACGCTCAACATATACCCTTTGACGGTATCCCCTTCCACCAAAATGGTGGTAGCGATGGACAATACCTGCCATGTCAGTGCCTCTCTCTGAGAAAGGCTGAATATAAGATGGGTGTCAAATACCCACCCACTCATTAGCTGATGTGCTTTGGCTTGTGTTCAATTAAATCAATCATGCCCAAGGCCTATAAATACTATGTTCACTACAACAGATGAGGTGGAACCATGGACTCAAAAGGACCTAATTTCACTGTTGCAGAAACCCATGCACTGCTGGAGGGTGTTAAGTGCCATTATGCCTCAACAGTAGGAAGCTCTGTTGCAAGTGGAATGGTGACTAACAAAAGGAAGAAAGACATTTGGGTTGAAATCACCCAGAATGTTAATGCAATGGGGTCTGGCCAGAAGAGGACCTTGGAGCAAGTTAAATTCAGATGGAAGAATCTGAGGGCCAGAGCAACAAAGGACCTTGCTGAAGCAAAAAACACCCAAACGGGCAACAAACCCCTTAAAGAAAGGTGAATACACGGATGTGGTTCTGGACATTATTGGAGGTGAGAACTCTAAAGCTCTGCACAGGATTCAAGGTGTTGTAGGGGATGGTGAGCCTACGATTGTAGAGGAAAGTGAGCCAGTTCCTCCTAATGCAGAGGAAACATTCATTCTGGATCTCAGCACTATTTCTGAAGAACAACCTGGATCCTCACCGGTAGAGCCAGCAGTCACAGGAGTTCAGAAAAGAGGTTTGAAGCGTCCTTTGCCAAATAATAATGATGATGCCTATGAATTACTTCTCAAACGAGAAACTGAAAGAGCAGAAGCACAGATACTCCTGGCAGACGAACAGATCAAGCTGACCAAACTGCAGCAAACCAAAGTGAAACTTCAGATCCACCTCCTAAATGCACAGCTTGAAAATGAGGAAGAACCCTGAACATTCTTTATTTTGTAACTATTGGACATTTAGCCTTTTTATTTAAGATGTTTTCAAAATATCCACAATGTATTTGTTAATGTATATTTGTTTTGTATTTGTTGTGGCTCAGATGAGGGGTCATAAAAGAAATTATGAATGGAAGTGGATGTTTGTTATTTTTGTGTTTTGTCTCAAGATAAAAAAACACTTACAGTGACCCCATGTTGGCTCTTCTTCCTGTTGTCATTGACATAGTTGTAGCCCACAGTGTGATATGTTGTCCCATTTAGAGCACTGGTAATCCAGATTTGGTAATCTTGAAAACTGTGTATCTGGATCAGGTTGATCCAATCCAATGTTGCTTTGAAAAACCAGCATAAAAGTAAGACAGATTACCTGATCCTGGGTAGCAAAAAATGGGATTTCCAAATCCGGATAATTTTGATCCATATTAAATGTTTTGAACAACTGGCCCTTTATTCTCACCCAGAATCCTTCTGTCACTTATCATTTTCTTGCAAATACTTTCCATTGACAAAGCTTTATTCTTCTGTTCCTTCATTTTGCATATAATCAACAAGTTTCCATCCCTCAAAGTCTTCTCCATCTCCACCTCTCCTAGCTTCTTTTTCAATTCCCAAAATCTATATTATCATCATCATCCTCATCTAATCCTACTACCTGATCCGCCATCCTGATCCAGTCACAAAACAATTCATGCCAACTCCCAAGTCCAAACTCTAGGAAATCGTTGTCAAATGCCAAAAATGAAAAATGTTGTTTGTAAATCCGTTTGTAATCCGTGCTCTCTTCGAGGACACAGTCTCTGTGTGTCATAATTACTATTCAATCAGAAACTGTATCACTGAGAAATTGGTCCAAAATAAAAATATGACATCAGACACTAATTTAATAATAAAGTAATATAATGTATGTGATGATGATGATGGTGATGATGATGGTGATGATGATGATGATGATGATGGTGATGGTGATGGGGATGATGATGGTGATGGTGATGATGGTGATGGGGATGGTGATGGTGATGGTGATGGTGGTGATGGTGATGATGATGGTGATGGTGATGACTTCACTCTATATATGCTTCCTTTAGGTAACATCATTAGAAATCACTCTGTAAATTTCCATTGTTATGCGGATGATACACAGTTGTATTTATCTATGAAGCCAGAAGAAAGTAATCAATTGACGAAACTTCATAATTGTCTTAACCCTCATGTGCTGTTGGGGATGTTTTCGTCCAGTAGGGGTCGGATTTTAGCCATTTTTTGGCCATTACTCAGCCTGTGTTTCAGCAAATGGTTTTTGGTCGGGCGCCTTACTTTAACATATATTACTGATATCATTTTACATATATGTTCTCTGTCTCTGTCTCTCTCTTTCTGTCTCATTGTGTCATACAGATTACTGTTCATTTATCATGTTGATCTGTTCTGTATGACATCTATTGCACGTCTGTCTGTCCTGGAAGAGGGATCCCTCCTCACTTGCTCTTCCTGAGCTTTCTACCATTTTTTCCCCGTTAAAGGGTTTTTTGGGGAGTTTTTCCTGATCAGCTGTGAGGGTCCAAACGACAGAGGGATGTCGTATGCTGTAAAGCCCTGTGAGGCAAATTGTGATTTGTGATATTGGGCTTTATAAATGAAATTGATTGATTGATTGATTGATCCTATTATATCTAACTTTATCTGATTATATCTGACTGTATCTGATTATGTCTGACTGTATCTAATTATATCTAACGTCATCTGATTATATCTGACTGCATCTGATTATATCTGACTGTATCTGATTATATCTGACTGCATCTGATTATGTCTGACTGTATCTGATTATATCTGACTGCATCTGATTATATCTGACTGCATCTGATTATATCTGACTGCATCTGATTATATCTAACGTCATCTGATTATATCTGACTGCATCTGATTATATCTGACTGTATCTGATTATATCTGACTGCATCTGATTATATCTAACGTCATCTGATTATATCTGACTGCATCTGATTATATCTGACTGCATCTGATTATATCTAACTTCATCTGATTATATCTGACTGTATCTGATTATATCTGACTGCATCTGATTATATCTGACTGCATCTGATTATATCTAACGTCATCTGATTATATCTGACTGTATCTGATTATATCTGACTGCATCTGATTATATCTGACGTCATCTGATTATATCTGACTGCATCTGATTATATCTCCATCTGATTATATCTGACTGTATCTGATTATATCTGACTGCATCTGATTATATCTAACGTCATCTGATTATATCTGACTGCATCTGATTATATCTAACTTCATCTGATTATATCTGAATGCATCTGATTA
>CM069312.1:7500-150000 GCA_035609425.1 Epinephelus awoara | reverse complement strand
GGCCACCACCAGATCTCAACCCCATTGAGCTGTTGTGGGAGCATCTTGACCGCATGGTACGTAAGAAGTGCCCATCAAGCCAATCCAACTTGTGGGAGGGGCTTCTGGAAGCGTGGAATGAAATTTCTCCAGATTACCTCAACAAATTAACAGGTCTGCAAGGCTGTAATTTCTGCAAATGGAGCATTCTTTGACAAAAGCAAAGTGTGAAGGAGAAAATTATTATTTCAAATAAAAATCATTATTTCTAACCTTGTTAATGTCTTGACTATATTTTCTATTCATTTTGCAACTCATTTGATAAATAAATGTGTGAGTTTTCATGGAAAACACAAAATTGTCTGGGTGACCCCAAACTTTTGGACGGTAGTATATATATATATATATATATATATATATATATAGATATGTGTGTATATATATATGTATATATATATATATATATATATATATATGTATATATGTATATATGTGTGTATGTGTATATATATATATATGTGTGTATATGTATATATATATATGTATATATATATATATATATATGTGTGTATATGTATATATATACATATATATATAATGTATGTGTATACATATGTACATACACGCCTTTGGAGACGGCTTATGGTAGAGAAATGAACATTAAATTCACGGGCAACAGCTCTGGTGGACATTCCTGCAGTCAGCATGCCAATTGCACGCTCCCTCAAAACTTGCAACATCTGTGGCATTGTGCTGCGTGATAAAACTGAACATTTCAGAGTGGCCTTTTATTGTGGCCAGCCTAAGGCACACCTGTGCAATAATCATGCTGTGTAATCAGCATCTTGATATGCCACACCTGTGAAGTGGGATGGATTATCTCGGCAGAGGAGAAGTGCTCACTCACACAGATTTAGACAGATTTGTGAACAATATTTGAGGGAAATGGTCTTTTGTGTGTATAGAAAATGTTTTATATCTTTGAGTTCAGCTCATGAAAAATGGGAGCAAAAACAAAAGTGTTGCGTTTATATTTTGTGTTGCGTTTATATTTTGTTCAGTATGTATATATATATATATATATATATATATACATACGTATACATATATATGTATATACATATATGTATATATATATATATGTATATATATATATATATGGGGCGGAGACATATATATATACATATATATATACATATATATATATACACATATATATATATACATATATATATACATACATATATACATATATATATACATACATATATATATATATACACACACACATATGTATACATACATATATATATATATATATACATATATATATACACACACATATGTATACATACATATATATACATATATATATACATATATATATACATATATATATATATATATATATATATATATATATATACATATATATATATATATATATATATATATATATATGGGGCGGAGACATATATATATATATATATTTGTCTCCGCCCCCTGCAGCAGCCGCCTGAGCTCGTGCACCGTCAGTTTATCTCAGCGTGTTCACGTGCTTTTGTTCTGAAAATCCCGTACAGGAAGCAGCTCCTCTACGTGTCAGACCGGAAGTCCACGTCAGTGCTCAGACCAGCTCAGACGGTGAACCGGGACCGGAGTCGCTTCTCTCTGGAGCCGACCAAATGGCGGACGAGGCCACGCGCAGAGCCGTGTCACAGATCCCGCTGCTGAAGACGCACGCGGGGCCGCGGGACCGCGCGCTGTGGCCGCAGCGGCTGAAGGAGGAGTACCAGGCTCTGATCCGGTTCGTGGAGCAGAACAAGGCGGCGGACAACGACTGGTTCCGCCTCGAGAGCAACGCGGACGGCACGCGCTGGACCGGTACGTGCTGGTTCATCCACGAGCTACTGCGCTACGAGTTCCGGCTGGAGTTCGACATTCCTGTGACGTATCCGGACACCGCGCCCGAGGTGGCGGTACCGGAGCTGGACGGCAAGACCGCCAAGATGTACCGCGGCGGGAAGATCTGCTTGACCGAACACTTCGCGCCGCTGTGGGCGCGCAACGCGCCGCGCTTCGGCCTGGCGCACCTGATGGCGCTGGGACTCGGACCTTGGCTGGCCGTGGAGATACCGGATCTGATCAGCAAGGGACACGTGGTCCACAAGGAGGGGCAGCGCGAGGCGGCGGCGGAGTGACATCATCGGACGAACCCGGACATTGACTGAAAACTGTTTGATACAGAGTGACGTCACGTTCAAGTATAATGATAAAGATATGAATGAGGATTGGCTGAGAGGTCACAAATAGATCTGACTGCAGAGATGATTAACAACAACAATAACAACACAGTGTTTATCTCAGTCTGTTTTACAGTTAGAATGATAAATAAATGAATGAGGTTTGGTTGAGAGGTCATTGACTGTAAATATGGTTCATAATAAAAAAAACAGTGTAACTAACATTAACCTGACGAATTAATGAAGGAGGTGTGGTCGACAGGTTATGATGTGACAAGAGATGATGCGACAGGTGATGGTGTGACAAGTTATGGTGTGACAGGTGATGATGTGATAGGAGATGATGCGACAGGTGATGGTGTGACAGGTGATGATGTGATAGGAGATGATGCGACAGGTGATGGTGTGACAGGTGATGATGTGATAGGAGATGATGCGACAGGTGATGGTGTGACAGGTGATGATGTGATAGGAGATGATGCGACAGGTGATGGTGTGACAGGTGATGATGTGATAGGTGATGATGTGATAGGTGATGATGTGACATCTGATGGTGTGACAGGTGATAATATGACGTGATGGTGTGACATAGTGTTGCACGGTATACCGGTACTAAAATAGTACCGCGGTACTAGAGTATTCCAAACGGTACTATACTGCAAAATACCGGTACTTTGAAATTGATTCAATTCATTAATTTAGTAAATTTATTTTACTCATTTATGCACACAAACACCTTTCTTGTTCTATTGGAGCACAGATTGCACAAGTGGTGTGTATGACAACACCTGTATCAACATATGCAGCTGGCACACGTGAAAAAAGACGAGAAAATCTGCCTCGCAAAGGGAGACAACACGAGAAACATTTGAATAACCAAACCGTGATGTCCGTACCGAGGTACTTTCGAACCACGATTTTTTGGTACTGTTACACCCGTACTGTTTATTGTTCTAAATTTTTGTAGCCAAAAGGACTTTTCCTTAGGAAAAGTACCGAAAAGTATCAAAGTATCGAAATTCATATTGGTATGGGTACCGAAACAAAGATTTTGGTATCATGACAACACTAGGTGACATTTGATGATGTGACATGTGATGGTGTGACATATGATGGTGTGACATGTGATGGTGCCAGATACAGATACAACAGGCCCGTTTCCACTGCAGGAATAATTTTACGGGGCTGGGGCCGTCTGTGCGCAGCCCCCGAAGGACAGAGTTCCAGAACTTTTACAGGGGCTAAACAAGTCCCTGCCTCGGAGTAGGTACTCAGTATGGCCCCGAAAAACTCCTGGCTGGGGCTTGGGGTTTACTTGGTGCTGATTGGCTATACTCAAGGCCACGTCAACAGAAAGCGACAAAATAGCCGGCATTTTTAAAACTCAGTAGATGAGGATTAGGTCGTTCATAGCTTCCACTGCCATGTAAACAAAGAGACACAGAAACCCAGCAACCACCTCAGCTCCTTCCACGTTGATTATCGTCTTTCTTATGTCTGCTTTCTTTTTCTTACCTCGGCTGCGTACTTCTGCTTCTTCTTCTTTGTTGTTGTTGTTCTTCTTTGCCCCAGTTAACATGGTCGTGCAACGATTCCGTCACATCCAGAACTCGGTAATTTTACAGGAACCTTCCTCCTACTCCGCTCTCTCAGTGGAGACACGGCGTTTGAGAGGGCCGAGCGAGAGGACGTTCCTGTAAAGTTCCTGCCCCCCAAATAGTACCAGGAACTTCTTCAGTGGAAACGGGCCTATATAACCATAGATATACATAGAAAGGCTAGATGGCTGATGGGACTTTCGCCGGCGACGTCACCGAGCGGCCATTTTACCTAGGGGGACTTTCCTCGCGCACTCTACAGTAGTGGACGGAAGGTGAGCGACCGACACAAACAAAAATACACTTAACTCGCTGAAATCTTGACGGATTTACAAACGGTTTGGTTTATTAAAAACCTTATTAACGTGGCTATGATTCAGGCCGCGCGGACATGCTGAAAGTGCAGCTTTTCTTTTCGAAAATCGATTTCATTTTGCTGCATAGTTGTGTGTCTGTCACAGCCATTTGCAAGGCTGCAATCTGGGAGTTTCAATTATTATATAGGTTTCTGTGAGACCAATAATAATTTTGTGACAACCACATATTTTGTCTAAATGACGATTTGTGTGGATGCAGTTGTGTTTATTAGCTAGCAAAGAAACAAGAGGTTGTGAATGTGACATAGTGGGCCACTGGGACTATTACAAAGTAGCCTAGACATAATTCTTTACAGGTGGGAAAGGCAGAATTACTCCTTTGTTTTAACATACATCATCATATCATCATATGATTTCCAAGCTGTTTCATTAGTAAAACATATCCTTAATTTAGATTCATTGTGATACAGTAAATGCCTGGCTTTGTGTTTACAGAAATACTCAACACAGTTCAAGATGCCAGACTTTAGTGCGGCACATGGATGCGCAAATGAACGTTCTGTCCACACAAGAGCCCGTGGAATCACCTTTCATTCGTAAGAAATGACTTGAGGGACATATTTAATAAAGTATATAAAAAAAAAAATAAATATTTAGGATAATTGTTACTAATGTAGTTAAATTTGTACAATACAAGTTATTTTCACCCTGACATTTTAGAAATGCTTCTACCATTTGTTTACATAATAATCATTGAATATTTCTTTTTCACATTTTTTTTTAACATGTTACTGTTATTGACTTATTTAAGTTTACATAATGGCATTCAAGCATAGGCTACATGAATTACCCCAACAATATCATAATTTAGCTCTGTATTTTTGTCTTTACCATTAATGTTAAAGGTAAGAAGGGTGTAAAATGTTGTCAATAATTCATATCTCGGTATCTTCTCATGTTTTTAAGGTTGAGTGACTGTTGATTTGGAGTGAATGTTGAATTGTTTTGTAATTGTGCACATCTGGTTAATAAAAGAACCTTTATGTCATGTTACTGAATGTGTTTATTTTAATTTTTATATTAAAATATATGTAGCAGAACGGGTAAGATGAAAGAACCATCCCCTTTATCTTTAAAACTATACACATGAGTTGTTATGTGACCCTAAAATAACACAAACATAATTTCCAACAGGCCGTGGAATTTTTTACATTTGTGGTATAATTATTTATATGTTAAAGCAAATAAAAAAATAAATAAAAAAACACTGACAATTTAATTTTAACTGTGTGTGTATGCGTGCAGCTATGGCAGGTATTGCTCTACTCTCTACTTTTTTAATTTAATATGAAAGTCCATGGTTATAATTATCCGTAAATATGCAGAAACATAACTACATCTCTGGCGTTTATAACAAACCAATCCGTTTGAAAATCAGTTGAAATTTGAGCAGGATATGGTCATTAAAACAGTACATGCACCATAGACATTAATGTTATCAGTGGGCCAGCAGCCCCGAGGTAAGATGGCCGCCGTGTGACGACGTCAGTCCCCATTGGCTCACAGCGTAGGTAAGCTATCTAGCCTTTCTATGTATATAACCAGATACAGTCAGAAAGTGTCGAGATAAAAAAAATCTCAGTGTCTATTTTTTGTCACGTCTTTATTTGTTTCATTTTTCAGTCAAACGTTTTCTGTCAGTAAACTTGGATAACCTCCGCCCACTCGGTCTGAGGCCACACCCCATTTTCCTGTACGTTGCTAGGCGACGACTTCCAGTCCCAGCTCCTCACTGGGATGCTCCATGTGGTGCCGTAGTTCGCTGTCACATAGTCCAGTGTTTCACAAGGAACGCGAACTTTCAGCTCCAGAAGCTCTGCCCAGCAGAGCGTAAAGCGAGGGAAGAAGTACCTGAAGGAAAAAAAACAACAAAAAAATCTTTATTTAAAACATTTTTATCTGCAAACAGTCAAACCCACCAACGTCACTGTGATGATGTCACTGACTCATGTTTCCCAACAGGTGGTCACAGGTCTGCTCTGATTGGATGGCAGGTAAAAAATCAATCAATCAATCAATCAATCAATCAATTTTATTTATAAAGCCCAATATCACAAATCACAATTTGCCTCACAGGGCTTTACAGCATACGGCATTCCTCTGTCCTTTGGACCCTCAAAAACAATCTTTATTTTGAAGTCCAGGGAATTAGTAACAGAGCTTTTATTTTGAAGAGCTGTTTCCTGCTGCAGAGTGACAGACGGACAGGTGTGAACCTCCACAGGATGCCAAAAGTACAAGGATGTTCCTCTGCAGCAGGTCACAGTTTACAGTCTGTTCTGACCCACAATCTTCTGAAACTCACGATACGTCACATCGACTGAGCCACAGACAGTTGACAGATGATTGACAGACGACAGATGATTGGCATACAACAGATGATTGACAGATGACAAATGATTGACAGACGACAGATGACCAGTCTAACATTAATAACATGAATATTAATTAATTAAGTAAGCAAAATATTAAAGCTGCAAGCAGCAATGAACCGGCCCTCGCACCTTCAAACAACTTGGGGGTGCTGGCAGGATGCAGGCTAACGCATCAGTTCATTTCTGTCAAAGTCAGACGGTACATAAAGGAGTGAGATGGCATATTCTTCATTCAGTCCTGAGATGACTATTTCACATTTTGTACCACTTCCTCTTCCCACTAGAGGGAATAAGAGAAGGAACTAATGATATATGATGTTCCTATACATAAAATATAGACTACAGCATGTGAATGTCAGGTAAATAAAAAAATAAGTGTTCTAAAAGACATACTTCCTTTTGCAGCTAGGTGGCACTGTACTCATCACTGAATATTGACACATAGATCTGTTCAGGGTGGGACTGTCATCAATCCTGTGAAGTTTGGGGAAGATTGGATCATGTATACTGGAGTTACAAACCACTTCCTGTTGCATAGCGACACATGCAAGTTTAACGCCTTGCCACGGTCACATGGTTTGATGAAAACTCAAGCTTGTTATAACTTTTCTTCTTCAAGGTCTTTCAGTGGGACAGACCAACATTTGAAGTTGAATAAAATCTGTAGAACAATTTCTTTAATTTACAAGCCCTGGAAATGGCCAAAAATGCACAAAAGGGGTACAAGTAAATTCAAAATGGCGGACTTCCTGTTGAGTTTGGAGCATGGCTCCAGGAGGCTGTTTTTGTACATGAGAGAGTGTTACAGGTGCCTACCAAGTTTCATACATGCAGGTCAAATCAGCTTTGGGGGCTGCTTCATTAAAATATTCTAGGGGGCGCTGTTGAACCATCTTGGTGCATCAAAGCACAAAAATCACATCAGACAAAAGGACTTGAGACCTGTGAGGTGTATGCAGAGACGGATTTTGGCTAACGCACACAACGCACGTTGCCTAGGGCCCCAACCGAGCGAAAAGGCCCCCCCAACGTCGCTTACAAGTAACAGAATATCAGTCCCAGCCAGCTGTGAGCGTCGCGTCCTGCAGCAGCGAGCAGCTCTGCTGAAAGTGCCAAGACAAATCTCAAGTAGGGTTGCCACCCGTCCCGTTTTTCCCAGAATTGTTCTCTTTTCTCATCAGCTGTCCCGGGGAAAAAAATCTCTCCCGGGACACAATTTGTCCCGTTTTTTGGGGAACGATGCATAGTGCGTCCAAATTCACACCTGTTCTTCTCTATGGTTTTTCTCCGCAACCGTGCGTCATAGCGAGAAACCACACATATCACGTGAAACAGCGGAATCGTAGCTTTCCGAATGTTTTCACAGCGAAAAAAAAATGATAAAGTTACACTAAAATGATGTATAACAGAGCTTTCATACAGCTCTGCACACACATTAGCCTACTCTTGGATGAATTACTCGCGAATGCAGGGTCGCACAGAAATGCCACGCATATCACATGAAAGCGCAGGAGCAGAGCTTTCCAATGATACCACACACATCATTGTGCTGTCATCCCATCATGCTATACATACAGATCAATTGTCTACCAAATTAAATCCTGACGAATTTCTTTACAACCCATTATACAGATGTTGTTATCAGTCACTTCATATAGTGAGGAATATCGTATCTTACCACGTCTTAGGCTTGCCTGTGTTTCTCCCTGTCTATCCACATTTGTAGTCCGGCTTTCATGATGCAAATATCTCCATATTGTCCAGTTGACACTCCATCAAACTTTGTATGACAAGACCAGCCACTTCACCTTTGCGCACCCAGACAGCTGTAGCCTAATTATGCATGCTAACAGGGCCGTAGTCACGATATACATTGAGGGGGACATTTGCATTAAGCATTTAAGCATTTGCTTAAGAGAAGCTGTTTTCTTTAGTTCATGACTCTTACTTTACTTAACATTAACACCACACCCCTACAAGCCACCAGACACCCCAATATTCCTCTAATTCTACGGTTTCTACCTTAAAACGTCCAAAATTTGGCACCGAACGCCACTCCAAGGGCCCCTGGATAGAGGGCCTGCCTAGGGCCCCCTACAGGCTTCAGCCGGCACTGGGTGTATGCAACACTTGGTGAGTTTTCAAACATCCCTTGTCCCTTCAAAACAACATTGTGTTTAATGGCGAACAAGGTGGCGCTACAGTGACAGCGTTTGATGAAAAATCAAGAGCTTCATTTTTGAGTATTGTCAAAGTCTAAGGACTTTTTATGAGCACATTTCGGGTGCCTCTGATTAAGCTGCTAGAAGACGGATATCAAAGAATGAACTAAGTGACTTTCTGTTGCCAGTAAGTGGCGCTATGACATTGATTCAAAATTCCTCTGTAGATGTGTTCAGGGCTGGACTGTCATCATTTGTGTGAAGTTTTGGCAAGATATTCCCACGTGGAGTCAAGTTACAGCAAAGTTTATCATCATGGCGAAACATCAAAATTTGTTGCCACACCATGGCCACGCCCTTTGACCCCTGGAAATGGCCAAAAATGAGACCCTCAAAATATCAAACTTTTCACCAGTTCAGATACGTCTGCAAAGTTTCATGAGTTTTGGGATATGTTAAGCCTCCCTGAGGGCAATTCATTTGGGGGAAGAAGAATTCCTTCAATTTCAATAGGGTCCTTGCCCTGCGTACTCAGGCCCTAAAAAACAACAAACAGTGACAGAGCTGCAGGTGTAGAATAAAATAGAACAGAATAGAATAGAGTAGAACCAACTTTACTGATCGCACGAGGGGCAATTCCTTTGTAGCTTCCCCATCCCACAATGTACGAACAACAATCCATGCCAAGCACAGTCCAGGCCATGGCCACGCCCTTTGACGAAAACTCAGTTTCCACAATAATGCATGATCATGGTCTTACGGCTTTTTTGACCAAGTTTGAGTACGTTGTGGTCAAATTTGTAGGAGATATTCATCAAAGTCTAAAACATGACATTTCCTGTTGTCAGTAGGGGGCGCTATATTTATCACTAATTACTGACATGTAGATGTGTTCAGGACGGGACTGTCATCAATCTTGTGAAGTTTGGGAAAGATTGGACCATGTAAGCCGGAGTTATAAACTACTTCCTGTTTCGTGGCGAGTCCCCTAACTTTGATGCCATCCCACGGTCACACAGATTGACGAAAACTCAAGCTTCAAATAACTTTTCATCTTCAAGGTCTTGGGGTGGGACAGACCAAGGTTTGAAGTTGATCGGATGAAATCTCTAGGACTAGTTCATTCGTTACTGGAAATGGGCCAAAATGCACAGAAAATTTCACAGTAAATTCAAAATGGCCAACTTCCTGTTGGGTTTAGAGCATGCCTCCAAGAGGCTTTTTATGTCTCGGAGCGTTACATAAGCCTGCCAAGTTTCAAACTCCTGGGTTAAACCAGCTTAGGGGCTGTTTCGTTGAAATTTTGTAGGGGGCGCTACTGAGCCATTTTTTGGAACCGAAGGCTGATACCCTTAAAATATCAAATTTTTCACCGGTTCTGATATATCTGCAGTTTCATGAGTTTATGAGAATGTTAAGCCTCCCAAAAAGGCAATTTATTTGTAAGAAGAAGAAGAAGAATTTCTTGCATTTGAATAGGGTCCACCCTAAATATAAATATAAGAAAGAAAGACCTTAATCCCTTCTATTTTGTCAGGACATTATTTGCTAAACTAACTACCATTTAAGTTTAGTAACCGAATAGCTGAAGGGGTACAAGATTTAGAGTAGCCATTAGTCCTGCTCAGAGGTAGGCAACAGTGAAAAACTCTTGAGACAGGACATGGAGATGTTGATTAATAATGCTCTTCCCCTTCTCAACCATCTGATTCTCCCAGAGGGACAGACAGACAGACAGACAGACAGAGGGACAGGGGGACAGGAGGACAGACAGACAAAGGGACAGACGGACAGACAGGAGGACAGAGGACAAGAGGACAGGACAGAGGGACAGGAGGACAGAATGACAAAGGGACAGACAGACAGACAGACAGAAGGGGCAGAGGTACAGACAGACAGAGGGACAGACAGACAGAAGGGCAGAGGGACAGACAGGAAGACAGATGGAGAAGAGGACAGAGGGACAGAGGGAATGCAGGTCTCTCTGCCTCACTGCAGTCATTTTGGAGCAAGCCTTAACTCTGCTCTGAAGGCTGTTCTTATCCTTAACAGAGAGAATATTAAAGCATCAGATAAAAGAAAAAGTTCAAAGACTTTCAATGAAAGAACAATAAAAAGAACTCAAGATTTTCCCATTGACATTAAAGGAATTCAACTTCCTCAGCAGGTAAATCCTCTGCTGACCCTTATTAACAATGGACTCTGTGTTCATGTTGAACTTCAGTTTACAGTCAAACACAGCACCCAGGTGTTTGTAAGACACCACAATCTGAACATTTATGAACATACTGTTCATAAGTCCTCAGAATAGTGTTCAAACGGCAGTAATTAAAATCACAGAGGACGAATCTCGGAGCATCTGGGCATATAGCGTCAAGGCGGCTTGTTACGTCAGCAATCAGCTGAGCAGCAGCTGATGTGTTGGCACGAGGGTGGATGTAAACAATGGTGAAGAACAGTTACTGAAACTCCTGAGGCCAGTAAAAAGGCCGGACTGAGATGGTCAAAAGTTCAATCTCAGGGGTACAAATCTTCTCCCAAATCACGACAGTGTGACAGAGCAGCACACACCACCTCCCCTGTCACTTGTTGGTGATCTCCGGTGACCGGTCCAGTCAGAGCGCAACGCCAAACCCACTAAGTGACAGGTCCTTGTCCCAATCTGAATCACTTAGCCAGGGCTAGGTGAAGGCAGGTAAGCAGGTACCCTTCACTTAGTGTTTAAATTCGGCCCAGGCCTCCAGCTCATCCAACTTGTTGTGGAGAGACTGTGCGTCACAGAGCAGAATCGAAGGAAGAGCAGGTAGCTTGCGGCGGTCATGAAGGCTCATATTCTTGAGTCTCCGGCGAATTCCACCTCTTTTCCCTCTTTTCTGACGGGTGGGTTTGGCTCTAGCATCGGTTCTGCTGAGCTCTGACGGAATATTCACCAGCACAACACTGTTACTTGTCTGAAGTTACAAGAGAAACTCCCGAGAGCATGTAATCCTGCCGGGTAAACACTGTGATATGCGTTCACTCCGTTCTGTGACTCCGTACCAATACAGAGACCGAGGAGCAGAACACAAAGCAGCACAAACAGATCCACAGGCGGCCTCATAGTCTATAAACTGGGTGCTTGAAACACCAAAGAGAAACAATCATACACAACATGAAACACCTCACACCATGTGAGGCCATGAGATGGTGTATCATCTCTAGTCAACAACTCTCTGTACTTCTGATCTGTAATGTTGACAGGAAGTGACCACCATGAGACTGTGTATCATCTCTAGTCAACAACTCTCTGTATTTCTGATCTGTAATGTTGACAGGAAATGACCACCACGCGAGTAGTGGCGAAATACCTCGATAGCATCGTTAATGTGGTCTGTAGGATTTGCAGTGGTTAGGGTTTGGCGCTGATTGGCATATGCTAGACCCAACCCCCCCCCCCGGCGTTCATTGGTCCGTCCATCGCTTGGACGAGATAAATCGCAAATTCATTGCAGTATGCCAGACCAGAGATGCAAGCCTACTCAGTTGAGTGGGCGGGGTCTATGGTCTGGAACCAGGCTACGGATGATACACAGTTGTATTTATCGATGAAGCCAGAAGAAAGTAATCAATTAACTAAACTTCATAATTGCCTTAATGACATAAAAACCTGGATGAGCACCAACTTCCTGATGTTAAATTAAGACAAAACTGAAGTTATTGTTCTTGGCCCCAAACAACTCAGAGACTCTTTATCTGATGACATAGTTTCTCTCGATGGCATTGCTCTGGCCTCTACCACTACCGTAAGAAACCTCGGAGTAACATTTGATCAAGATCTGTCTTTCAATTCTCATTTAAAACAAACCTCACAGACTGCATTTTTTCATCTGCGTAATATTGTGAAAATTAGGCCTATCCTGACCCGAAAAGATGCAGAAAAATTGGTCCATACTTTTGTTACCTCAAGGCTGGATTACTGTAACTCTCTATTATCAGGTAGCTCTAGTAAGTTTTTCCTGATCAGCTGTGAGGGTCCAAAGGACAAAGGGATGTCGTATGCTGTAAAGCCCTGTGAGGCAAATTGTGATTTGTAATACTGGGCTTTATAAATAAAATTGATTGACTGATTGAATTGAACGTCATCATTTTACCGTCTCTGACGTCAGAGTGAAGTTTGAGCCTGACGGAATGTTTGAGTCACAGTGACCTTTGACGCCGGCTCTGAGGCATAAAGACAGGAAGTGGTGCAGGTCGTAGCTGAAGTCCTACAGACTGTCTGTTTTAACTTGAACTCACACATGCCTGTGTATTATGGGATGTCATGATGTCAGTTGTCATGGCTGCACTGTAGCTATAGCGGTTCCTAATAAAATGATAACACAGATTGATGTTATAAGCTGCTTGGTGGTTGGTTTTATCTGACAGCAAATAAAAGTCATGACATCTGACGGGAAGAAAAATTAATGGTATTTACTTGAACTTCCTGCCGCTCTTCGCCTGTGTCCCTCCGTTCCACACAACGTCTCGATCCTCATAGAAAAAGAAAATGTCCAGTTTGATGTCGTCACTCAGAAATGAAAGTTCTAGACTGTCCTCCACCTGCATTTCAAAATAAAATACACACAACATAAAACACACTCACCAAAATAAAACACATCCGCCAAAATAAAACACACATCAAAATAAAAACACGTCAAATAAAAGTTGAGTTGTGCATAACAACCTCATAAAAATTAAAACCTCTTCTGTGACAGAAAGACAAAACAGGAGAATCAAATGTGGACTGTTAAATATCAGATCTCTATCGTCTAAAGCAGTGTTAGTAAACAAATTAATATCAGATAATCATATTGATTTACTCAGTCTCACCGAAACACGGCTGTGTCCAGATGAATATATTAGTCTAAATGAATCCGCTCCTCCCAGTCATAATAATACCCACATTCCTCGAGGCAGCGGCCGAGGAGGGGGAGTTGCAGCCATTTTTAACACTAGTCTGTTAATCAGCCCTAAACCTAAACTAGACTATAATTCATTTGAAAGCCTCTTTCTTAGTCTTTTACATCCGACCTGGAAAACCTCGCAGCCACTTTTATTTGTGACAGTGTACTGTGCCCTTAGCAGTAATGATTTTATGAGCTTTTTAAATGACAAAATTCTAACTATCAGAGGCAAAATTCATGACCTCCTGTCCTCAGATAGTACCTATCTAACCTCAAACACGGCTGTAAGACCTAATATATATTTAGATTGCTTCTCCCCAATCTCTCTTCAAGAATTGACCGCAGTGATTTCTTAATCTAAATCATCAACGTGTCTCTTAGACCCCATCCCAACTAGGCTACTCAAGGAGGTCTTCCCTTTATGTCAAAGATCCTTGAGAAAGTAGTCGCAGACCAGCTGTGTAATTTTCTCCATGATAATAATTTGAGGAATTTCAGTCAGGATTTAGAGTGCATCATAGCACTGAGACAGCACTAGTTAAAATTACAAATGACCGTCTGATTGCTTCAGACAAATGACTCGTCTCTGTACTTGTTTTACTAGATCTTAGTGTGGCGTTTGACACAACTGACCATCAAATTCTGCTTCAGAGAACACTTAATTGGCCTAAAAGGTTCTGCACTAAGCTGGTTTAAATCTTATTTATCTGATCGTTTTCAGTTTGTTGACGTTCATAATGAATCATCCTTACGTACTAAAGTTTCCGCAAGGTTCTGTGCTTGGACCAATCCTATTTACTCTATATATGCTTCCTTTAGTAACATCATTAGAAATCAGTAATATTTTAGTTTTAGTTTTATATTGTAGTCTTTTAATTCTCATTTAAAACAAACCTCACAGACTGCATTTTTTCATCTGCGTAATATTGCGAAAATTAGGCCTATCCTGACCCGAAAAGATGCAGAAAAATTGGTCCACACTTTTGTTACCTCAAGGCTGGATTACTGTAACTCTCTATTATCAGGTAGCTCTAGTAAGTCCTTAAAAACTCTCCAGCTAATTCAAAATGCAGCAGCACGTGTACTAACAGGAACTAAGAAACAAGATCATATTTCTCCTGTTTTAGCTTCTCTGCACTGGCTCCCTGTAAAATTTAGAATTGAATTTAAAATCCTACTGTTAACTTATAAAACTCTAAATGGTCAAGCTCCATCATATCTTAGAGAGCTCATAGTGCCATATTATCCCACCAGAACTCTGTGCTCTGAGAACGCAGGGTTACTCGTGGTCCCTAAAGTCTCCAAAAGTAGATCAGGAGCCAGAGCCTTCAGCTATCAGGCTCCTCTCCTGTGGAATCATCTTCCTGTTACGGTCCGGGAGGCAGACACCGTCTCCACATTTAAGACTAGACTTAAGACCTTCCTCTTTGATAAAGCTTATAGTTAGGGCTGGCTCAGGCTTGCCTTGTACCAGCCCCTAGTTAGGCTGACTTAGGCCTAGTCTACCGGAGGACCCCCCTATAATACACCAGGCACCTTCTCTCTCTCTCTCTCTCTCTCTCGTCCTATTACTGCATCTTGCTAACTCGGCCATTCTGGATGTTTCTAACTCGGCTTCTTCTCCGGAGCCTTTGTGCTCCACTGTCTCTCAGGTTGCCAACTCGTAATGCAGCGGTGCCTGGATGGTGTGACGTGTGTGGTTGTGCTGCTGCCGTGTTCCTGCCAGATGCCTCCTGCTGCATCATTAGTCATACTTCTACTGTTATTATTACACGTATGATTATTGTCACACATGTATACTATCAGATATTAATATATTATTACTAATTATAATATTATTACTTTCACTAATGGTGTTGTAAGCTACTGTCATTACCGTCTGTCCTGCATCTCTCTCTCTCTCTCTCTGTCTCATTGTGTCATACGGATTACTGTTAATTTATCATGTTCATCTGTTCTGTACGACATCTATTGCATGTCTGTCCGTCCTGGAAGAGGGATCCCTCCTCAGTTGCTCTTCCTGAGGTTTCTTATGTTTTTTTCCCTGTTAAAGGGTTTTTTTGGGGGAGTTTTTCC
The DNA here is from genome assembly GCA_035609425.1 of Epinephelus awoara. Classification (NCBI taxonomy): domain Eukaryota; kingdom Metazoa; phylum Chordata; class Actinopteri; order Perciformes; family Serranidae; genus Epinephelus; species Epinephelus awoara. Next base: position 134,268 of record CM069312.1, on the reverse strand, counting down.
TTATCCGCTGTGAGGGTCCAAAGGACAGAGGGATGTCGTATGCTGTAAAGCCCTGTGAGGCAAATTGTGATTTGTGATATTGGGCTTCATAAATAAAATTGATTAATTGATTGAATTGCTAAAACAGAGTAAAACACACATAAAATTTAAACACACAAATTAAAGAAACACGTCAAAATAACAGACCACTACTACAGACTATAACTACAAACTACTAAATTAAAACATACATCAAAATAAAAACACATCAAATAAAACACACAAATTAAAGAAACACATCAAAATAAACATCAAAATAACAGAACACAAAAAACAAAAACAAAGTTTTCACCTTTCCAAATTTGTGTTTGAGTGCCAGGCCGGCGTCCCTGAACGCCGTGATGATGTCAGACCTGAAGTCCACGCTGAATATGCCAATATCGACGTCACGGCTGTACGAGATAACGCTGCACTGCCTGAACCAGCCTGCAGGGGGCGACAGACAGCCACAGAGGACATATACTGACCAGGTTAACAACATGTTAATGATTATTGTCACACATGTATACTATCAGAAATGATTACTTTTATTAATGTTGTTATAAGCTACTGTCATTACAGTCTGTCCTGCATCTCTCTCTCTTTCTGTCTCATTGTGTCACACGGATTACTGTTAATTTATCATGTTGATCTGTTCTGTACGACATCTACTGCACGTCTGTCTGTCCAGGAAGAGGGATCCCTCCTCAGTTGCTCTTCCTGAGGTTTCTACCGGTTTTTTCCCTCATTAAAGGGTTTTTTGGGGAGTTTTTCCTGATCCGCTGTGAGGGTCCAAAGGACAGAGGGATGTCGTATGCTGTAAAGCCCTGTGAGGCAAATTGTGATTTGTGATATTTTATAAATAAAATTGATTGATTGATTGATTGATCATAATCACAGATGACCACAGACCATTACTACAGACTACAGACCACCAAAGACCATAATCACAGACCACCACAGACCATTACTACAGACCGAAATTACAGAGCACTGCAGACCACCACAGACCATTACCAGACTACAGACCATAATTACAGACCACAACAGACCATTACCAGACTACAGACCACCAAAGACCATAACAGACCACCAAAGACCATTACTACATACCATAATTACAGACCACCAAAGACCATTATTACAGACCATGATAACAGACCACCACAGACCATTACTACAGACCATAATTACAGACCACCACAGACCATAATTACAGACCACCAAAGACCATTACTACAGGCTATAATCACAGACCATTACTACAGACCATAATTACAGACCACCACAACAGACTATAACCAGACCACCGCAGACCATAACTACAGACCACTACAAACCATAACTACAGACCATAACTAAAGATCACTACAAACCATAACTACAGACCATAACTAAAGATCACTACAGTCCATCACTACCGACCACTACATTCCATCACTGCAGACCACTGTAGACCATGACTACAGACCATTACAGACCATAACTACAGACCATATCTACAGACCACTACAGATTATAACTACAGACCACTATAGACCATGACTACAGACCACTATAGTCCATTACTACAGACCACTACAGATCACTACTACAGACTTAACTACAAGACTATCACAGACCATAACTACATACCACTACAGTCCATCACTACTGACCACTACATACCATCACTGCAGACCGCTGTAGACCATGACTACAGACCATTACAGACTATAACTACAGACCACTACTACAGACTGTAACTACAGACCACTACAGATCACTACTACAGACCATAACTACAGACCATCACAGACATAACTACAGATCACTGTAGACCAATGTCGACCATAGAAGTAGACCATTAAAGGGACAGTACACCCAAAAATGAAAATTCAGCCACTATCTTATCACCCAGATACCGATGGAGGCTCAGGAGAAGTTTTAGAGTCCAACTCCACCTAATGGAGGCTGACGGCGCCCCAGATTGAAACGTCCAAAAACACATAATTGTAACCACAAAATATCTCCATACTGCTCGTCCGTAGTGATCCAAGTGTCCTGAAGCCAAGGCATAAAACGTTGTTTGGAAAAACGTCATTTGAACTCTGTTTTTAGCCTTATTGTACCCTGCAGCTCTGACTGCCTCTCTGGGCACCCCGAGAACAGCGCAAGCATGTGAACACACATGAACACGGTGTCCATGTCTCACACAAGCGCGCACACGTATGGTGCACAGAGAGGCACTTAGAGCTACAGCTAAAAACAGAGTTCAAATGACGTTTTTCCAAATAACTTTTTATGTCGAGCACTGCAAACTAGGGCTGTCAAAATTGCTCAGAAATGATGTTTGAATATTCCTTCTAAAAATAACTCATAGGTTTGAACCATTCGAAAAAAATTTTTTCGCATTATGTCCACAAGAGGACAAACTAATTCAAAGAAACACACTTATAATATATATGTATTAACACAAGGAAACATAACTACTTGTAGGTATTTTTCTTTCAACATAAACATCTTTGAAAGCATTTACATACCTATACATTAAAACACATAAAACAATTATCTATAACATTACGTTATAAATGACCATGGACCTCTTGCAGACAGCTACATGGTGTTTTTTTTCCCCCTCCACAATCGAATAACAATTTTCACATTCGAAGCTCAATTTTTTTTCTGATTCAAATTTAAATTTGAATTTAGAATATTCGTTGACAGCCCTACTGCAAACCACCACAGACCATTACTACAGACCATCCCTACTGACCACAACAGACTATAACTACAGACCACTGCAAACCACCACAGACCTTAGGCCGTTTCCACTGAAGAAGTTCCTGGTACTATTTGGGGGGCAGGAACTACTACAGGAGCGTCCTGTTGCTCGGCCCTTTCAACCGCCGTGTCTCCACTGAGAGAGCGGAGTAGGAGGAAGGTTCCTGTAAAGTTACCAGGCTTTGTATGTGAAGTAATCATTGTGCGACTATTTTGACCGGGGTGATGTAGGGGCGTAGGGACGCCGTTAGCGGTGTCTGTAATAACTCCAGTCACAGTCCGTGAAAAAAATATTTTTTCCAGCGGATGTCTTAGTTACAACATGATTGAGCTAACTGGAGTAGTTTCATGTTGTATCTGACAATGGGAGGCTTTTAACAGATGACGTCCTGATGCTAGCTTTGCTGCTGCAGCCACTGATGCTTTCTAGACATCGTGGTTTCCCAAAACTGAATAAATACCACACGTAGCTACACACTACTGCTTTGCTAGCTCAATCATGTTGTAACCAAGACATCTGTTTCTTGAGTTATTACAGTCACTGCTAACAGCTAACGGTTAACCCAGCTAATCTATGATAACCATGTTATTAATTACAAAACGTCACATCCCGCCTTGAGTATATCCAATCAGCACCAAGTAATCCCCAAGGCCCAGCCAGGAGTTTCTCGGGGCCGTTCTGAGTACCTACTCCGAGGCAGGGACTTGTTTAGCCCCTGTAAAAGTTCCAGAACCCTTGCCTTCGGGGGTGGTTCCTGCGGTGGAGACACGCACCAACAGCCCCTGCCCCATAAAATTACCCCGAAGTTCCTGTGGTGAAAACGGGCCTCATTACTACAGACTAGGGCTGACCAAAAAAATTTGAAGCTTCGAAGCTTCGTTCGATGGCACGGGATTCGATTGTGGAAAAAAAAAATTGAAACTCCGGTGCTTTTTTCCCCCTTTTTTTGGGGGGAGGCCTTAAACACAACACTAACCCACACCAGTCCGATACTGACAACGAGTGCACTCAGAGCTGGCAGACAGGTCCAAGAGGTCATGGTTGCACTTTAAAATATGCCCCAACAACCCCCAGAAAGCAGAGTGCCAGATTTGCCAAAAGCAATTGGTATATCACAACTCAACAACAAATTTGGGAAATCACTTGAAAAACGTTAAGTAGTAACTAGTAGACCAATATGCATTTTCCAGTTCCACTGGTCCGCTCCGACTCTGGTGTCAGAGACACTTCTGATGCTCTGAGATGTGCATCTGTTTGATTGTGCTGCAGTGTGTGCCAAAGTTTTTTTAGTGTTCAATCAAAAGTTAAACACTACTTATCACTTTTCGTTTGTGAATATTTTTATCTTAATTCTAGTGTTAGAAGAAACTACGCCCCCCCCCTTCCAATTACATTCATTCTGAGCTCCGAAGCTTCAAATGTCCATAAATGGATTCGAAGGTCAGCCCTACTACAGTCCATCCCTACCGACCACAAAAGACCATTACTATAGACCACTGCCATAGACTATTACTACAGACCACTACAATCCATCACTACGTACCACTACAGACCGTAACTACAGATCACTGTAGACCATAACTACAAAACACTGTAGACCATGACTACAGACCACTGTAGACCGTAACTACAGACCACTGCAGACCACAATTACAGACCACCACAGACCATAACTACAGACCACTACAGACCATATCTACAGACCACTACAGACTATTACTACAGACCACTACTGACCATAACTACAAAACACTGTAGACCATTACTATAAAACACTGTAGACCATAACTACAGACCACCACAGACCATAACTATGGACATGATACAGTGATCTGACACTTAAACAAAGTAAGCCACTTACATCATTCCACCAGCATATTAAGTTAACATGTTATACTCTAAAGTTAGCATGTTGGTATACTCTAAAGTTAGCATGTAAGCATGTTGTCATACTCTCAAGTTAGCATGTTTTTATACTATCAAGTTAGAGTGTTATATGTTGTTTTACGTTAGGATAAGCATGTTACATGCTGTTAGGATGTTACTTTAGCATGTTATATGTTATTGTACTGTGAAGTTAAGATGTTGTTTTACGTTAGGATAAGCATGTTACATGTTGTAAGACTGTAAAGTTAACATGTTATATGTTATTTTACTGCAAAGTTAGCATGTTATATGTGGTCATTCTGTGAATTCAGCATGTTGTTGTCCTGTTACGTTAGCATGTTACCTAGACAGGTGCCGCTGCTGAGCCAGAAGGGGATGTTGAGGTGAGCAAGTGTCTGAGCAGCCAAATGAAGCAATGACTTCACTTTTCTCCGAAAATTGACAGCGTCCGCTGATGTGTCGTCAGGGTAGAGCTACGTTCACACACAACAGACAGAGATACATCTATAAGATGTTTTTCTACATTTCGTTGACTTGTTAACATCATTAAAAACATTATAATAAACATCATTAAAGGCTCTCTAAGTCTTCCTAAGCTTGAAAAGTTTTTTTTCACAAACAGCAAACATCTCCTCACTATCCGCTAGCTACATGTCCTCTGAATATGCTGTGATAAAGTCTGGTCTCGGCAGGCAGCCCAGGCTCTGCAAATGGCAACAAAAACACTTCACTTCTGTTTACGTTTAACAGTGTTATCAACACAACGGAGATAGCTCGCCTTTAAGCCTCATTGTAGCCTGTAGCTAACCTCTCTGGGCACCGTGTTCACGTGTGTGTGCTTGCTTTCACTGGTCTCGCGCTGGCTGGTTGGTGCAGCCTGGACCACAATGTCTTTATTGCCATGTGCTGAGCCTGAGCTGCCTACAGAGACCAGACTTTTTTCACAGCATATTCAGAGGACATGTAGCTAGCGGATTGTGAGGAGATGTTTGCTGTGTGTAACAAAAACTTTTCAAGCTTAAGAAGACTTAGAAAGCCTTTTACATTTTATAATCAACATTGTTAACATGTTATAATAATCATCGTTAACATGTTATAATACACATCGTTAATACCTTATAATCAGCATTGTTTACATGTTATAATAAACATCGTTAACACATTTCAATAAACATTGTTAACGTTACAATATGCATTGTTAACATGTTATAATAAACATTGTTAACATGTTATAATAAACATTGCTAACACATTATAATAACTATCATTAACACATTAGAATAAATGAAGAAAGACAACACGCACTCTCAAAAAAGAAGAAAAAAAGTCTGAAGGTGCCCGGCAACAGAACAACAGTAAAACAAGAAAAAGCCGCTGAAAGCTTTGCTTTCTTTTCACACACTGAGGAAGGCACTTGTCGAAACCAGTCTGTGTGTTTAACCGTCTGTACCAGTGAGGTATTAAAAGTTGCCAACGAAGGACACCGAGTGTTGCTGGCTTTTTCTTGTTTAACACATTAAAATAAACATCAACACCTTTTAATACACATCGTTAACATGTTATAATAAACACCATTAAAGGGACATTGTGTAACCTTTTCAGTTTATTGGCAAAAATTTATGTCTGCATTAATAAATATGTCATCATTGGTGTATTATTACCTGTACCAATAATCTGACTTATTCTCGTGTGAGGTTGAGCCACTTGTCAGTTGTCAAAAAATGACGTGATTGGTTTGTTTCGCTTCACACCCACCCCAACAGTCCTACATTGTAAACACAGCCAGCATGGTGAGGAGGGGGTTTGTCAACTCGCGTCACGTGTGTGTAGAAGCCTGAATGAATATTCCATGAAGTATCAGATGACATGGTTTCATCAATGTTATCATCGCTTTTTGGTCCACAGCGGCTACTGTAGTTGCAATACGTGTTTGAAACAGTGAGGCACTAGAGTGCGCTATCTGTTTGAATGCAATATATGATTTTAATGTTAGATGGGAGAAATTCCAACACACTGTGACTTTAACACGTGAGAATAAATATTGTTGACATGTTATCATAAGCATCGTTAGCATATTATAATAAACATTGTTAAAGGCTAAGTTCGGTTTTTTGACACCTGGGCCTTATTTTTAGGAATAAATACGCTCGTAGACTCACCCAGACAATTTTGGTGGAGCTCGGAGCCGTTTTCGAGCAATTTAGATCCATCCGACGGCGTTTTCTCTCATGCCATAGAAGCGGACGGGGCCAGACATCGAAGCCCCTAAATTAGACATTATCTGCTGCGAAACTCGCTCATTTCACCTACATTTTATAAATGAATGGCCAGTGTTATCACCATGTCAGCTCAACTTCCTTGTTATGGTCATCCGGGGCTTTACAAGGATGGGTAACTTTTGATGACGTCATAGACGTGCACCGCAGTAGCGCAGCTGAGTCCAGCCGGAGCTAGGCTAGGAGCTACACGGGTACAAACATGGTTCGTCATTGCGTTTTTCCACTTTGTCCAAACAAAATGACTAGTTGGACAAAGTTCACATTCCACAGGCTTCCTTTGAAAAAACCCGGATTTACTAAAGCTCTGGCTTGAATATTCCTATGGAAGAACTGAGGAGGGTCAGTCACTGGGTCTGCAGCGCTCACTTCGCTCCAGAAACCACACTGAACTGAATTTCCTAAATGCCAAACTCATATCTATGAAACTGTCAACTGTGTTTCTAAATTATTTTTTTCTGTGTAATAGCCTGAGTCTGCTGTCTGCATTCCAGATCATACATAACTACAAAGTAAAGACATCATACCCAAGTTATTTATTTATAAAGCAAACACTCATAGAAAATATACCCTTTTTGCATTTGTATGGGCTACTTACTCTATCGAAAGTTGTCCGTTCGGTCCTGCTGGCTTCGGCTGCGTCTGCCAGTTGACTCTCGGGACATGAAAAAAGTCTCTACCACAGCCCGGTTTGTCATGGCAGAAAAATCTTCCAGTGTAGGGAGACACGTATTTTGGGGGGCATCAATACGTGTTTCCTCTGGTCTCAAGTCCCACTCTGAGCAGTAAAGGCTCTCCTCTTCTGTTGTCTGTGACATGTCCACAACAACACCACCAGTTAGCCCCCATTCGCTTGTTCTCTGGCCAGCTGTTCGGCTCTTTCCCTCTGCATCCTCCTTTCAAATAGCTCCTCGTCGGTGTATTCTGGCTCAAAACGATACAGGCATCCATCATACTCAAAGTCGTCATCAGACACTTCTACATCGGATAAATATTCCGTCATGTTGCACAAGAATAGCTGTGTAGCTGTATAGCCTAGCCTAGCGCCGGCTGGACTCAGCTGCGCTACTGCGGCGCACGTCTATGACGTCATCAAAAGTTACCCATCCTTGTAAAGCCCCAGATGACCATAACAAGGAAGTTGAGCTGACATGGTGATAACACTGGCCATTCATTTATAAAATGTAGGTGAAATGAGCGAGTTTCGCAGCAGATAATGTCTAATTTAGGGGCTTCGATGTCTGGCCCCGTCCGCTTCTATGGCATGAGAGAAAACGCCGTCGGATGGATCTAAATTGCTCGAAAACGGCTCCGAGCTCCACCAAAATTGTCTGGGTGAGTCTACGAGCGTATTTATTCCTAAAAATAAGGCCCAGGTATCAAAAAACCGAACTTAGCCTTTAACAATTTATAAAAGTTATTTTACCGTTCAGATGTCTTTCTATAACTGATCCTTCCTCAGAACCACTTACTGCACCTTTAACACACGTGTTTCCTTTACACCCTTTCATAATAAAAGCCCGGTGCTCTGTCTGACCTGCAGGAAATTGCGGGCGTCACGGTACCGGCACTCCAAGAAGCGAGCGTGTCGCTGCTCTGACAGAAAACGTGAAATGTTCCGTGGGATTCGAATGTCGAGGCCGTCCAGGACCGTCAGAACCAGCTCTGGCCTGCAGGGGGCAACCACACAAAACAAACATGTTAAATCCATCAGCTTCATCAGTTTCATTAACGGCACCTGATGACACTGAACATAAAGTTTCACCTGTTGTAGGCGCCGGCGTGGCGTCCGAAGTCCAGACGTTTGAAGGGAGCGAAGCTTCGGTCCATGTTGGCTTTGAGGCGTAACGCTCCGTGCCACAGGTAGTTCCCACTGCGCTCGTACAGGAACACCACCTGAGATAAAATATATTTACTGACACCACCTGAGACTAAATATATTTACTAGATAGAGATATTAAGGGGTGCAAAGGTAGTGGCCCAGGCTAAACAGGGACAGTGGTTGAATTGGGAAAGTGTAGGGAAGAGGAAGCTTAGTTGGAGGGACCTGTGGAGTATGGAGGAGAATCGTATTAGATTGCTGGTAGGGACTACATATGATGTGTTACCAACCCCCCAGAACCTAAAACTGTGGGTAAATGAGGACCCATCATGCCCATTGTGTTCAGGTATCGCAACCTTAAAGCATATTTTGTCAGGCTGTAAAGTTAGCTTGTCACAAGGCCGATATACTGTACATGGCGACATAACCAGGTGTTGAAATGTTTAGCTGCAGGCATCAAAGGGAAATTAAGACAGGTGAATTCAGAAGGTATTAAGAATAGAAGTTTAGCAATTCACTTTGTCTGTGAGGAGGAGAAATACAGAAGGGATAAGTTAGTAAGGAGGCAGGGGTGTGGCCGCCTAGAAGGTGCTTGTGATTGGGAAATGCAAGTAGATTTAGGGGGAAAGCTTGTTGTTCCCCAGGAAATAGTTTGTACTAAGCAGAGGCCTGACATAGTGTTGTGGTCAGTGAGTCAACGGATAGTTTATTTCACTGAGCTGACAGTTCCTTGGGAAGACTCAGTGGAAGAAGCCTATGAAAGAAAAAAGCTTAGATATGCAGACTTAGGAGCAGAAGCTGAGTAAGCATGGAAAACTAGGATTTGTCCAGTGGAAGTGGGGTGTAGGGGATTCACAGCAAGATCAGCTGTCTCACTCCTGGGGGACTGTGTGGAGACAGAGTTTGAGGAAGACAGTGAAGGAAATGTCAGATGAAGCAGGTAGAGCTAGCCAGTGGATCTGGGTGAGAAGAAATAATGTCAATTGGGGCCAGCAGGGGGAACTACTAAGCAGGGTACATAACTCCTTGAGATCAGGTGGAGAGATCCACTTCCTCTCAGGAGGAAATCCAGGAAGAGGAAGGTTATTTCTTGTGCTTACGGCCATATCACCCTGAATACTCCCGATCTCGTCCAATCTCGGAAGCTAAGCAGGGTCGGGATGGGTCAGTACTTGGATGGGAGACCGCCTGGGAATACCTGGTGCTGTAAGCTTGTGGGGTGGCTGTGGCTCAGAGGAAGAGGGGGTCATCCACCAATTAAAAGATCAGTGGTTCGATCCCGTGCTCCTCCAGGCTGCATGTCGAAATATCCTTAAGCAAGATACTGAACCCCAAAGTGCTCCCGATGGCTGTTCCATCAGTGTGTGAGTGTGTTAAAACTGAGTAGCAGGTGGCACCTTGTATGGTAGCCTCAGCCACCAGTGTATGAATGTGTGTGTGAATGGATGAACGTGACTCGTAATGTAAAAAGTGCTTTGAGTGGTCACTAGATGACTAGAAAGGCGCTATACAAATGCAGGTCCATTTACCATTCAAGTGTGGGAGTGGCCTATTTGAATCCCTTTTGTTTGAGACCATGCTGCAAGGTGAGTGTGTTTGCTGATCCTGTCAGTTTATCTATCTCCTTTAACTTTAGCTTATATTGTAGTTACGCTATGTAGCGTGTGAAATAGAGTATGGTGAATGTGCTAGGAAAGGTATTATCAGCACTGTTTCTACCTGGAGCTTACATGTACAGAGCCTGGGTTTGTTGAAGGTGGCAGTGCTGTTTGGGCTGAGAAAGTCATGTGTAAGTAAGGTAAAGGAGGTTATTGTGTTGGTGCGGAGAGCAGTGAGACCTGGCATTAGGGGAGTGTCTCTGGGAAGCCAGAGATCACTGTCGAGCATAACCCTAACCCTAACCCAATTATGATAACCATTGCATTATCTTAGTTTAACGTCATTTTATGGACTATAGACCTCTATGTAGTGTAACACACATATCTTTTGGCTAGCTAACAAAGTCGGTGCGGGCGCTTGCCCTGCACGTAACCCCGGTTCTCTGATAACCGAGTATGCTGTCATTCAGTTACAAAAAGTCATTTTTCTCAGTGATAATGTAGTTGTTAAGTTTTTTCAATATATGTGAAATGTTTGCATTGACATTTTTGTAAGATGAACGGACGGTGTCATCTCCTGTAGCCGTAGAAACGTTAGTGATCGTATTATCTGGTGACTTTCCGCTGAATAAGTTTCGCTGGTTGTTGTGGTACAGATTATTTGGTTGAATATCAACTTACAACCCAAAGAGTGAAACGTTAACGTGGATGAAAGTCACCAGATAACACTTGTGTGACCGTATGAACAGCCTCACTAGTTCTGCTGGATGTTGACTACAGTATTCATTGTGATAATACTTGCAATACTGCATGAAACTAAACTAATAACTTAACGAATATCTGACAGGTAGCCAAAAAAATAAAAGAAAGTTATGTTGTTATCTCTGTTCCATTTCAGGGCCACCAGACATAACACAAGCCCTGATTCATTTCAGGGCCACCAATTAAGACAAGTTTACAAAAAGCACGCAGACTCCAAAAAAACTATGGGAGTGAGTAATTTGTAATTTGTGAACTGTTCATATTCATAACATAATTCTCGGGCACAACGACAACTGTTCCCCGAGTGATCAAGCATTCTGTTTCAATATGAAATCAACACAGCTGCAGACGGCAGCAGATTATTGTTTGGTAACTGCACATTTGTTTTGCTGCCCCTATACTGTCACTTTTTGGAAAGATTTTGTCGAGTATATTCATTGTAACATTATGTTTTATTTTCACTACTGTACAAAGATGTGCTGTTTGGATTTTATGATGTCAGCATTTCTAAACAAAAACAATTCTATTTCATTAATCTATTTATTATCTATAGCGAAATTCTATATTCATAAGAGTAAATTTTATCATAGAAAATCCTTGTTCAAAATTTTTATGAATGAAATGCAGCAATACTCAGAAACCATTCAGCACTCCACAAACTCCAAAGCTATAAAGACTCTGAAAATATGTAAACAATTTAATGGTTTGAGCTGCTGAACTTTTTATTTATTTATTTGTTTATCTTATTTCTCTTTCTTTTCTCTTAACCCTGGCATATTTGTTCTGTTCATGTCTGTCACTGCTTGTTTTGTACAAGAATTGAAATAAAGTGTTGGGAAAAAAAAAAATCGTTGCATCTTTTTATTGATGACTACTGATGATGTATATTTCTTATTCTTTGAACTGACAGACTGGACAGAGTTTTGGCCCCCCACAGTCTTAAGACGTATTTGCCTTTGAGGGGTGTCCCATTTCTAAGTCACAAAATAGCCCTTAACACTTGGTTTTGAGGGCTACTAAGATTGAGGGTTGAGCTTGAGGGTTAAGATTGAGGGTTAAGATAGGAATTGGAATTGGCCCTAAATATATTTAATGACACCTCCTGAGACTAAATATATTTACTGACACCTCCTGAGACTAAATATATTTACTGACACCACCTGGAACAATCATATTCAATATGGCCGCCCACTTATTATTCGTTGCTGTGCTGGAATCTGTGTGGTTACTGTGGCTGCGGTCGAATAGTCTTTTTTGCTTAGGAAGGTTCCTAACTGAGTGAAATGAACCGGAAGCATCTCAGTGGCAGCCATGATAAGAGCTGGTGATAATTCCGTCCCACAAGTCCTTGCAACGACAATATTTAAAGCGACCAAGAGACGCACCATTCACAAACTCAAATGAATAGGAAAGAAAAAGATCAACATTATGATGCCATAACTTGTTCATATGTTGTATGTTTTCAACTTTCAACATTATGTTAAACTTAGATGCAAACTATGAATGTTTCTTTACTATTGGTGTAGCCTCCATCCACAGCTTTGTTCAACTTGTTTTTTTTTTAACAGGATAAATAAATATACAATGCATTATTTTAATTTTCCGATTTTTGTGTTTATGAGAAAAAAACAGAAATCGATCGATTGAAATAGAAATTAAACCAAAACCAGTATCCTACTTGTTTTTTGCCTTTATTGTTATATCTATATTATCTGCCTCTACTGCATCTCAACACATTGGCATTGACTTTGCGGATGGACAGATGGATAGATAGATAGATAGATAGATAGATAGATAGATAGATAGATAGATAGATGGATAGATGGATAGATAGATAGTTGATGGATAGATAGATTATGGATAGATAGATAGATAGATAGATAGATAGATAGATAGATAGATAGATAGATGATAGATGGATAGATAGATGATAGATAGATGATGGATAGATAGATGATGATTGATAGATAGATAGATTGATAGATGATTGATTGATAGATAGATAGATAGATAGATAGATAGATAGATGATTGATAGATAGATAGATAGATAGATAGATAGATAGATAGATAGATAGACATCTGTAACATTAATAGATATCTGTTTGAGGTTATAAAATACGTGCAGCGATTCTTTCGCCGTGTTGCCCACATTTATATATCCTGCATGAATCAAGACGATAAGAACGCATGGGGCGCATTATCTAAGATTTTTGTAGTCCATCTTCAGAACACTGTAGTTTCGCCACCGCAGACCCACGTCAATAACATCCACCGTCGCATAATTATGTAGCCCAGTGTATGTGCAGTCGGATTCTCTCAGCACCGCAGTTGTCTTTTCCTAAATCCTTATGAATTCTCCTTCACATCTTTGACCTCATGACGTTTTCCATTGAGGTCAAGGAAAAGTGGTTAGGAAAAGACAATAGGAGGGACTTTTCGACCGTGGCCTCTGTGTTTTTTGGTGTTGTGGCCCCACCCACCTGAATGATGTAACCATGGAGGCGGAGCAGGAAGTGCAGAGGGATCTCCTCTCCTGATAGGGTATCCAGACTGGCTAATCGTGGGTCCTCTCCTCGCAGCTCCAGCAGCTCGAAGCCTTCCTGCTCTGCAGCCAATAGGAAGCCGGGCTGATGGACAAAAAACTAAATATTAACCTGTAGCTAATCGTAAGACTTTTATTTATAAATATTATATTTTTTATTTTAGCATTAGCTCCACACGACAGATGACCACTGTTATATGTTAATGTTACGTGTTGTCGTGAACGCATCACTCACTTCGTACTTCCACAGATTCGCATGCAGAGCGAATGATGTGACTGGCCGGCCGGTGCACAGGAAGCTGCAGTGTGGCTCATGCACCAGCCGGTCACGCTGCCGCAAAGCATCGTGGGAGAGCAGCGTCAGTGTGGCGGTGTCGGCGAGGAACAGTGGCAGCCTGTAGCGCCGAGCTAATGCTAGAAACTGCTTCACCGTCTGCTGCAGAAACCAGACAGAGAAGGTTACCATGGCAACAGCTACCAGAAAAGGGAAGGAAACGAAGTGTTGGACTAATTAAATTATATAAATTATAAATTAAACAAGATACAACATCGCTGAGAGAACTGCTAACAGGCTAACAATGAGGCTAACAGTGAGGTTGACAGGCTAACAGTGAAGCTAACAGTGAAGCTAACAGCAAGGCTCACAATGAAGCTCACAGGTATGCTAACAGTGACGCTAACAGTAAGGGAGATGTGGAGCTAACAGCAATGGTAGCAGGGATGCTAAGAGTGAGGCTAACAGCAATGGTAACAGGGATGCTAACAATGGAGCTAACAGCAATGGTAACAGGGATGCTAACAGTGAGGCTAACAGCAATGGTAATGGATGCTAACAGTGAGGCTAACAGCAATGCTAATAGGAATGCTAACAGTGAGGCTAACTGCAGTGCGGCTGTGAACGTTGGTGCTGACTCACCCATTGTATATCGCTGCCGGTCAGGTGACCTGCTCTGCTCAGGATGTGAGGGCCAGGCTGCAGGAGAAAGGAATGATGGGAAATGTGAGGAAAAATAAAAAATCAGCTTCCTGGGTGTTTCTCAAAGTCAAAACTTGGCAAGTCCATGCGAGAGTCCAGACTTCCTGAGAATGGGAGGACAGGACGACGGGAGTACAGTCATTTGTGCTTTTGGAACAGTAGTGACCTTGACGATGTCACCACCTCTGCTCGCCTTGGCTGTTGTACTGTGTTGTATACATGCATTTAGAATAGAACAATATAAACACAGCCCTGCGGCTTTTCATTGTCATTGTAAGAAATTAATATGCATATGTTTTTAATGTTTCAACATATATAACTGACACACAAAAACATATAAATAGCCAAAATATTTCCATAAAATGTCTTTTAAAACCTTTTGATCATATTTAATCTATATCCAATTCCAGCAGCTGGCCTCTGACTATAATCAAAAGTCAGCTGCGGGGGGAAAAGTTTGTGGAGAGTTGGTGGTTATTGTGATCGTGAGCATTGGCGAGTTGGAAATCAAAAATCAATAATTGACATGGATCGGAGAAGGCGTCTTGGTGCAGTTATTGCAGCAGGATTGCTGTACCTGAGGAGGAGGCTGCCCAGCTGAGAAGGCAGATCCCAGAAAGACAGTGGAGAATGAGGCGGAGGATGAGGATGAGACGTGCGATGCTTGCACAATTGTTTGGTACATTTGTCCAGTTGTGGACAAAGTACCAGGAAAAGTAGTAATATCACAACAAAGAACAAAAACTCAGTCACAAGTCAAAGTGCTGCAAATCTGACTTGAGTAAAAGTATATGGGTATTGTCAGCAGAATGTAGGACTACTTCAAATGAAGAGTTCAAAGTACTCAATATGCAGTATGACATCATCCAATTTCAAGTGTTGTAATTATCATATACATGAATATGTATTGAGTATTAATTGATCAACATAGGCTACATGTTGGCAGCATTTAAATGGTGTCATGGTAGAACTGATTTTAACACCTGTCACTGGTGCACTAGTCTGATCTATAACAATACACAGCAACTTGTAAATATGAAACAACAACATATAAAACAAACTATCTGTAAAGTAACTATAGCTATCAAATAAATGTAGCTTGAGTAGAATGTACAGTATTCATCAGGCGCAAGATGGTGCCAGTGTGTGTGGCACGCCGTCTGTTGCTCCTACTTTTGTCTGTGTTTTTAGTGTTTTTAAGCCTTGACATTTCTCAGATCGAGTCTCTGCTGGTTTATAATCGCCAGTCCCTTTTGGATTTACGACAAAATGTCAGTGATCTAAGTGCCTTTAATCATGGGGGCCAGAAAACTTTACCCCCGCTACTGTCGGAAATCCCGACTCACCTTTTCCCGGCCTCGGTGCTGCCTTCCCGGGGGAAGCGTCCTCGTCGCCGCGGTAAACGAAGTGGTTGGATGGTAAAATTAAGGATCTGCCTGGCACGCTCCTCGTACGACTCCTGGACTGTACAAGGATCATCGCATCCCTTCACAGTGCCCCGGCGCTTCCTGGATCCCAATGACAGCTGTCTGGTACCTGTCACCGGCTTGGATGACGTAGCTAAGCCCATCCCGGCTGCACTACCCGCTCTCTGCCAGGCTCCGCCAGCGTGGGATTAATCTCCACAACCTGAGGATACCGCTTCGTGTGCAGCGATCTGCTGGACCACAAGCTCCAGCTCCGACCAGAATTGGCCTGGTTAACGCCAGATCGCTGGCAAACAAAACTTTTATCTTGAGGGAGTTATTCAACTCCCGTGATTTGGATTTCCTCTGCGTAACGGAGACGTGGATCAACGTTGGTGAGTGCAGCCCTCTTGTTGAACTTTTACCGGCCGATTGCCCTTATTTTAACTCCCCGCGGGCACTGGGCAGAGGTGGAGGAACAGCGACTGTTTTTAAAGGAACATTTAATTGCAAACAGCATCCTGCATCCTTCTCCAGTTTTGAGGTGACTGTTTTCGAGGTTGGTCGCTCAGACCCAGTGCTCTGTGCCGTCATTTACAGACCTCCAAAATATAATAAGGAGTTCATAAGTGACTTTTCAAACTTCTTTGCGGGAGAGATGCCCAACTATGATCGTGTCCTTCTTGTCGGCGATTTTAACCTCCTTGTCTGCTGTCCTGATAAGCCTATGGTGAAGTACTTTTTAAACATCGTGGACTCTTTTGGTTTGAAGCAGTGTGTGTCTGGTCCCACACACAAGCATGGGCATACATTAGACTTGGTTTTCTCTTATAATCTGACTGTGTCCAACTTGGAGATCGGTGATTGTGTGTTTTCTGACCATGCACCAGTTTGTTGATCTCTCCTGTGCAGCAGCTGAATACCGCGCTCTTGTCAGGCTCTGTCGGGCTTTTAACCCCCTCACTGCCGGCAATTTCTCTGCTGCCTTCTCTGCTGTCTGTGTCCGCCCTGATTCAGCCTCTGCTGATACGGAGGAGCTCTGCTCCTGGTTTAACTCCTCCTGCCTTTCCATAATGGACTCTGTGGCTCCTCTAAAACCCAGGCAGTCTAAGGCTAAACGTGAGTCCTGGTTCAGTGGCAGAACCCGTGCAGCCAGACGGGAATGTCGCAGAGCCGAACGCAGGTGGAAGAAAGACAAACTGCAGGTTTCATTTAAAATTTTGAAGAACTGCTGGTGCTCTTATCAAAATATTGTCAGAGAGTCCAGAAGAGAGTATCTGTCAAACATTATCACAGAAAACTGTAAGCCTCCTCATGTCCTACCCTCATGTCCTGTTCAGAACAATTGACTCTGTTTTGAATGTCCCACAGCCTATATGTTTGGAAACATCCATTGATGTGTGTAATAGTTTTCTGCACTTTTTCATTGATAAGGTTGTGTCCACAAGAGCTCTCATTTCTCCACCTACCTTTGACCCCTCTGTCTCTGTTTCTTGCCCAGCTATGTTCAATAGATTTGAACTTGTGACTCTGTCACTGTTAGAGGATGTGGTGGCCCGTATTAAACCATCAGGTTCCCCTCGCGATGTGGTCCCTCCCCACTTCTTTAAAGAAGTTTTCCCTACCATAGGTCAGTCGGTTCTGACCATTTTGAATAGCAGCCTGTCCTCTGGTGTTGTCCCTGTAAGCTTCAAACATGTAGTAGTACAACCTTTGCTAAAAAAGCCTGGCTTAGATAGCACTGTTTTAGCAAATTTCAGGCCCATCTCCAAGTTGCCTTTTGTTTCTAAAATCCTGGAGAAAATTGTCTATGCACAACTAAAAACTTTCCTTGATCATCACAATATTATGGAGGTTTTCAGTCTGGTTTTAAAACTTTGCATAGCACGGAAACTGCCCTTTTAAAAGTTTTTAATGACATTTTAATGGCAAATGATAGTGGCAACTATGTTGTTCTTGTCCTGCTCGACTTGACCGCTGCCTTTGACACTGTAGACCACAACATTCTGTTAAAACGTCTGCAGCAGCTAGTGGGCATTGGTGGTAGCGCCCTGGACTGGTTCAGGTCCTACTTAGCCGACAGGACTATGTGTGTTGGTCTTGGTGCCTGTGAATCCTCCTCTGCTCCACTTTTATATGGGGTCCCACAGGGTTCAATTTTAGGACCCCTGCTTTTCTCCCTGCGTATGCTTCCCCTAGGGTCTATCCTCAGAAAGCATGGTGTCGCCTTTCAATGCTATGCTGATGACAGCCAGATATATGTCCCCCTGAGTAAAAGCGATGCCTTTTCCCTCAAGCCCCTGCTGGCATGTCTTGAAGATATCAAAGCCTGGATGGCCCTAAACTTCTTAAATTTTAATGAAAAAAAAAAAACAGAGGTGATGGTGTTTGGCCCTAGCGGCTCCTGTGTTCCCTCCCCTGTTGATCTGGATCCTTTGGCAGTTTATGCGACGTCTACTATTACTAACTTGGGTTTTAAGATGGACAGTGATTTTAAATTGGACCGCCAAATTAGTGCAGTTGTGAAGAGTTTCTTTCACCTCAGGCAGCTTGCGAAGGTGAAGCCTTTTCTTGCACATCAGCACTTTGAAGCAGTAATCCATGCCTTCATCACGTCTCGGCTGGATTACTGCAATGCACTTTATTTTGGAGTTAGCCAGTCCTCCCTTGCACGTCTCCAGTTAGTTCAGAACGCTGCCGCTCGTCTGCTAACTGGAGTACGAATGAGAGAGCACATCACTCCCATCCTGGCCTCCCTCCACTGGCTGCCTGTGCACTTTAGAGTTCATTTTAAGATCCTTTTATTTGTTTTTAAATCTTTAAATGGCCCCGCCCCACCCTACCTCTCTGAGCTTCTTCACACCTACGCCCCTGCCCGGTGCCTAAGGTCAGCTGATCAGCTGCTCCTTCAGGTAGCAAGGTCTAAGCGAACACTAAGAGGAGACCGTGCATTCTCCATTGCTGCTCCAAAAATGTGGAACAATCTACCTCTGCACATTAGACGGGCCTCTTCACTGTCTGTTTTTAAAATCCACCTCAAAACCCACTTTTACTCACTGGCTTTTAACCCAGCATGAGACCTCGCTCTGTTTTAATTTGTTTGTTGCTGTTTTTATTCAGTTTTGTTTTGTTTTTTTTGTTTGTTTTACCTGCTTTTATTATCTGTTTTGTTGTTTTATGACCTCTTATGTACAGCACTTTGTTTCAACTGTGGTTGTTTTAAAGCACTTTATAAATAAAGTTGAGTTGAGTTGAGAATATTTCCCTCTAAGTATAAAGTAGCACAAAATGGAAATATCCAAAGTACAAGTACATCAGATTTGTACTTAAGTACTTGAGCAGTGTTTCCCATATGTTCATTTATCTGTGGCGGTGCGCCACGAACAAATTATCTCCGCCACATATCGATTTTTCTGCTTTTGGCGCTACCTGTTCGACCTCACTCATAAACACATTATAATGGGACTCACTGTCTGTGGATGTAGCTTGTCGTTACAATTCTGGTGCAATAGGTGGCGGTATGCATTGTAAAGATGCACTTAATGCACCTGGTCTGCCAGAAGAAGAAGAAGAAGCAGCCGTAGTAGCAGAACAGTTCCAAAGGCAAACAAGTCCAAAAGTGGTCCGAACAACTCTAATTCATCATGTTATATTAGCCTGTGTCTGTATTAACATAACTCATGTTAGTAGTGTTAACTGCAGCGCGAGTCCCGTAGCAGCTCGCCCCCGTTAATCAATTACAGCAGCTGCATCAGCAACGGGAGAGGTGCAACAACCACCGTCTGTCGCGCGACAACTCTCTATTTTACGCGGCTCTTCTATTTGGTTTTGGACCCTGGACTTCAGTCTGTACAGGAAGTCATAAAAACACTCACTTCCTGTTAGAGCTGATTTGTTAAAATAGGCTCGTTGGAGACCAGCCAGGCCTGCACAGATAAGATCACTGGCGATCGGAGCACAATGCATGCTGTTGTGTGAGTGATGGTGATGTTTAGTCATCACAGACTGAACACATTCATCATAAACTACACAGAGTCTACTGTGTATTAAGACTGGACTTTTATAATTATTGAAGTATTTAGCAACTCAGAGACTGGTGGTCAGCGGGATGTGAGGATTCTTAAAATAACATCTGTACAGATGTGCCCTGACTGTATCTGACTGAGCCTTAATGAAAGCTGTTGTCTTGTATAAAATATGAACCTTATAGTCAGACTAGTGTTGTCATGATACCAAAATCTTTGTTTCGGTACCCATACCAATATGAATTTCGATACTTTTCGGTACTTTTCCTAAGGAAAAATCCTTTTGGCTACAAACCTTTAGAACAATAAATAGTAGGGGTGTAACGGTACCAAAAAAAATCATGGTTCGAAAGTACCTCGGTACGGACATCACGGTTTGGTTGCTCAAATGTTTCTCGTGTTGTCTCCCTTTGCGAGGCAGACTTTCTCTTGTCTTTTTCACGTGCACCAACTGTGAATGTTGATACAGGTGTTGTCATACACACCACTTGTGCAATCTGTGCTCCAATAGAACGGCGTTTGTGTGCATAAATGAGTAAAATAAATTAACTAAATTAATGAATTGAATCAATTTCAAATTACTGGTATTTTCCAAATGCAGTATAGTACCGTTTGGAATACTCTAGTACCGCGGTACTATTTTAGTACCGGTATACCATGCAACACTAAGTCAAACACAGTGTATTCAGCCTGTGTAGCTGAGGGGGCAGGTCAAACTGATATGATGCTGATTTACAGGAGAGTTCATGTCAAATGGAGGATAAACCATGAACATAAACTACAGATCAGCTGTAAAGTATTTTCATAAATTAATCTATCATAATTAAAACAACTGGAGACTGAAAACAAACTGATATATGGGTCTGGTCACTTTTTTAATGAATTGACATCATTCCAGACAGGATGTGAGTGTGTCTGTGACTTCCTGTACGGACTGAAAGCTGCTGGAAACTGTCCGACCTGACCTTTTTGTCACCGCCTCCTGCTGCAGCCGCCTGATCTCGTCTACTTCTGTTTTTGGTAAGTACTATAAAGATTGATGACTGTGTACGTTTTTTTTATCTATTATCCTTTAATTGTTTTTTTTTTGTATTCTTTTGTTTTCTTTTTAATCTCCTGGCATTAACAGTGTTTGATTGCACCTTAATATGTAAATAAAGCTATTAAAAAAATAAATTAAAAAAAATAAATCTCTGTGACTTCCTATATGGACCGAAGGCTGCAGGAAACTGTCAGGAAACTGTCTGACCTGAGGCAGCTTTGTGTCACCACCTCCTGCTGATCTCGTGTACTGTCCAGGCGCAGTTCATCTCGAACGAGCCTACTGAGCCACCGTCTCTGAGTGGTTGAATTCTGACACAGATGACCTGTGACGTCATGTAAAAACTTTTCTGTTTGATCTAAATCAGGTTATTTTATGAATGTCATTATTCAGCAGTGGACACGTTGGAAAGTGTAAATGTTGATAAAAACATGAATCCAAATAAATGTATCGAAATCTTTGGTTGTGGCGTGCTGGGTTGTTGACGTGTGGCTCACCTTACTGACGTACTTCCGGTAATAATACAACTGGAACAGCAGGAACACGGAGCTACTGACGATCAGCAGCGATAAGACGGCCGTCCGGTTCACACGAGGCATCCGGTAACACTGCACGGCAACCGGTTCCTCATGACACCCAAACCGGAACTCTGTGTTCGGGACTAACGGCGGAAAAACCGAACAACGGCGCGAAAAACATCGAGCTCTCAACAGCGTAAACAACCGGCGCCATCTTTGAAACGACCGCTTCCTGCGGGGACCTTCGAAGTAAAATCAAAGAGCATGGATACTAAGAGCCGAGGCTACCCATAGCAACAGACTCGCCCATGGTTTCGTCCTACCGCCGCCATTTTGGACTGTCAGCAGACCGCAGCAGACCCGCTTGCATACAAAAACACATTATTTACTGAAGTATATCGCTATTAATTATGCTTATAATGCTGCTCACCTCGTGATAGCTTGGTCACAGCTGCTTCTTCACGTTTTTGTAAAGCAAAATATAGACTTTAAAAAAAAAACAACGAAGAAAAACGGCCCAGATGGCATCTCTACATATTACATCCACTTATGAGAATATTGACTTAATTACTCCTTCAAAATCACCCCATAAGCCAATCTACCAAAACAATTAAAAAAATAAAAATCAATATTTTAAAACTAGAAACACATTAATGGCGACATCACATAGTCAGGAATAAAGATTTATTTACAGTTTGTACAGTAAGGGGACAGTAATAATAATAATGATATATAGGCTATTTTAATGATATATTTTAATGCTAAAGCAGTAATCAGTTCTGATATAAATGGTCCAAAAGGCCATATATACATATATATATATATATGTATATATATACATATATATATATATATGTATATATATATGTGTGTGTTACCTTCCCTCCAAAACTGGCATATTAAATTGATAATAAAACACTTAAAAACTTACACGTCAGGAGTAAACATTGGAAGGCCAGGTGCAGGGTGTTCCACTGATAGTTGTTGCAGTTAATTGCACTACACTGTTTTCTTTTTCTTTTTTTCTCCTCTCTCCTTGACATCTTGCATGTTGTCTGGGCGCTAGTGATGTTACACTTGAGCCAGTTTGCTCGACACAGTGTCAGTCTTTTGAAGCGCAAGTGTTCCGAGGCAGTGTTTCGATCCCTGCTTCGGCACAACCACAATCACGTGACTACCGGGAGCGAGGCCTCGTTACAGGCAGTCTTGAGGCTTTCCAGCCCTGCGTTCCAATACTACCATACTATTTAGTATGCCAGAAATAGAATTAGTGTCCCAATACATAGTATGTCAGATGCAGTATGCCAAAAGTACCAGGATGTTCTACTACATCTGGTCATATTTCGTAGTATGCATGTCAGCATGCTTCTTTGGCCATTCTGACCCACAATCCTTTGCGCAGCGGAAGTTACGCCACACTGACTGAACTGCGTGTACAACCAACGCCCACACTTCCTTTCATACATGGTTTATTTAATTTGAGATACTAAGACACTACATATCAGGACTGCAATGATCTGATTATATACTGTCACATATACAGTTTTGCAAGAACACGGTTACAACATTCAACTTTATTGTGATTATAGTATAATCAATGTTAGGGTTCAACTATGACTACAATATAGAAGATTCTGCCAGTATAGGCAGTGGTCTAAGTGTGGTATAAATAATGAATGAATATGACTAAATATGAATACACTATGGGCCAGGTATGATCAGTATAGACTATATATAAAGAGTAAAAGTCAAATACATATTAAGTAATGTAGTAAGAATGTGCAAGTATGTTACACTACAAATAAAAGTAATGTGAATGTAAGGCTGCTTCACTTGCAGACAGAATATTGTGCCAGCAGCTGCATAGCTGTGAATATATTTAACAACAAACATCTGCCAGCAACAGAGAGCTATGTGTGAAGGGGTTAATATGCCTACTGGTGACTAGTTCAATAGACAGGTCACTAATAATAGGCTTGGGACTGTTTACGTGAACACGTCAGTTTATTAGAAACAACAACATACATTATGACATAACAGCAACAGAGCTCTCCGGCACCTCCGACAGTATGCACGACTCTGGCGAGCTTGACGAGAGGAGATTTGCTGCATCTCCTAAGTACAACACATCAAAATATTCAAATGTAGCGCTACGGATGGCGGCGGAAGTGAGCAAGAGGGTCGTAGTTCAGGGAGCGATGTGATGGCGGATGTAGTGTGTCCCAATAGCATGCATACTGCATGCATACTACATACTACACTACATACTTTTTAAGGGCAGCTGCAGTACATACTAAAAGTATATAGTAGAATTATGCGATTTGGAACGCAGGCCAGGTCTTCCACTTAGATGCAGTTCTGACACACAGCCAGCAGATGTCACTCTTCTGACTGTATGAAATGCTTTGAAGCAGTGTGTCATTCTTGACGCAGGTGTGTCAAAGTGGTTCAGTGCTTCATGAAGCTTCGATTTCACCATTGCTTCCGGCTTTCTTACAGTGCAGACGCTCTGCTGTTTGCGCTCCGCTTTGCCTACATTCTTTTGCTTTCATTCTTGTTTTTTTCCTGCTAAAAGCTACAGAAAGTAGATCCTGGATACTTATAAAGCATTGGGACCTTAATTTGTGAGAGATACAGAGGACTACTGCCATATTTTCACAACTTTAGTACTGTGTGAGCAGGGCTGAGGCACAGTGCAAGCCTGAGTGGAGCCGACTTGTGAAGCAACCTGTAGCAACTTAGCTTGGTTTGCTAAGCTAATGGCTACATCCAGCCCTCCCGATGAAAACCAGCAACTTGTTAAGAAAAACAGGATCATTGCCAACCTCAAGGAAGACATCCGAAGGCTGTCAGCGGAACTCAATTCCCAATCTGAGCTGCTGACAAACACCCTGGACGTGGCTCACGAGCAGTCTCTACAGATCGCCTCGTTGAAAGCTGCTCTTCAGGACACAGTAGCCTGGGATCCTACCTTCTCTCCTCCGCAGCCCAGCAGTTCAACGCCCTGTTGTAAGCCACAATGGTCGGAGGTGGTGTTACGGAGCAAAAAAAGGACTTCAGTCGGCGTCGGTCTCTCATCCCACCTCAGCCTTTCCAACAGATTTGAGCCTCTGTCATCGCAGGTCGAAGCGCCGGACTCCAATGAGCTCAAGGATGATGCAGCCCGTCCCACGTCTCCCCAGTCCGGGAGTCTTCCTCTGCCGGCAGCTCCCCTTCCGGCAGCTCCCCTCCCAGCTAACAGCTGGCAGCCTCCCCGCGTGGACAGCTCTGTGTCCCCCCTCGCACACACCACGGAAACAGAGCGGCA
This sequence comes from Epinephelus awoara, assembly GCA_035609425.1. Taxonomy (NCBI): domain Eukaryota; kingdom Metazoa; phylum Chordata; class Actinopteri; order Perciformes; family Serranidae; genus Epinephelus; species Epinephelus awoara. The sequence goes on along the minus strand of CM069312.1, from coordinate 109,323 downwards.
ACAGAGGAAACAGAGTTGCTTAACTCATAAAGGTGAGACTATGAAACTGAGCAATAACAAAGTTAACGGGTCACAAGCCAGTGCCAGTGCCAGGCCAAGAGCCAGAGAGCATTCTGCCAAAAACAAAGCTAAGAGAATAGACACTATTCTGATTGGGGATTTTATAACGAGGCAGGTGGAAATGGCCAGGACTGAAAATCTAACTGTGAATAACACATTAGTCAGAGAGGTGGCAGCTATGCTACCAGACATTATGTCTACACGGCCACATATTAAGAAGATTGTTATTCATGCTGGCTCATTTGACATCCTCATGAATAAATCTGGGTCTGAGACCCTAAAGAAAGACTTTTTGTTTTTATTGGAAACACTTAAAAAACTTCACTCAGGAGTGTCTTTCATCTCTGGACCTATCCCAATACTCGGCAGAGGTTGCAAGTCCTTCAGCAGACTCTTTGGCTTAAGCACCTGGCTGTCATCAGCCTGCCTCGAGCAACAGGTTGGATTTATTGACAATTTTAATATTTTTTGGAACATAAAAAGCTGCTTCATGTCAGACGGGATTCACCCAAACAACCTTGGCTCCAGACATCTTGGCTGCAACATACGTCGCACCATCGAGTCATCTTATCAGAACATATATGCACTGATAAGCAGGAAGGTCAGCACACAGGGAGCAGACAGACAGACAGTTACTGCTCCAAAAACAACAACCGCCTCCCATGATGATAACGTCACGGTCTGTGGCTCTGTCCTCCACATTACAAGAAACCTGCAGAGTTTGTCTCTGTCCCAGCAAGAATGTCAAGAAAAGAAAAGGTAGGACAGTCACCATGCCGCTTTCCCCCTTATGCCGGCAATTTCATTCAGCCGGCGGCATGGCGAAAATAAAAACAACTGCAGAAAATCAAGGACAGTCAACCCATCAAATCTGATATGTATCTCATGTCAAACACAGTCTGTCTCTAAACTTATGCCAGATAAGGTTTCACAACTAGCACTTCTAAATGGCAGGTCTCTGGCTGGCAAATCCTTCTTAATCAATGATTTTATTAACAAGCACAAACTTGATTTTATGTTTTTAACTGAAACTTGGCTAAGTCAGGAAAATAGTGCAGCAGTTTTAATTGAGACAGCCCCTCCAAATTTTAGTTTCTTTAGTGAAGCAAGAACACATAAGAGAGGAGGCGGAGTTGCCACTCTGTTCAAGGACAGCTTCCAGTGTAAGCAAATGTTTTATGGTCAATTTGACTCCTTTGAATATGTTGCCACTCAGTCAAAATCCCCCTGTCCGCAATTTTAGTGACCATCTATAGACCCCCCAAATATGATGCAAGTTTTTTTGATGAGTTTGCCAAATTGCTGTCTATTATGTGAATGGATTTTGACTGTGTTGTTTTCTTGGGAGATTTTAACATTCATGTTGATAATCTTACAGATGGAAGTGCTAAGGAGCTGTTAAATATTTTGGATAACTTTGGGCTTTCTCAGCATGTCACAGAACCGACACATAACAGAGGACACATATTAGATCTAATTATTTCCAAAGGTCTTAATATCTCTGAGGTTGTGGAGAACGATGTCGCTTTATCTGACCATTACTGTGTTTCATTCAAAATGACCACCCTTGCTAATCCTATGAAAAGTGAAGCAGAGGTGATCAGAAAGCGTTATATAAATGATAACACCTGTGCATTATTATTCACCCAGCATTTTACACCATCACAAATCCTGCCCTCAGCTCTAGTTGATGACCTTGTAAGCAGTTTTAGTTCCAAAGTTATGGCTGTTATTGATTCTATTGCCCCAATTAAGACCAAAGTTATGTCAGGTAGGAAAAAGGCACCCTGGAGAAACGCCACACTGGTTAAAGAATACAAAAGAGTATGTAGACAAGCTGAACGCAGGTGGCGAAAAAACAAACTCCAGGTATATTATGACATTTATAAAGAGAGTCTTCACAACTATATCCAGGAACTGAAGAATGCAAGGCAATCATATTTTTCAGAGGTTATCAATAGAAACAGTAATAATGCCCGCACACTTTTTTCTGTATTGGACAGACTGACAAACCCCACAGCATCACTCCCTCCTGAACTACTGTCTAACAAGTCATGTAATGACTTTGCAGCCTTCCTCACAAACAAAATATTACAGATAAGACAGGCAGTGTGCAGCTCCAGCTCCGGAATGATAACACTTTTGCCTTCCTGTCCTCCGGTTAATCTAGGACATTTTACTCTCCTAGATTACACAACTCTAAAAGAAACGGTTTCAAAATTAATAGATAGATAAACGTAGATTCAGTAAGATTGTTATTCACGTCGGCGTTAATGACACCCGGTGACGCCAATCGGAGGTCACTAAAATTAATGTTGCCTCGGTGTGTGAATATGCAAAAACGATGTCGGACTCCGTAGTTTTCTCTGGACCCCTCCCTAATCTGACCTCTGATGACATGTTTAGCCGCATGTCATCATTTAATCGCTGGCTGTCCAGGTGGTGTCCAGCAAACGATGTGGGTTTCGTTAATAATTGGCAAACTTTCTGGGGGAAACCTGGTCTCATTAGGAGAGACGGCATTCATCCCACTTTGGATGGAGCTGCTCTCATTTCTAGGAACCTGGAAAATTTTATTAGCAGATTAAATCCCTGACAACCCAGAGTTGAGACCAGGACAGACAGCTGCAGTCCTATACGCCTCTCTGAGCTTCTAGTTCACTTACCCAGCCATAGTTTTCATAGTTTTATACCAACGGTGTCTGTCCCTCGACCACCTAAATTATTTAAATCTAAAATTAAACAAAGAGGAGTTGTGCAAAACAACCTCATAGAAATTAAAACCTCTTCTGTGACAGAAAGACAAAACAGGAGAATTAAATGCGGACTGTTAAATATCAGGTCTCTTTCGTCTAAAGCAGTGTTAGTAAACGAATTAATATCAGATAATCATATTGATTTACTCAGTCTCACTGAAACCTGGCTGTGTCCTGATGAATATGTCAGTCTAAATGAATCCACTCCTCCCAGTCATAATAATACCCACATTCCTCGAGGCAGCGGCCGAGGAGGGGGAGTTGCAGCCATTTTTAACTCTAGTCTGTTAATCAGCGCCAAACCTAAACTAGATTATAATTCTTTTGAAAGCCTTGTTCTTAGTCTTTTACATCCGACCTGGAAAACCTCGCAGCCACTTTTATTTATTATTGTGTACCGTGCTCCTGGCCCGTATTCTGAATTTATATCTGAATTTTCATAGTTTTTATCCAGTTTAGTTCTAAAATCAGATAAAGTTATTATTGTAGGCGACTTTAACATTCATGTCGACGTTGATAATGACTCCCTGGCTACCACGTTTATCACATTATTAGACTCCATTGGCTTCAGTCAGGGTGTGCATGAACCCACTCACTGTTTTAACCATACCCTCGATCTAGTTCTGACGTATGGAATTGAAATTGATAACCTAACAGTCTTTCCACAGAATCCCTCGCTATCGGATCATTATTTGATTACTTTTGATTTCTTTTTACTCGACTACACGCCACTTAGCAACAGTTACTATACCAGATGTTTATCAGATAGTGCTGTCGCAAAATTTAAGAAAATGATTACTCCGTCGTTAAATTCAATCCCAAGTCCTTTAGTAACAGAGGTTTCCCGTACCGATTTTAACCTCTCCCGAATTGATCAATTTGTTGATAGCGCCGTAAGCTCGCTGCGAACAACACTTGACTCTGTAGCTCCTCTTAAAAAGAAGTTAACAAAACAAAGAAAGCTCGCTCCTTGGTATAACTCTGAAACCCGTAAATTAAAGCAAATATCGCGAAAGTTTGAAAGGAATTGGCGATTAACCAAACTGGAAGAATCTCGTGTAATCTGGGCAGACAGTCTCAAAACTTATAAGAGGGGCCTCCGCAATGCCAGAGCAAACTATTACTCAGCTTTAATAGAAGAAAACAAAAATAACCCCAGGTTTCTTTTCAGCACTGTAGCCAGGCTGACTGAGAGTCAAAGCTCTATTGAGCCTTGTATTCCTTTAGCCCTTAGCAGTAATGATTTTATGAGCTTCTTTAATGACAAAATTCTAGCTATTAGAGGCAAAATTCATGACGACCTGTCCTCAGATAGTACCTATCTAACCTCAAACACAGCTGTAACACCTAATATTTATTTAGATTCCTTCTCCCCAATTTCTCTTCAAGAATTGACCGCAGTGATTTCATCATCTAAATCATCAACGTGTCTCTTAGACCCCATCCCAACTAGGCTACTCAAGGAGGTCTTACCTTTAGTTAACACCCATATATTAGACATGATCAATATATCCTTATTAACAGGCTATGTACCACAGTCTTTTAAGGTAGCTGTAATTAAACCTCTACTAAAAAAGCCCACCCTGGATCCAGAGGTGTTAGCCAACTATAGACCAATATCTAATCTTACCTTTATGTCAAAGATCCTTGAGAAAGTAGTCGCAGACCAGCTGTGTGATTTTCTCCAGGATAATAATTTATTTGAGGAATTACAGTCAGGATTTAGAGCGCATCATAGCACTGAGACAGCTCTAGCGAAAATTACAAATGACCTTCTGATTGCTTCAGACAAAGGACTCGTCTCTGTACTTGTTTTATTAGATCTTAGTGCAGCGTTTGACACTGTTGACCATGAAATTCTGTTACAGAGACTGGAACACTTAATTGGCCTAAAAGGTTCTGCACTAAGCTGGTTTAAATCTTATTTATCTGATCGTTTTCAATTTGTTGACGTTCATAATGAATCATCCGTACGTACTAAAGTTTGTTTTGGAGTTCTGCAAGGTTCTGTGCTTGGACCAATCCTATTTATTCTATATATGCTTCCTTTAGGTAACATCATTAGAAATCACTCTATTAATTTCCATTGTTATGCGGATGATACACAGTTGTATTTATCGATGAAGCCAGAAGGAAGGGATCAATTAACTAAACTTCATAATTGTCTTAAAGACATAAAAACCTGGATGAGCACCAATTTCCTGATGTTAAATTCAAACAAAACTGAAGTTATTGTTCTTGGCCCCAAACAACTCAGAGACTCTTTATCTGATGACATAGTTTCTCTCGATGGCATTGCTCTGGCCTCTACCACTACCGTAAGAAACCTCGGAGTAACATTTGATCAAGATCTGTCTTTCAATTCTCATTTAAAACAAATCTCACGGACTGCATTTTTTCATCTGCGTAATATTGCAAAAATTAGGCCTATCTTGACCCAAAAAGATGCAGAAAAATTGGTCCATGCTTTTGTTACCTCGAGGCTGGATTACTGTAACTCTCTACTATCAGGTAGCTCTAGTAAATCATTAAAAACTCTTCAGCTAATTCAGAATGCAGCAGCACGTGTACTAACAGGAACTAAGAAACAAGATCATATTTCTCCTGTTTTAGCTTCTCTGCACTGGCTCCCTGTAAAATCCAGAATTGAATTTAAAATCCTACTGTTAACTTATAAAGCTCTAAATGGTCAAGCTCCATCATATCTTAGAGAGCTCATAGTGCCTTATTATCCCACCAGAACTCTGTGCTCTGAGAACGCAGGGTTACTCGTGGTCCCTAAAGTCTCCAAAAGTAGATCAGGAGCCAGAGCCTTCAGCTATCAGGCTCCTCTCCTGTGGAATCATCTTCCTGTTACGGTCCGGGAGGCAGACACCGTCTCCACATTTAAGGCTAGACTTAAGACTTTCCTCTTTGATAAAGCTTATAGTTAGGGCTGGCTCGGGCTTGCCTTGTACCAGCCCCTAGTTAGGCTAACTTAGGCCTAGTCTACCGGAGGACCACCTTTAATGCACCGGGCACCTTCTCTCTCTCTCTCTCTCTCTCTCTCTCTCTCTCTCTTGTATCCTATTACTGTATCTATTTTACTCGGCCATTCTGGATGTCACTAACTCGGTTTCTTCTCCGGAGCCTTTGTGCTCCACTGTCTCTCAGGTTAACTCATATTGCAGCGGTGCCTGGATAGTGTGACGTGTGTGGTTGTGCTGCTGCCGTGGTCCTGCCAGATGCCTGCTGCTGCTGCTGCTGCTGCTGCTGCCATCATTAATCATTAGTCATACTTCTACTGCTATTATAGACATATGATATTATCATACATGTAGACTGCCTGTTACTAATATATACTTTCAACATATTGTACCACAGTAGCCAGAACTATAACGACAGTATTATTACTTTCATGAATGTTGTTGTAAGCTACTGTCATTACCGAGGATGTCATACAGATTACTGTATTGTGTCATACAGATTACTGTTAATTTGTTATGCTGATCTGTTCTGTACGACATCTACTGCACGTCTGTCCGTCCTGGAAGAGGGATCCCTCCTCAGTTGCTCTTCCTGAGGTTTCTACCATTTTTTTCCCCCGGTAAAGGGGTTTTTTTGGGGAGTTTTTCCTTATCCGCTGTGAGGGTCTAAAGGACAGAGGGATGTCGTATGCTGTAAAGCCCTGTGAGGCAAATTGTATTTGTGATATTGGGCTTTATAAATAAAATTGATTGATTGATTGATTGAAAATTAAAGCCCACAACATGCTGCCTTGATATTCTGCCTTCAAACTTTTTTAAAACCATTTTTAACTGCATAGCTCCAGATGTACTGCAGATAATAAATACTTCTCTTATAGCAGGCCAGTTTCCCCAGGCCTTGAAAACTGCAGTAATAAAACCTCTCTTAAAAAAAATCAAATCTGGACGTCACAACAATTAGTAACTACAGGCCAATTTCAAATCTACCATTTTTGGGGAAAATCATTGAAAGGGTTGTCTTTCAACAAATCCATACTTTTATGATGCAAAACAATCTTTTTAACACATTTCAGTCTGGATTTCGGCCACATCACAGCACTGAGACTGTACTTATCAAAGTCTTAAATGATATTCATCAGAATAATGATGCATGCAAATCCTCTGTCCTGGTATTACTAGATCTCAGTGCTGCATTTGATACAGTTGATCATAATATACTACTTAGTAGATTGGAAAAGTGGGTGGGACTCACCGGCACTGTACTACAATGGTTCAAATCTTACTTACAAGATAGGGACTTTTTTGTGTCAGTTGGTAACCATGAATCTGAGCGAACTACGATCACATGTGGGGTTCCTCAAGGGTCCATTCTCGGACCACTTCTATTCAACATCTATATGCTACCCCTAGCCCTGATTATGGAACATCACAACATCTCCTATCATACGTATGCCGACGACACACAACTCTATATCTCAGTGTCATCACACGACTATAGTCCCTTACTCTCACTGAGTAACTGTATTGATCAAATAAATGACTGGATGTGCCAGAATTTTCTCCAGCTAAATCCAGAAAAGACAGAGGTATTAATTTTTGGCCCTAGAAATGAAAAGGCAAAGATCAGCGCCCACCTTGGCTCTATGTCATTGACAGCTACAAATCAAGTCAGAAATCTTGGTGTTATTATTGACTCAGACCTGAACTTCAACAGCCATTTAAAGTTTATTACTAAATCTGCCTATTACCACCTGAAAAATATAGCTAAAATTAAGGGGTTTCTGTCTAAACAAGACATGGAAAAACTTATTCATGCATTCATTTTTAGTAGGTTGGATTATTGCAATGGCTTATTTTACAGGCCTTAACAAAAAATCAATCAGACAGCTGCAGCTGATTCAGAATGCTGCCGCCAGAGTCCTTACAAACACCAGGAAACTGGACCATATTACACCGGTCATTAAATCGCTACACTGGCTTCCTGTGAGTCAAAGAATAGATTTTAAAATCTTGCTGCTGGTCTACAAAGCCCTGAATGGTCTCGGACCAAAATACATGCTTGATCTACTGGTTCCCTACGAAGCATCCAGACCCCTTAGGTCATCTGGAACAGGTTTGTTGTGTGTTCCAAGAACAAGAACCAAGCAAGGTGAGGCAGCATTCAGTTATTATGCTCCTCACCTGTGGAACAAACTTCCCGTAGATCTGAGGTCTGCTCAAACTGTCAGCTCCTTTAAATCAGGGCTAAAAACACTGTTGTTTACTGAAGCATACTCTTAGATTAAATACTTACCTGCTGCATTCTACTGCCCGTACTTTTTAACTACACACTGCTGATTTATGCCTTTTATTATTCTACTTCTTTTCTTATCCTGACTGTTTAATGTATTGAGCCTGTTTTTATTTTATAATACTGTATTTTATTATTATCACTATTATTCTCAATTTCTATTTCCCTTTTTAATCAACTGTTTTTATTGTTTTAAATTGTGTCTTGTTGCTTTTAATGTCTCCGTAAAGCACTTTGAATTACCTTGTGTTGAATTGTGCTATACAAATAAACTTGCCTTGCCTTGCCTTGCCTTGCCTTACCATCACTACTGGGCGCAACAGTCTAAGCTCAACAGTCCACGATGGCGGCAGCGCTACATTAGCGCCCCTGGTGGCTGTTGGCAGAAATTCAACGGAGCTTCACCTCTTGGTATCCATGCTCTTTGGTAAAATCCTTCTTCTTCTTCCTCCTCCTCCTCCTTCTCAAAGGGCATGGATACCAAGAGGCGAAGCTCCGTTGAATTTCTGCCAACAGCCACCAGGGGCGCTGCTGTAGCGCTGCCGCCATCTTGGACTGTTGAGCTTGGACTGTTGCGCCCAGACAACATGCAAGATGTCAAGGAGAGAGGAGAAAAAAAGTAAAAGAAAACAGTGTAGTGCAATTAACTGCAACTATATATGTATATATGTGTATACATATATATGGCCTCTTGGACCATTTATATCAGAACTGATTACTGCTTTAGCATTAAAATATGTCATATTAAAATAGCCTATATCTTATTATTATTAATTATTACTGTCCCCTTACTGTACAAACTGTAAATAAATCTTTATTCTTGACTATGTGATGTCACCATTAATGTGTTTCTAGTTAAAATATTGATTTTTTTTCTTTCTTTCTTTCTTTTTGTAGATTGGCTTATGGGGTGATTTTGAAGGAGTAATTAAGTTAATCTTCTCATAAGTGGATGTAATATGTAGAGATGCCATCTGGGCCGTTTTTCTTTTTTTAAAGTCTATATTTTGCTTTACAAAAACGTGAAAAAGCAGCTGTGACCAAGCTATCACGAGGTGAGCAGCATTGTAAGCATAATTGATAGCGATATACTTCAGTGTGTCTGTGTGTTTTTGTATGCAAGCTGGTCTGCTGCGGTCTGCTGACAGTCCAAAATGGCGGCGGTAGGACGAAACCATGGGCGAATCTGTTGCTATGGGGCGTTCTATCAAAGACCATGGATACCAAGAGGCGAAGCTCAATAGATAAGTGTCTTCCCGTGTCTTGGATGTCCCAGTGTTTATGCCACACTTTTCTCGCATGTTTCTTAATTATTGATTTACCCTCTGTCCTACTTAACGGAATTTCTGCATTTACAGTGTGTGCTTTAAGTGATTGTTTGGCCAGAATATCAACCCCTTAATTTCCTTCTATTCCAACATGGGCAGGAACCCAAATAAAGCAGACCATCAGACATCTCTTGTGTAGGCCTATTCTGTACAGTAGATTGTGTATTTCAATTATGAGATAAGTAAGAAAGTGCTGCCCAGCTGTCTGATGCTATTAGTGTGTTGTTATGGTTGTTTTCTTCTATCCACTCCAAACCTAATAGCTGAAAGCTCCACTGCATATACTGATAAATGATCTGTGGTTCTTTTCTTGATATGTAATGAAAACTGCAGCTCCTGTTTGTCCAGTATCAGGCAGTCCCTCCAGGAAAAACGCGATTATGTGATTGTTACGTCCCCAGGCCGCCTGTGTATTTATTATGATTGTGATTGATAAGTACTTTGTTGTTTGACACACGTGTGATTATTTAGCTTGTCTTGCTAAATAATCACTTCTTTTGTTAGGACCAGCGCCTTAGGGCCAACTGAGTCACTTGTGTATATATTGTAAATAGTCACTGTCACTTATTATTGTTTGCACGGAGCGTAGGGGTGAGCTGCTATTTTTGTTATACCTGTTTTCTCCTGTTTTTCTTTAGCCTAGGGAGTTAGGCCTAGTATTGTATTTTTGTTTCTTTTGTTTTCGTTAGGAATTAGTTACTTCGCCGGTCGGTAGACAGGTTGCTTTTTGTTTATTGTTTTGGCCTGGGCTCACCCTGAAGTCATTTGCTCCATTTTGTGTGCGATATTGTACGGTGTGTTGTTGGAGTGTGTAGCAATAAATTGCTCACCTGTACATTTATACTCGTGTTCCTGTGTGTCCTTATGTTACGCACCCACACCCCTAGACCAAAGTTTTTAAAAAAGTTGAATGGATTTCCAGCAAGCATCAGGAGGTGAGGTGTATGCATGTGTGTGTGTGGAGGAGAGGGAGAGAGGGTGATGCTGGTAGAGAGATAGTGTGTGTTATTAGATACATAATGTTGTGAAGTCCGTTGGACGGAAAGGAAGAAGCAGATCCGTGGAGCTGACTGGTTAATTCTTATCACATGACATGCAGTGCGCTTGCTGCATTCGAAAAAGTTGAGATTTTTCCATCTCTGTGCGCCATGGATGCGCACGAAAAAACAGGCGCGTTGCACCGAATGCGCGCCGCTACGGCGTCGCTTTGGATTGTGAGCGCGTCTACATTGAAACTAAAGGATTTGTGTGCGCAAAAGACGCTACATGTGAACGACCCCTAATTCAACGCATAATCAGCCAAAGTCCACATATTTATGCGTTGAATTAGGGGCCGCATTTTTTCAAAGACGCTGCACTTTTGCCGCATAAATAGCAGATTTCCACGCAAAATGCGCGAAATATGCGGGGCTTGCATGATTTCATAATCCCCGCATTTTCATTGCAAAAAAGTCACATATATCCTATCCTAGCAGAAAGTTGAATTTGTTGCGTTTACTTCACACAAGAGCAGTCATTTCCCCCCTGTTGCCTTGGGAACGTTATGAAGTGACGTAATTACGCGACGTGAACGTCATTGAAAAGCTGCAATTTGGGTGTGTGATTTGGGAGGAGATGGAGGAGGGGGAGGAGATGGATGTTGAGGGAGAGGGGATGGAAGATGAGGATGGCGAATGATTGGCTAGTGTTAGAGGCTATGCAGTTTTAGTTTTCATTTTCACAGACCTTTGTAGTTTCATTCAGGAGTTGATACAACTTTACAGTTGAAAGATGCACTTTTTAGTTACCAGTGGGTTAAATCATACTAGTTTCAAAAACCTTACAGTTGTAAGTATATCAGTAGTATGTAAATTTACATTACAGTAAGAGATTGCACTTTGTGCATTGGAAGCACTTATTTTAACAGAAGATGACCTCCAAGACCAAGGAGATGGTCATAGACCTCTGGAGGTCAAAGCCCACTTCGCTCCTGCCAGTCAGCATTGAGGGAGTGGACATTGAGGTGGTTGAGTCATACAGGTTCCTAGGCGTCCACCTTGACAACAGGCTGGACTGGTCGATCAACTCTGATGCCCTCTTCAAGAAAAGTCAGAGTAGGCTCCACTTCCTTCGCAGGCTGCGGTCCTTCAACGTGTGCAGTGACATGCTTTACATGTTTTATAAATCAGTGGTGGAGAGCTCTCTGCTATACGCTGTGGTCTGCTGGGGAGGAAACCTGACGGACAGAAACTGGAAACAGCTAGATAAGCTCATCCGGAAAGCGGGCTCAGTGCTGGGCAGGAGCCTGGACTCGGCGGAGACCATCACAGAGAGATGCCTGAGGAGCAAGATGCAGGGCATACTAGACTGTGATAATCATCCACTGCACAGCACCTTGGCTGGACAGAAAAGCAGCCACAGCCATTGTCTCCTGTCACTGCGGTGCAGGATTAAGAGGCTCAGGAGGTCCTTCATTCTGACAGCCATCAGACTCTTCAACGCCTCAGTTGTGGGAGGGAGCACATAGCTCATTTCCCCACTACATGTGCACACCCTCCTGCACTTTTGCACTTTGTACTTTCGGATTGTGTACGCTGTTTACATGTATATTATTTTTATTTTATCTTTTACTTTTATATTCATGTTTATATTACCCGTTCTTGTACTCTTTTATGTGTCTTATATGTGCCTTGTACTTTGTTATGTGCCTTAGCCACTGGACACGATAATTTCCCTACGGGGATTAATAAAGTACCTATCTATCTATCTGTCTATCTATGTCTGTTTTGTATAGCTACCTCTGTAAAACAGGAAGCACACATTTTATTTTTTTATATTTTATTTATTCATTTTTACAGAAGTTGTAGCATATTCTTTTTGTAAAGCTACAGAACTTGTTTGACTCAGGGTTGAGCCATGTGTTTATTAAGGTCTGAAATAAAACAAGTTGAGAACTTAAATATTCCCTGCACTTTCTGTGATGTCGTATGCTTGCTTATCATAGGAAGTAATTAGAAATGACTCTTTACATTAAGGTAGTAGCCGAGTGAGAACAGAGTGTTGGGGGAATCACTTTTTTTCTCTTTTTCATCAAACTGCAGTTTTTGCAAGTTCCCGCAATTTTTACAAGTTCCCGCAATTTCATCACATAAAATTGCATAAATATCCTGCATATTTCATCGCATTTTTTAAGAAAATGTGCAGCATAATCAAGGATTTTTGCCCGCAACAATCACAAAAAAACTCCGCATTTTTCTGGAAGGTTGTTCCAGATAACCCTCCCGGGAGAGACTTGTTTACTCCTTTTCTTTAGTTGTTGCTGTATTTCAAAGTTTACTGATGGTTCTACAAATAGCCACGGAGGAGTATGTGAATAAGGGATTGTAGGACTTCAATTTTCAATTTTATTTATCAAGCCCAATATCACAAATACAATTTGCCTCACAGGGCTTTACAGCATACGACATCCCTCTGTCCTTTAGAACCTCAAACCCCCCCCCCAAAAAAACCCTTTAATGGGGGAAAAAAACGGTAGAAACCTCAGGAAGACCAACTGAGAAGGGATCCCTCTTCCAGGACGGACAGACGTGCAATAGATGTTGTACAGAACAGATCAGCATAATAAATTAACAGTAATCTGTATGACACAATGAGAGAGAGAGAGAGAGAGAGATGCAGGACAACCTCGGTAATGACAGTAGCTTACAACAACAATCATGAAAGTAATAATATTGTCGTTATAGTTCTGGCTACTGTGGTACAATATGTTGAAAGTATATATTAGTATCTGATAGTATACATGTATGATAATAATCATATGTTTATAATAACAGTAGAAGTATGACTAATGACTAATGATGGCAGCAGCAGCAGCAGCAGCAGCAGGAGGCATCTGGCAGGACCACGGCAGCAGCACAACCACACATGACACACTATCCAGGCACCGCTGCAATACGAGTTAACCTGAGAGACAGTGGAGCACAAAGGCTCCAGAGAAGAAGCCGAGTTAGTGACATCCAGAATGGCCGAGTTAACAAGATGCAGTAATAGGATACGAGAGAGAGAGAGAGAGAAGGTGCCCGGTGCATTATAGGTGATCCTCCGACAGACTAGGCCTAAGTCAGCCTAACTAGGGGCTGGTACAAGGCAAGCCTGAGCCAGCCCTAACTATAAGCTTTATCAAAGAGGAAAGTCTTAAGTCTAGTCTTAAATGTGGAGACGGTGTCTGCCTCCCGGACCGTAACAGGAAGATGATTCCACAGGAGAGGAGCCTGATAGCTGAAGGCTCTGGCTCCTGATCTACTTTTGGAGACTTTAGGGACCACGAGTAACCCTGCGTTCTCAGAGCGCAGAGTTCTGATGGGATAATATGGCACTATGAGCTCTCTAAGATATGACGGAGCTTGACCATTTAGAGCTTTATAAGTTAACAGTAGGATTTTAAATTCAATTCTGGATTTTACAGGGAGCCAGTGCAGAGAAGCTAAAACAGGAGAAATATAATCTCCTTTCTTAGTTCCTGTTAGTACACGTGCTGCTGCATTCTGAATTAGCTGAAGAGTTTTTAATGATTTACTAGAGCTACCTGATAATAGAGAGTTACAGTAATCCAGCCTTGAGGTAACAAAAGCGTGGACCAATTTTTCTGCATCTTTTCAGGTCAGGATAGGCCTAATTTTTGCAATATTACGCAGATGAAAAAAATGCAGTCCGTGAGGTTTGTTTTAAATGAGAATTAAAAGACAAATCTTGGTCAAATGTTACTCCGAGGTTTCTTACGGTAGTGGTAGAGGACAGAGCAATGCCATCTAGAGAAACTATGTCATCAGATAAGGAGTCTCTGAGTTGTTTGGGGCCAAGAACAATAACTTCAGTTTTGTCTGAAATTAACATCAGGAAATTGGTGCTCATCCAGGTTTTTATGTTATGAAGTTTAGTTAATTGATTACTTTCTTCTGGCTTCATCGATAAATACAACTGTGTATCATCCGCATAACAATGGAAATTTATAGAGTGATTTCTAATGATGTTGCCTAAAGGAAGCAAATAGGATTGGTCCGAGCACAGAACCTTGTGGAACTCCAAAACAAACTTTAGTACGTACGTATGTTTCATTATGAACGTCAACAAACTGAAAACGATCAGATAAATAAGATATAAACCAGCTTAGTGTAGAACCTTTTGGACCAATTAAGTGTTCCAGTCTCTGTAGCAGAATTTCATGGTCAATAGTGTCAAACGCTGCACTAAGATCTAATAAAACAAGTACAGAGACGAGTCCTTTGTCTGAAGCAATCAGAATGTCATTCGTAATTTTAACTAGTGCTGTCTCAGTGCTATGATGCGCTCTAAATCCTGACTGAAATTCCTCAAATAAATTATTATCATGGAGAAAATCACACAGCTGGTCTGCAGCTACTTTCTCAAGGATCTTTGACATAAGGGAAGATTAGATATTGGTCTATAGTTGGCTAACACCTCTGGATCCAGGGTGGGCTTTTTTAGTAGAGGTTTAATTACAGCTACCTTAAAAGACTGTGGTACATAGCCTGTTAATAAGGATATATTGATCATATCTAATATATGGGTGTTAACTAAAGGTAAGACCTCCTTGAGTAGCCTAGTTGGGATGGGGTCTAAGAGACACGTTGATGATTTAGATGAAGAAATCACTGCGGTCAATTCTTGAAGGGAAATTGGGGAGAAGCAATCTAAATAAATATTAGGTGTTACAGGTGTGTTTGAGGTTAGATACGTACTATCTGAGGACAGGAGGTCATGAATTTTGCCTCTGATAGTTAGAATTTTGTCATTAAAGAAGCTCATAAAATCATTACTGCTAAAGGCTAAAGGAATACAAGGCTCAATAGAGCTGTGACTCTCAGTCAGCCTGGCTACAGTGCTGAAAAGAAACCTGGGGTTATTTTTGTTTTTTCTATTAAAGCTGAGTAATAGTTTGCTCTGGCATTGCGGAGGCCCCTCTTATAAGTTTTGAGACTGTCTGCCCAGATTAAACGAGATTCTTCCAGTTTGGTTAATCGCCAATTCCTTTCAAAAATGAGATTGTGAAACGGGAGTTGTTTGGACCCAAATGCAGTACACAGGCGCACAGGAACAGCTGGTAATGACCTTTATTATCACCACAGCAAACAGGGTATGCAGCAGGCAGAATTGGCACAGAATAAAGTCCGTTCTTCGGGCTGAGAGCCCTCACACAGTCTCTGGGGCTCAGAGGAGGGAAAGGGAGGCGACTGGGATCAGCCGCGGAACCGAGGGGAGGCTTCTGAGCCCCCGGTTCCACACAGTTCGATTCTCTTTCGTAGTGAGGGGAAGAGATGTAGCTTACTTCAGCCGAAGAAGACGAGCAGGACGCTCTGCGGTCTGGAGAGCTGGCTGCACGTGCTGTGAGGCCGGCGAGGAGTGAGCTGAAGAGAGGTCGGAGACAGGCGGGGGGGGTCGTAGCCAGGTGAGCAATCAGCGAAGACAGTGGCACCGTTGGGGAGCAGGCAGGAGAGGAGACGAGGCCAGGCAGAGGAGTCAAAACCAGACGAGCAGGCAGATACCAGAGACGCTGAGGCAGAGCACGAGGTCAGGAACAGAAGGCAGGTGAGTTTACCGGGAGGCAGACGAGGATGGCAGGTCAGGGACAGGCAGAGTCGACACCGGGAGATCAGACAGGGAATGAACGCTGGAAAGTCTCGCATGACGCTGAAGAACAATCTGGCAAGGAGTGAAGGTGCTGGAGAGACTATATGCAGGCCTGATTGGCATGAGCTGCAGCTGTGTGGGCAGGTGAGCAGAGTTGGGCTGATGAGGTGGGAGTGGCTGACAGGTAGAGTGGATCAGAGGGAGGGAGAGTGGAACAATACTGAGGCAGTGTGACAGGAGGGGAATGAGAGGCAGGGACTGTGACAGATTGACTGAATTGTATATGACCTAAACCTGCTTGTTCTGCCTTTATGTTCCCTATCCATCCAAAGCTCATAAAATTAGAGTCACTGTGCTCCCAACAGTCCTCCAGGATACACCCGTTGTCTAGTGTTGCTCTCATAATAGTCTGATAGATATTTAACAGTGATGCTCTGGTTGCTCCCTAGCCTCTTCCTGACAGGCATTTTAAGAGATTGTTGACCCGTTTGCACTTATCCCTTACTTTATCAATGTGATACTTCCAAGTCAACTTTTCATCCAAGCACATACCCAGTAATCTAATGACCCTGACCTTGATGAGTAGTCCCTCTTTCCATAATGTATCGTAGGCTTTCTCAATATCAAAAAACACAGCAATCACCATTTCTCTGTTGGTCTGAGCTTTCCTTATTTCTGATTCTACACGAGACACTATCCAACGTCCCTCTTCCCCTATGAAATCCACTTTGATAATTTGACAGTAGTTTTTTACTCTCTAAAAAGTGTGTTTGTCTCTCTGTCACCATCCGTTCCAAAGTTTTCCCTAACTGCGATGAAAGAGCGATGGGTCTGTAACTAGAGGGATTTGATGAGTCTTAGGTACTATAACTGATTCCTTCCATATTGATGGGAGATTACCTGTGTCCCATATTTTATTAAACAGTCTTAACACTGCTTCAAGTGCACTGTCTGTCATATGAGCTCACATACTGTAGCATACACCATCTTTCCCTGGTGACGTTTGTCGTGCATTTAATATTGCTCTCTTCATTTCAAATCGAGTGAACGGTAAATCTAGGTCTTCTCCTGATGATGCCCATCTTTCTGTAATTCCTACATTTTGTGTACGGGTATTATCTCTAGGGGTGTCAAATTATTGCGTTAATTGCAAATAATTAATTACAGCCATATTTAACGTGCTATGTTTTTTGATTGTGTTAATCTCACTCCTCACAGAGTGGGGACTGACATGCAGCAAAGGGCGGTGAGCCAGATTTGAACCCACGGCTGCTGTAGCGAGGCGATGCCTCTGTGCATGGGGCGCCAGCGCTATCCACTACGCTACCGACGCCCTGTTAATCTAATTTTTAATCTCTAACTTTACTGTTTCTGTATGCCACAGAGTTGCCTTTTATAAAATCCGTCTGTAGTGGGCTTCTTCGTGCTTGAGTTGTGGGAGAGCTGCAGCGCTACAGAGCAGAGCCCAGCATCAGCATTGACTGTCCCCTGCAGTGGTGGTCTGCTCACTCAAGAGCCTATGAAAAGCTGTCTGCCCTAGCACGCAAGTATCTGACCTACCCGGCAACCTCCGTGTAATTTTTGGGACAATCAGGGCAGGATTCAGGATTCAGGACAACTGCTTGGATTTTGGGACTGTCCCGAATTTTTCGGGATTTTGGGACTGTCCCGAATTCCAAGCAGTTGTCCTGAATCCTGAATCCTGCCCTGATTGTCCCGAAAATTACACTAGAGCAGAGTCTGGAGGAGTTATTGCCCGATAAAACATTAAAAACTGAACCTGGTGGTTGAGTTGTCATGCAGCTCCCACCGGCTGCACATTGGCTGCAGCAGGTCCTACATGAATTATGGTGTTGTAGTTTGAGAAAGAGAAGACAGCGCAAGTTGCAGCCGCAAGGACAGGGAAAGCACAGGCAGCCATGAGAAGGAGTGATTTGCACATTGCAGTGCAGCTGTAACGAATGTACCAGGTGTCTTTTATTTTGTTAGCTTTTATTTTTTATTAAGTTTAAAGGACAAGTGCTCTTACACTGATCACTTCCATGAAATAAAACGAGAAATTGGAAAAGAGGAAAATAATTTAGAAAATTGTTAAAATAAAATTAGGGAACTGATCACAGATGTATTGTTTCTGTGTGATTTTACATCTATTGTTGCGTTAATCTGCAGCTATGCTTTTAATGAAGCTGACATGTCATGACAGTCAAGCACCCCGAGACTGAAGGCTGCAGCACTCCTTATTGGGACTAATCTCAAAAACAATAGAATGTAATGGCTAGGTGTACTGCATCTGTGATCAAGTGTGTTATTGTTGAAAACAATAATTATGACTTTATAAAACCACTTTTTGTAATTTATATCAATCTTTTGATCATCTACCACAATAATGTAATGAATTTAAATGAAAATACCTCACGTTGAGGGCTTTTCTCAGCAATTTTGAGATGAGATTAAAAAAGAGATTAATTAGATTAATTACAGATCATAATTGATTAATCTCTCCATTTTTTAATCTCTTGACAGCACTAACTATCTCTACACTGCTTAGCTTTTATAGATAAATTATCTGAGCTGTGAACCTTCACAAACGTCTTCGCTAGGAGCTCTGCCTTTTCTACAGTACTTACTGCTGTCATGTTATCGCTATGCATCACTGGTATTTCAAAGTTACTCTTCATGCCATTCATTTTCCTAATCATTCCCCATACATCTGCCAACTGTATTTCTCTCCCAATTTTATTGCAGTATTGTCTCCAGTATGTCCGTTTTGCTGATCTTATTGTTTTCTGAACTAATGCTTGTGCTCTTTTGTATTGGATCGCCAAAGTAAAATCCTGTGGAAGATGTTCCAGAATAAAGCTCCGGATCCACAACAGCGCCATAAAGTGGCTGTTAAACAAAAGAGCCCATAAAATTCTAAATTATTTATATTATTAATTAACTAAATAAAATCCTGAACAAACAAATGGGAGTGAAACAGTGATTAATAATATTACTCTGATTAATACTCTGATTTGAGTAACAATATTACTCTGATTAATACTCTGATATGAGTTTCAGAATTACTCTGATTAATACTCTGATATGAGTAACAATATTACTCTAATTAATACTCTGATTTTGAGCAACAATGTTACTCTGATTAATACTCTGATATGAGTAACAATATTACTCTAGTTAATACTCTAATTTGAGGAACAGCATTACTCTGATTAATACTCTGATTTGAGTAATAAAATTAATCTGATTAATACTCTGATTTGAGTAAAAATATTACTCTGTTTAATACTCTGATTTGAGTAACAATATTACTCTGATTAATACATCTGATATGAGTAACAGTATTACTCTGATTAATACCTTGATATGGGTAACAATATCACTCTGATTAATACTCTAATATGAGTAGCAGTATTACTCTGATTAATACTCTGAGATGACAAATAATACTAAGTCTGACTGATACTCTGATATGAATAACAATACCACTCTGGCTAATACTTTGATATGAGTGCTTGCACATCAGTGAGTACTTGTACTTAAATGAGTACTTGTACTACGTTGAGTACTAGTATTTCAGTGAGTACTTGTACATCAGTGAATACTAGTATTTCAGTGAGTACGTGTATTTCAGTGAGTACTTGTACCTCAGTGAATACTAGTATTTCAGTGAGTACGTGTATTTCAGTGAGTACTTGTACCTCAGTGAATACTAGTATTTCAGTGAGTACTTGTACCTCAGTGAATACTAGTATTTCAGTGAGTACTCGTACTTCAGTGAGTACTTGTACCTCAGTGAATACTAGTATTTCAGTGAGTACTTGTATTTCAGTGAGTACTTGTACCTCAGTGAATACTAGTATTTCAGTGAGTACTCGTACTTAAGTGAGTACTCGTACTTCAAAGAGTACTTGTATTTCAGTACTCGTACTTCAGTGAGTACTCGTACTTCAGTGAGTACTTGTACCTCAGTGAATACTAGTATTTCAGTGAGTACGTGTATTTCAGTGAGTACTTGTACCTCAGTGAATACTAGTATTTCAGTGAGTACGTGTATTTCAGTGAGTACTTGTACCTCAGTGAATACTAGTATTTCAGTGAGTACTTTTACCTCAGTGAATACTAGTATTTCAGTGAGTACTCGTACTTCAGTGAGTACTTGTACCTCAGTGAATACTAGTATTTCAGTGAGTACTTGTATTTCAGTGAGTACTTGTACCTCAGTGAATACTAGTATTTCAGTGAGTACTCGTACTTAAGTGAGTACTCGTACTTCAAAGAGTACTTGTATTTCAGTACTCGTACTTCAGTGAGTACTCGTACTTCAGTGAGTACTTGCCACAGACAGACACAAGATGGCGGACCGCAGCAGCAGCAGTTTCTCCAGAACAAAAAGGCCGAGTAGTTAAAACTTCTCTTGACTTTGTTAAACTCTACTTTTCCCGCTCTAACCGGAGACATGAGCGGCCCCCGCCGCCCCTGACGGTCAATTTACCGTCTGTGTGTTTCCCGGTGATGTTCCCTTGAATCTCCGCCGTCTGAACGGACTTTGGGAGGTAAGAACGGCCGTGCTGTTAGCTTAGCTCCGTGTTAACAGTTTGTTTATGTTGAATGTCAGTGTTTGGACGGGTCTGCGGACCGACCGGTGAGGGTTATCGGCTTTCCCGGAGACCAGAAGAATAATCCGGTGTTTGATGAACCGACAGATAACCTATATATCTGGATGAATTCTGGGAAAATAACGTTAAAGTAACGGGTCTGTGTTAGCCGGACTGTCATGTTGAGCTAACAGCTAATAGCTAACAGAGCTGCTGCTGCTATTGTCCCAGAGGACTCATACTGACACTACTGTAGCACTGTTACTGTACTATAGTAGTAATACAGTACTGCCATCGTACTATTGTAGTACTTTTACAGTACATCTCTTCTATACAGTACTACAGTCGTACTGTGACTGTACAGTAGTACTACAGTACAATCGTAGTACCTTTACTGTTCATTGCTACGGCAGTACTACTGTAGTACTGCTGTAGTATCGAGTACCATTGTACAGTGACAGTACCACAGTCGCACTGTGACTGTGCAGCAGGAACGGACTCTTCACACGTCAATTTTTTCTTCTTCTGTGGTGCGCTTGAGGCTCAGTTGTCGGCTGACAGCAGTGTGTGTATTCTTCTTCTGTGGTCTGGTTGTTGTATGTTGGGTTGTAACGTTACTGTTGACCTGGAGTCAGTCTGACCTCTGACCTGTGGACATGTCCTCTGTCTCAGACTGTTGCCTGTCCTGGTCTCTGGGTCAGCTGATCACCTCAGGTCTTTAATGTGGTTTGTTGTTGTGAGACTAAAGGAGATCATGTGACCAGTCAGATGATGATGGTGATGATGATGACGGAGAACACTTTTAACTTTGACTGAGACACTTTGATCCAAAACATGAGGCTGACCCCAGGACGGACGTCAGGAACAGAACCTTATAAAACTCAGCTGATCAGGTCATCGTCATGTTGATGAAGCAGACGACACATTAACCCATTAGGAAAGAAAAAACAAAAACAGATTCTGGATCATGCAGTCTCAGGTCTTCTCTCCAGGATCAGATCACCTGATAATCACATGACCCAATCATCCGTCTGACTTCACGGTTTGGTTGGATGTGACACAGTAGTTTGTGGTGGTAGAGACGCCGGAAGATCAATTTTTTGTTTTAAGTTTTTAATTAGACATTATTAAATTTATTAAATTTATTTATCCTCTGAACTGTCCTCTGACCTGTCCTCTGACCCCCCACTGTGTGTGAGCAGTCAGTCTGTTATGTCCCTGCAGCTCTCTGATGTCATTCTGATCTCAATGTGATGAACACATGAATAAACACCTCTGTTAAATGTCACAGTTAAACATGAGGTCATCAGCTGACGAGCCTCGCAGTCGTTACCAGCCCGTCAGCTGTTTGCTTCAGTTAGCTGCTGTTAGCTTTTGTAAGCTGCTTTTAACTGCTAAACAAACAGCGGCTCTCGGTCTCTGGTTCAGAGGGTTCCACAGACTATGTGCTGTTAGCTTCGCGGGGGACGCCTCGTTAACAACATTTTACAGGGTTCCTGCGGATCCTTAAAAAGTCTTAAAAGGCATTGAATTCATTAATCTAAAAATAAGGCCTTAATTGGCATTAAAATGTCTTAAATCAATCTTTCAAAAGTCTTAAAATGTTAACACATGGTAAGTAGGCTTTTATGATTGTAATTAGTTTAAACTATTATACTAAAAATAATAGGTAACATTTATTTTTTAAAATAATTTGCTGAATAGCAGTAACGTCACGCAATCACAAGAGCGGAACCAACAAAACAGTGATGCGTTTGCGGCCGTGTCTCTCAAAGCAGCACGTCGTTCATGTAGCAGTCGGACCACATACGAAAGTGTAAATTTAATGAAAATTGGCTGTCCAACAAAGATTTTTCTGGATGGCTGAAACTGGTATCAGGCAATTTATACGAGGTATGGTGTATTTCGTGCAAGAAATGTTTCAAACTCGGCACGATGGTAATCAAGGCAGTGGAGTCCCACATGCACAGCGCGAAACACAAAGCCTCAAAATCAAGTTTTCAACACACGCCAGGTATTTCCCAGTTCTGTTCTACTCTCGTCTCTACCGTCCCTCCACCCCCATCTCCGATATTAACAACCAGGACAGCAGCACCAAATCTCCGGACAATAGGCTTGTTTGAGATGAACTGCGCCTTGCCTGCAAAGTAGATGAGGGCAGGCGGCCGCAGCGGGGGGCGGTGAAGCCGGACAGTTTCCCGACAGTTTCCAGCAGCCTTCAGTCTGTACAGGAAGTCACAGACACACTCACATCCTGTCTGGAATGATGTCAATTCATTAAAAAAGTGATCAGACCCATATATCAGTTTGTTTTCAGTCTCCAGTTGTTTTAATTATGATAGATTAATTTATTAAAATACTTTACAGGTGATCTGTAGTTTATGTTCATGGTTTATCCTCCATTTGACATGAACTCTCCTGTAAATCAGCATCATATCAGCTTGACCTGTCCCCTCAACTAGGCTCAACAAGGCTGAATACACTGTTTGACGATAAGCTTCATATATTTTATACAAGACAACAGCTTTCATTAAGGCTCAGGCAGATAGGTCAGTCAGGGCTTCACATCTGTACAGATGTTATTTTAAGAATCCTCACATCCCACTGACCACCAGTCTCTGTGTTGCTAAATACTTCAATAATAATAAAAGTCCAGTGTTAATACACAGTAGACTCTGTATAGTTTGATGAATGCAATCAGTCTCTGACAACTAAACTTCACCATCAGTCACACAACATGTTTCTGTTCACAGAATAAACCTTCAAATCAGACAAATACAATCTTAATCTCTAAAATTCAACAAAAATGAGTAGTTTATCTAAAACGTCATCTTGTTGAGTCGACATCTGAACCAATCAGCTGTTAGATCAGGTGAGAGCCAGGCGGTGCAGTCGGTGGAGAGCAGCTACAGCACCTGGCTCTAAAAACTGCAGCTGCCTCGCTCTCGCGGTTTTATCACTGTCCACTTTTGTAATACGTCAGAGCAAGTCGGGATGAAGTCGGACACAAAACTAACCAGCATGCATTGTGCGCCGATCGCCGGTGATCGAATCTGCGCAGGCCTGGCTCGTCTCGAACGAACCTAGTGTTCGTGTGCACGCCTACACTAAAAACAAAGGTACTGTGGTGCCTGAACATCATGACAGAATACCAATCATACAAATCAAATGGGGGAGTTGGAGATTTATTCATTTATTTCATTTGTGTTGATTGTGTCGTTGGTCTTAAATTTCATTTCAAGTGGCATTAAAAAAGTCTTAAAAAGTCTTAAATTTAACGTGCCTTAAGCTGTAGGAACCCTGTTTTATTAAACACAGTTTAAGATACAGAATTTATTTCCCAAATGTAACAGGGCAGTTAAACCAATCGTTCAGTTTGTAATGTTAAACGGATGAATACCAATATGTGTGGTGTTACACCCCTGATGCACACACACAAATGTACATGTGTGCGTGCACACACGCACACACACGTATAACCAGAGTTGTACCAATACCAGTATCGGAAATGCCTCCGATACTGCCTAAAATGCAGTATCGGGTATCGGCAAGTACAACCTATGACCAATCCGATACCACATAATGCCTCACGTCATTGTGCATACACACGCTACAAGCAAGTTTTAAAAAGCATTCTACTGTAGCCTTTAAAATGTCTTTTTTACCACATTGTGTGGCTGAACTTTAACCCGTGTCTTGATCTGTGTCAACACTGGATAATAATAATAATAAAAAAGTTTTCTGGCATTCATTCTACTACTGTGTATTTATTTCTTAATATTTTACATAGAGTTTTAGGAGTTGAGACATACAACAATTCATATCCCATCCATTTTTATTTTACGAGCTGGTATTTGATCGGTACTCGGTATTGGCAGATACCTAAGGTTCAGGGATTGGAATCGGTATTGGGAAGGAAAAAGTGGTATCGGTACATCTCTACGTATAATGTAGGGGTGGTGAGCTGTAATCGCTCATCAGTAACATTAACGATATTTAAAGACCATAAAAACGACCGCCTTTTTTCACGTGTGTGTGTGTGTGTGTGTGTGGGTGTTTGTGCGTGTGTGTTGATCAGATCAGAATGGTCCTGTTTGATGGTTTGGATTAAGCATTTGAATTATACATTAACAGAAATAATAATGATAATACTAATCAAACATGTAGTATTGATCACACTGCCGCGTGTGTGTGTGTGTGTGTGTGCGCGCGAGTGAGAGTGCACGCGTGTGTGTGAGTGAGAGTGCGTGTGTGTGTGTCTCAGTAACCCAGTCTGCCTGCAGCAGCTGCTGCAAAGCATGCTGGGAGGAGGAGGCAGAGGGAGAGTGGCCCCCTCCCCCTCCCTTCCTCCTGATTGGCTGCTGGCGGGCCCAGCTGACTGCCCTCTGTCAGACAGAGAGGCAGAGACAGGGAGGGTGATGGAGGCGACGGCAATGGGGTGAGCTGCCATTTTCTCTTTCTTTATCCACAATCTGTTCATCCTCTATTCATCCATCCTCCTCTGCTCCTGACTTTATTTCATGTCCACAGATTATTGAGATGGGGGGAGGGGGAGGGAAAAGGAGAGGGAGAGGATGGGTGGAGGACGGAGGGAGGATGGAGGATGAGCAGGAGGTTTATCTTTTCTTTTTCCATTGTCTGTTCTTTGGTGTGTTTTCTTCTTCTGTGGTGGATCTGATCTATTTAGTGTGTTTCCAGAGATGGGGGGGCGGGGGGTCAGGGAGGATGGGTGGTGGTTGGGGGGGTAGGGAGGATGGGTGGAGAGAAAATGGCGGAGCGGTGATGGAGGATGGAGGCAGAGGACGATGAGCAGGGCAGAGGCTGTCTCCTCACTGTGTTAAATGAGTCACAGCGGGCTGATCGATTATTGATCTGTTAATAAACATTATCAGCAGCCTGTTTCTGATACATATTTTTTTAACCACACAACAGATTTTAGAGTCCGACCGAATTTCTGCTTTGTTAGGTGTAGTTTGCTGTGCGGTGTTCAGGACAGAGCGAGGGGACAGATTCCTCACATGTCAGAAATTTTGGTGGGCCGTCACAGTAGTGGCAGTCCTTTAGAGCCTGCAGGAAGTGGCTTGCAGAGCGTCTGAAAGCGCCATGGTGATGTGATGCATCACGAGGACGTAAAATACAGAGACCAGGTTGGACGGGCTGCAGCAACAGCATACATGCTCCTCCTCGTCCTATCAGGAGCAATATGAACCAGGCAACATGTAGCTGCCTCGTTAGCACCATGATAGAGCTGCACTCTGAAATTTAACAACTCACTTCATCAGTTGGAGACCCTGCAGTCCAGGGACTTCGTTCCAGTCCAGCAGTCTGCTGGGTCAGGGTCAGCAGTGTGCAGCCACATGTGGGGACGTTTCAGTCCCCAGAAATACACTGCAGAGAGAGCACTCCCCTCTTTACACAGCGCTCTGGTGCAGGCAGCTGCAGACCCAGGGTGAGTTTGAGAGAGTCTGAGGTAGTTGCAGATCCAGGGTAAGTCCATGGCAGCTGTAGACTCATGGTGAGTCTTAATGAGTCTGAGGCAGCTGTAAACCCTGGGTGAGGCTGAGTCAGCTTTTGACTCAGGGTGACTCTGAGAATGCTGCAGACCCAGGTCTCAGGCAGCTGTAGACCCAGGGTGAGGCTGAGTCAGCTTTAGACTCAGGGTGAATCTGAGAATGCTGCAGACCCAGGTCTCAGGCAGCTGTAGACCCAGGGTGAGGCTGAGTCAGCTTTAGACTCAGGGTGAATCTGAGAATGCTGCAGACCCAGATCTCAGGCAGCTGTAGACCCAGGGTGAGGCTGAGTCAGCTTTAGACTCAGGGTGAATCTGAGAATGCTGCAGACCCAGGTCTCAGGCAGCTGTAGACCCAGGGTGAGGCTGAGTCAGCTTTCGACTCAGGGTGACTCTGAGAATGCTGCAGACCCAGGTCTCAGGCAGCTGTAGACCCAGGGTGAGGCTGAGTCAGCTTTAGACTCAGGGTGAATCTGAGAATGCTGCAGACCCAGGTCTCAGGCAGCTGTAGACCCAGGGTGAGGCTGAGTCAGCTTTAGACTCAGGGTGAATCTGAGAATGCTGCAGACCCAGGTCTCAGGCAGCTGTAGACCCAGGGTGAGGCTGAGTCAGCTTTAGACTCAGGGTGAATCTGAGAATGCTGCAGACCCAGGTCTCAGGCAGCTGTAGACCCAGGGTGAGGCTGAGTCAGCTTTAGACTCAGGGTGAATCTGAGAATGCTGCAGACCCAGGTCTCAGGCAGCTGTAGACCCAGGGTGAGGCTGAGTCAGCTTTCGACTCAGGGTGACTCTGAGAATGCTGCAGACCCAGGTCTCAGGCAGCTGTAGACCCAGGGTGAGGCTGAGTCAGCTTTAGACTCAGGGTGAATCTGAGAATGCTACAGACCCAGGTCTCAGGCAGCTGCAGACCCAGGGTAAAGTCTGAAGCCTTTTCCAGAGATGGCCACAAAGACATCCTGCCTTTATACATTCTCACAGAACCAAATGACGGCGGCATCATGTGGCAGTGTGTGATGTCAGACAGTATGATGACATCACAGAATCAAGAGTTGTGACATGCAACACAACAGCGTTGGCTTCTAGTGTGACATATACCACATGTTGTCAGCAGCTCTTGTATTGTAGTGTTATATTGTAATATTGTTGTAGTGTTAGTGTATTGAAGCATCGTTGTAGTAAAGTGTTGTAGTGTTGAAGTGTAGTGTAGCGTTGTAGTGTACTGTTGCAGTGTAGCATTGTAGTGTAGTGTTGCGTTGTAGTGTACTGGTGTAGTGTAGCATTGTAGTGTACTGGTGTAGTGTATCGTAGTGTTATAGTGTACTGTTGCAGTGTATCATAGCGTTGTAATGTGGCATTGTAGTGTAGTGCTGTAGTGTAGCGTGGTATTGCAATGTAACATTGCAGTGTAGTGTTGTAGCATGCGCAATACCGCCCCCCACCCCTCTCCTCTGGTCTGTGTGTGTGTGTGTGTGTGTTTGTGCGTGTGCATGCACGTGTCTGTGTGTGTGTACGTGTGTGTGCACACGTGTCTGTGTGTGTGTTTGTGCGCATTGGGGCCCAACTCTGTGCGCGATACAGAGAGCAGAGGAGAATTGTAATCACGCGACCGTTTAGAGACAGAAATGACATGCCGTCATGTAAACAATTTAAGTAATCAAGTGCCTTACATAATCGTGATTTCAAAAATAATCGCAATTATGATTTTTTTTCCATAATCGAGCAGCCCTAGTTGTAGTGTGGCATTGTAGTGTAGCGTTGTTGAAGCATAGTGTTGTAGTGTAGCATTGTAGTTTTATGTTGTAGTGTTGTTGTAGTGTAGTATTGTGTTGTTGTTGTTGTAGTGTAGTGTTTTAGTGTTGTGGTGTTGTTGTAGTGTATTATTGTGTTGTTGTTGTAGTGTAGCATTGTGTTGTTGTAGTGTAGTATTGTGTTGTTGTAGTGTAGTATTGTGTTGTTGTTGTTGTAGTGTTGTAGTGTAGTATTGTGTTGTTGTAGTGTTGTAGTGTAGTACTGTGTTGTTGTAGTGTAGTACTGTGTTGTTGTAGTGTAGTATTGTGTTGTTGTTGTTGTTGTTGTAGTGTAGTATTGTGTTGTTGTTGTTGTTGTAGTGTTGTAGTGTAGTATTGTGTTGTAGTGTTGTTGTAGTGTAGTGTTGTAGTGTCCGAACCCTCTAGGGGGGTCTGAGGGCGTGCTCCCCCAGGAGAAAATGTTGTATTGAAAGGCATCAATCTGGTGAATTCTGAGAGCCAAGTTATGGTGGCAGAATTTGCCTAGATTTAAACATCTTTGTGCTTTTTATTTGTGAAAAACGTTCTATTCTTACTGATAAACACACTAGTGGTATGTTGTGGTGAAAGGTTACACTCAAAATACGGCTATGGGTGCCAGAGTTAATTGCAGCCATTCAAGTCAATGTAAGCTGCTCCACCAGAAGCGCGGCGGCGTGTCCTAGCCGTGTCCTAGAAGTGTCTTGGTGCTCCCCTCCGAGTCAAACAGGAAGTCAGGCGCAGAGAAGATGAGAGTATCCTGTCAGTTTTCAAAATGAAACACCCCTGAAAACTCCGGATCATATTTCACATTGCTACATCAACATGACATCAAAGTGGGTGGCCCCAGGCCTGAAGTCAAACACGAAGAGCGGCTCACAGGAGATTTCCGCAGATTATTGCGTGACATTATGATCTCGCAATCCGCAAATTCCAGCCACTCACGTGCGCGTCGCTATAGTTCCAGTGGACATTCGCTCAGCACAGGATGGAGCGAGTCCACGCGACGGATCCAGTGGACATCCGGCAGGCAGCTAGGTGCTCTCCCTGCAGCCTGCTGCGGAGATCAGTTTTGACCTTGAATGGAACGTAACTACCATGAGCCAAATGAGAAAGAATAAGTTGTCAGAGCTTACTTCAGTGGTGCTGTGTGTTGCCGTGCAAGCTCAGAGTTGTCTTAAATACAGCCACACAATGCTCTACTGATGAATTCTGAATTCTCAGTAGGTGCTCTAGCCGGTGCACTACAGAGTGACGTTCGTTTCCCGGAGGCATTTTATATCTGGCCGATTTTTGGAGACTCTGGCAGGCCGCCATAGTCTCGTCAATGTGTGGGAAACACTGCAGTCTGTACCAACATTTTCAGGGAATGGTTGACAGTTGCCTTGGTTCTCTGCTCAGAGCTTCACCTTACCTGGAGTCAGGATGATTTCTGGTTTAACCGGTTCAGTCCGGTTTAAGAGCTCCACCTGGTTTAATTCACGTCAAGGAGGGGAAAAAAAAAAGAAAAGCTTTTCACATCGGCGGCGTGTCAAGGGACTATATTCAACTTATCTTGCATTGTAACATGCATTATGACAACTAAGCTTTATGTTTGCTTATAAATGAAGTGGAGGAGCCTACAAGTGTTTTGTTTAGTTTGTCTCAGAAGCTGCAGAGGGACTCTGCAGCTCCGCTCAGCTGTCTGCTGCTGCGAGAGATCAAATTTCACTTGGGGCGGGGAAAAGTGCAAGGGAGTCAGCGGCCATTCAGTTTGTTGCCCTAGTAACCTGTTTCCACTGAAGAAGTTCCTGGTACTATTTGGGCGGCTGGAACTACTACAGGAACGTCCTCTTGCTCGGCCCTCTCAACCGCTGTGTCTCCACTGAGAGAGCGGAGTCGGAGGAAGGTTCCTTGGTGTCCTTCTGCGTCTTCTTCTTCTTGTGTAACCTTGTGTGTATTGGCGGTTAATACAGCATTACTGCCACCTAGTGGATTGGAAGCGCATTACATCTATAATGGGCTTTTAATTGGGAAAAATAGCTCATAAATAGCTCGTAAAATTAGGTATATAACTCGATATATTGGTTCGGTTAGATATTTGGCTTTAAATCAAACCAGTTGGAAAATTTTCAAACCAGCACAAGCCTAGTTCAGGTATAAAGAAACACAGCTGGTTTTATTCTATATCTGATGATTAGAAAGTTTCAAACTTCAGCCGTCAGGGATGACCTCATCGCCACAGTGTGGTCACATGACCGAGGTTTTCCAGTACTACGGCGTGATGGTTCCTGGTTTGTTTGTGTGGTGCAGGTCAGACGTGGGTCCTCCAACATGGCGGCAGCGTCGTACGACCAGCTGTTGAGGCAGGTGGAGGTGTTAAAGATGGAGAACTCCAACCTGAGACAGGAGTTGCAGGACAACTCCAACCACCTGACCAAACTGGAGACTGAGGCCTCTAACATGAAGGTCTGTACATGTACCACTGACACACTACATACAGTACCACTGACACACAACACACAGTACCACTGACACACTACACACAGTACTACTGACACACAGCACACAGTACTACTGACACATTACATACAGTACCACTGACACAGTACACACAGTACCACTGACACACTACACACAGTACTACTGACACACAACACACAGTGCTACTGACACACTACATACAGTACCACTGACACACTACACACAGTAGCACTGGCACACAACACACAGTACTACTGACACACAACACACAGTACTACTGACACACAACACACAGTACTGCTGACAAACTACATACAGCACCACTGACACACTACACACAGTACTACTGACAC
Source organism: Epinephelus awoara (assembly GCA_035609425.1). Lineage (NCBI taxonomy): Eukaryota > Metazoa > Chordata > Actinopteri > Perciformes > Serranidae > Epinephelus > Epinephelus awoara. Next base: position 78,608 of record CM069312.1, on the reverse strand, counting down.
ACTACATACAGTACCACTGACAAACTACACACAGTACCACTGACACACTACACACAGTACCACTGACACACTACACACAGTACCACTGACACACTACACACAGTACCACCGACACACTACACACAGTACCACAGACACACTACACACAGTACCACTGACAAACTACACACAGTACCACTGACACACTACGCACAGTACTACTGACGCACTACACACAGTACCACCGACACACTACACACAGTACCACCGACAAACTACACACAGTACCACTGACAAACTACACACAGTACCACTGACACACTACGCACAGTAGCACTGACACACTACACACAGTACTACTGACACACTACACACAGTACCACTGACACACTACACACAGTAGCACTGACACACTACACACAGTAGCACTGACACACTACATACAGTAGCACTGACACACTACACACAGTACCACTGACACACTACACACAGTACTACTGACACACTACACACAGTAGCACTGACACACTACACACAGTACCACTGACACACTACACACAGTACTACTGACACACTACACACAGTACCACTGAAACACTACACACAGTACGAGTGACACACTACACACAGTACCACTGACAAACTACACACTGTACTACTGACACACTACATACAGTACCATTGACACTACACCCAGTACTACTGACACACTACACACAGTACCACTGACACACTACACATAGTACCACTGACACACTACACACAGTACCACTGACACACTACACACAGTACCACTGACACACTACACATAGTACCACTGACAAACTACACACAGTACCACTGACACACTACACACAGTACTCCTGACACACTACATACAGTAGCACTGACACACTACACACAGTACCACTGACACACTACATACAGTACCACTGACACACTACACACAGTACCACTGACACACTACACACAGTACTACTGACACACTACACACAGTACCACTGACACATTACACACAGTAGCACTGACACACTACACACAGTACTACTGACACACTACATACAGTACCACTGACACACTACACACAGTAGCACTGACACACTACACACAGTACTACTGACACACTACATACAGTACCACTGACACACTACACACAGTACTACTGACACACTACACACTGTACTACTGACACACTACACACAGTACCACTGAAACACTACACACAGTGCCAGTGACACACTACACACAGTACCACTGACACACTACATACAGTACCATTGACACTACACACAGTACCACCGACACACTACACATAGTACCACTGACACACTACACATAGTACCACTGACACACTACACACAGTACCACTGACAAACTACACACTGTACTACTGACACACTACATACAGTACCATTGACACTACACACAGTACTACTGACACACTACACACAGTACCACCGACACACTACACACAGTACCACTGACAAACTACACACAGTACCACTGACACACTACACACAGTACTACTGACACACTACATACAGTAGCACTGACACACTACACACTGTACTACTGACACACTACATACAGTACCATTGACACTAAACACAGTATCACTGACACACTACACACAGACACTAGAGTTGGGAGGTATCCAAATTTTGTTACTGTTTAACCTTCCCCACATTATCCCGGGGTATACGGTATTACTGTGACTAATTAAAAATCACTTTGAAGGGCTCAGAGGGAGTCGCCAAAATGTTGGCTTGTGCCTATACCGTTCAGAAACAGAATAGCAAACATTACATAGGCCTAAGAATACTGAAAAAATAACAACAAAACATGTATAACATGAACAACTTTTATTAATAAATATTTAAAGTGCAAATATAGCAGTCAACCAAACAGATTGTAGTAACAACAAATTATCTGTTGGCTAGTAGTCCACTTCCAAAAAAGTAACAATAAATAATGGCTGTAACAAAAATGTGTGCTATACCGCTGTATATCCTCAGACCACAACGGGTACTGTCTGATGGTTTTTTTTTTAGAACCTATCAACATAAATCAAATAAATTAAAAGCACAGCTCTACAGCACCCAGTACTAGGGCTCTTCAAATAAGAAAAACAGAACAATAAATAACAAGGCATGACTGAAAATAGGCATATATAATCCTATCCTGGGAACGCAACGGCAAGTACTGTTCGCTGGTTTATTTTTAGAGCCTACCTTTAGTTTGAAAAGTTCAACCTCTCCAAGTCCGAACTTTTCTGGCCATTGGAACAGGCTACCCTCATTGAAAATGAAATACAAACAAAGTATAATGATAACTGTAGCAGCATCCTGAGCTGCAAAACTATTCAACTTTTGCCAGAAAAACCAGCATGTTTACTTTTTCCAGCTGCAGCAGGGCACGTAGTGAAACACACACAGGATTGACAACTTTGGCCGCAGTGCTGAACACCTGCTCTGATGGAGAGCTTGTGGCACAAACGCACAGGTACTTTCGGGCAGCCCTCGACATCAGAAGAAAGCGCCTGGCTCCATCACATTTCCACCAGAGAAGCAGGTCTCCGTCTCCCTGAATAACAGGCTGGCGACAACAGGCCGTTATCTCTGCTCCTGCTCGTCCCTGTATGATGCCGACTGGATCTGCCACCACATCGGCTTTTCTTTGAAAGAGACGGGCCAGAGTCATCTGGTTTTGGGTGGTTCGGGTGCTACTCCCTCCTCCACTCTGATGGCCACTGGACCTACTGCTGCTGCTGCTTGCAGAAGTTGTGAAGTTGTGTTTTTTTTTTTTGCAACGTGCAACGAACTGGCTTGATGAGTGGCTTGCCATCTTTTCTTTTCTTTCTCACGTCTGAGCTGTCACGTGACGATGTCACATTCTGAAACTTTATCAAATGTCATCTCCCGACAACAGTTAAGGGCAGTTAGAAGAGAAACATTATAGCCTACTATTAGTTTTAAATTGAAAACTCAACCACACATACATAGATGCTGGACAAACACTCATTGTTTAGGCATTAAATAAATTATATTTAATATTATATCTGGCCTCTATAGGCCTATATGACGGTAATGAAACTGATACCGCGGGATACCTTATCACCGTATTATCGCCCAACCCTAGTACCACTGACACACTACACACAGTACCACTGACACACTACACACAGTACATTCGTCCTTTGTCCTTCATCCTGTTTCCTTCATCCTGTGTCCTTCATCCTGTGTCCTTCGTCCTGTTTCCTTCGTCCTGGTTTTTTTTTCACGGCTGATCTTTTGTATCTTTTATTTCTTTTTGTGTCCTCATGTTTTTGTCGCCCATTCTTGTACTTGTAGTTAGTTTTTTTATTGTCCTGTCCTTTCCATGCTTACACACACACATACACACACACACACACACACACACACACACACACACACACACACACACACTTCCTGTTTCCTGTTTACTGTGGATGAGCAGAAAACACACATGGATGGTGTGAGTGTTGTTAGTTTGCATCATGTCGCTGTATGATCGCTGTCGTTTCATTGTGGTGAGTCAAACTGGGCAAGACAGAGGAAGAATCACTGTGATCAGTCATGTGTTCATTTAATCATGTGTTCATTTTATTTTTTCCACTCATGTGAAACAGGAAGTGCTGAAGCAGCTACAGGGCACCATAGAAGAAGAGTCTGGAGAGGCATCTGGCTCTCAGCTTGAGCTCATCGAGAGACTGAAAGGTGAACAAAACAAACACACACACAGAGAACACACACATCAGGGTTCATTAAATCACCACAGTAATGTAAGTGTCGCTGCCTATCCCCCCAAAATAAAACAAACTTTATTGTTTATTACATAACAACAACCGCAGGAGAAGCAGCACAACACAGAGGTTTTTTTTATTTGTTTATTAGTTACTGTGTTGCTTGTGTTTCATTAAAAACCAACAGAGGAAATAAACCTGTAACACTGAGTGTGTCTCCTCCTCCAGAGATGAGCCTGGACTCTGCAGGGTTTAAACCTAGATCAAGGCCTCCTCTGCCCCCCTCTTCCTCCTCCAGCTCGGCCTCTTCTGGTTCAGGAGCTCCTGGAGGAGCAGCAGGAGGCTCCGTAGCTCCAGGACCCCCGACCACCACCGGCTTCCCCAGAAGAGGGCTGCCGACTGCGGGCAGAGACAGCCATGACCGCTGCCTGGAGGAGCTGGAGAAGGAGAGGTACTACTGAGAGTACTTTTAGTACAACTGAGAGTACTGTTGGTATAACTGAGAGTACTGTTGGTACAACTGAGAGAACTGTTAGTACTACTGAGAGTACTGTTGGTATTACTGAGAGTACTGTTGGTACAACTGAGAGTACTGTTAGTACTACTGAGAGTACTGATGGTACAACTGAGAATACTGTTAGTACAACTAAGAGTACTGTTGGTACAACTGAGAGTACTGTTGGTACAACTGAGAGTACTGTTAGTACTACTGAGAGTACTGTTGGTACAACTGAGAATACTGTTGGTACAACTGAGAATACTGTTGGTACAACTGAGAGTACTGTTGGTACAACTGAGAGTACTGTTAGTACTACTGAGAGTACTGGTGGTACAACTGAGAATACTGTTAGTACTACTGAGAGTACTGTAGGTACAGCTGAGAGTACTGTTGGTACAACTGAGAATACTGTTAGTACTACTGAGAGTACTGTAGGTACAGCTGAGAGTACTGTTGGTACAACTGAGAGTACTGTTAGTACAGCTGAGAGTACTGTAGGTACAACTGAGAGTACTGTAGGTACAACTGAGAGTACTGTAGGTACAACTGAGAGTACTGTTGGTACAACTGAGAGTACTGTTGGTACAACTGAGAGTACTGTTAGTACTACTGAGAATACTGTTGGTACAGCTGAGAGTACTGGTGGTATAACTGAGAATACTGTAGGTGCAACTGAATGTACTGTAGGTACAACTGAGAGTACTGTTGGTACAACTGAGAGTACTGTAGGTACAACTGAGAGTACTGTTAGTACTACTGAGAGTACTGTAGGTACAACTGAGAGTACTGTTGGTACTTTAGTACTACTGTCCAACCTCTCTTTCCTGTCCATCTCTGTTCTGCTCTGTGATTGGCTGCTGCTCCCTGACAGGTCTCTCCTGTTGGCCGAGCTGGAGAAGGAGGAGAAGGAGAAAGACTGGTACTACGCTCAGCTGCAGAACCTAACCAAGAGGATTGACAGTCTGCCGCTCACTGAGAACGTAACTACACTTACGTACTGTGTTACAGTACCACACAGAATGTGACTAAACTTACCGGCTGTGTGACAGTACCACACAGAACGTGACTAAACTTACCAACTTTGTTACACTACCACACAGAATGTGACTAAACTTACCAGCTGTGTTACAGTACCACACAGAATGTGACTAAACTTACCAGCTGTGTGACAGTACCACACAGAACGTGACTAAACTTACCAGCTGTGTTATAGTACCACACAGAACGTGACTAAAGTTATTGTATTTATTAAAGTACTTCTCCGGAAGAAGTCAGAGTTAAAACAGGAAATACTTCCTGTTTACGTTGTGACTCATTAGATTGACTTTGTGTGTCAGTTTACTCTTCAGACAGACATGAGTCGTCGTCAGCTGGAGTTCGAGGCTCGTCAGATCCGTTCAGCGATGGAGGAACAGCTGGGCTCCTGTCAGGAGATGGAGAGAAGAGCTCAGGTGTGATGTCACTTCCCTTAACACCACCTCTGTTGCTCCGTGACCTTCATATACCAAACAGACGTATGAAAGAAAATTGGGCCCAAGGTCATTTCCATGCAGTGGTAGTCACCTATCAGTGTGTTCGTGAGGGGAAGCTCTGCTCACGTCAGGTCTCAACTCGTGTACACAAGTTTACAAATCTGACTGAGGTGGAGACGGTGAGCAGAGGTGGTCTTAGACCATAGTCTGACTGATGTCTCAGGTTTTATACCAATATATAGATCTGTCTCTGTAGTACTGACTCTGTAGGACTGACTGTGAGGACTGACTTGACTGCCCCTGTAGTGCTGTCTCTGTAGGGCTGTCTCTGTAGCGCTGTCTCTGTAGCGCTGTCTCTGTAGGGCTGTCTCTGTAGGGCTGACTGTAGGGTTATCTCTGTAGGACTGATCACTGCCACGCTCTGATTGGCCTGATGAGGATGTGTCATCAATCACATGTCAACTGTGGTTGGATGATCTGAGCTGGTTCGTACATTAGCAGGACTGTTCCCTAAATGCACCATAGCGCCCAGCTGATGGTGTGTAAACCTTTGTTTGTTTGTGTCTTCAGGCTCGAGTGTCTCGTATTCAGCAGATAGAGAAAGACATCCTGAGACTAGGAACACGCCTGGAGGTAGCCTCACCTGTCCATCTGTTTAACCTGTCCATCTTTCCACCTGTTCACCTATTCACTTGTCCACCTGCTCATCTACTCACCTGTCCACCTGTCTACCTGTCCATCTGTTCACCTGCTCACCTGTCCATCTGCTCACCTGTCTACCTGTCCATCTTTACACCTGTTTATCTGTCCACCTGTTCACCAGTTGAACTTTGTTGTTGTTGTTGTTTACATGTTGACGCTCTGTTCACTTTCTGTCCAGGTGGAGGAAGCTCAGGGGGCGAGCGACAGCAGCGGATTGGCTGGAGCTCAGGTGGGCATGTCTCGTTGTTTGTTTGTTTTGTTTCTTTACGTTGCGTCTATTTTATGTCTCAGAGCAAGCCGCTGGGACGTTCCTCAGATCTGACACATAGAGGTCAAAGGCCAAAGGTCACTGTGACCTCACAAAACAGATCAGAATCTTTTTTTCCCCTCCTTAGAGCTCCAGCAGTCGTTTGGACCACGAGCCAGCTAATGAGGCGAGCTACTCTGTGCCTCGACGAATCACCAGCCACCTCGGTACCAAGGTCAGTAACTCTGCCCAGTAACACCTTAACAACCAGTCAGCAGCCAGAGTGCTGTCAGAGTGCCCACTTTAAAAGATAACCCCTCTGTGTACACTGTAAAAAGTTATCTGCCCCCCCCCACACAGATGGAGATCAATCAATCAATCAATCAATCAATTTTATTCATAAAGCCCAATATCACAAATCACAGTTTGCCTCACAGGGCTTTACAGCATATGACATCCCCCTGTCCTTTGGACCCTCACAGCTGATCAGGAAAAACTCCCCAAAAAACCCTTTAACGGGGAAAAAAACAGTAGAAACCTTAGGAAGAGCAACTGAGGAGGGATCCCTCTTCCAGGACGGACAGACGTGCAATAGATGTCGTACAGAACAGATTAGCATGATAAATTAACAGTGATCTGTATGTCACAATGAGACAGAAAGAGAGAGACAGAGAGAGATGCAGGACAGACGGTAATGTAAGTAGCTTACAACAACATTAATTAAAGTAATAATATTATAATTATAGTTCTGGCTACTGTGGTACAATATGTTGAAAGTATATATTAATATCTGATAGTATACAGTAAGTAGTAGTAGTAGAAACAGTAGAAGTATGACTAATGATAACAGCAGCAGCAGGAGGCATCTGGCAGGACCACGGCAGCAGCACAACCACACACGTCACACTATCCAGGCACCGCTGCAATACGAGTTAACCTGAGAGACAGTGGAGCACAAAGGCTCTGGAGAAGAAACAGAGTTAGTGACATGCATGATGGAGATGGTGTACACTGTAAAAAGTTATCTGCCCCCCCCACAGGTGGAGATGTTGAAATCTGTTAAAAGTAATCTGCACCCCCACAGGTTGAGATGGTGTACAGTCTTCTGTCGATGTTGGGGACTCATGATAAAGACGACATGTCGCGGACGCTGCTCGCCATGTCGAGCTCACAGGACTCGTGCATTGCCATGCGTCAGTCTGGCTGTCTGCCGCTGCTCATCCAGCTGCTGCATGGCAATGACAAGGACTCCCTGTTGCTAGGTAAGTGTTACTTCCTGTAGAAGTAAGATGGTGGGAGGTGTTTCTGTCATCTCATTTGTCACCTGTTGCCTAGGTAACTCCCGGGGCAGTAAAGAGGCTCGTGCGCGAGCTTCAGCAGCGCTGCACAACATCGTCCATAGTCAGCCTGACGATAAGAGAGGCCGCCGTGAGATCAGAGTTCTCCACCTGTTGGAACAGGTGCGTCATTACTGTGAGGCGTGTTGGAGCTGGCAGGAGAACCACGAGAGGGGTGTCGACCAGGAGGACAACCCCAGTAAGTGATATCTCACACACACACACACTTGCTTCCTTGGTGGGAAGGATCCTTCCAGCTCAGGTCCTACGGAGACCAGAACAGACTCCTTCCTAACATCCCGTGAACTGGAACAGGTAGGCGAGTGCCCAGGTGCGCGTTCAATTCTGGAAAATCTTGTTCAAAGAATTGTGGGAACTTCGCACCCGCCGAGAATACACACACGTGTGTCCTTGAAAATTCTCTGGAAAGACCAATATCTAATCTCTCTTTTCTGTCAAAGATCCTTGGGAAAGTAGTCACAGACCAGCTGTGTGATTTTTCTCCATGATAATAATTTGAGGAATTTCAGTCAGGATTTAGCACTCAGACAGCACTAGTTAAAATTACACGTGACCTTCTGATTGCTTCAGACAAAGGACTCGTCTCTGTACTTGTTTTATTAGATCTTAGTGTGGTGTTTGACACTACTGACCATCAAATTTTGCTACAGAGACTGGAACACTTCATTGGCCTAAAAGGTTCTGCACTAAGCTGGTTTAAATCTTATTTATTAGATTGTTTTCAGTTCGTTCAGGTTAATGATAAATCATCTCTACGTACTAAGTTTGTTTTGGAGTTTCGCAAGGTTCTGTGCTCGGACCAATCCTATTTATTCTATATATGCTTCCTTTAGGTAACATAATTAGAAATCACACTGTAAATATCCATTGTTATGCGGATGCTACACAGTTGTATTTATCTATGAAGCGAGAAGAAACAAATCAATTAACTAAACTACATAACTGCCTTAAAGACATAAAAACCTGGATGAGCACCAACTTCCTGATGTTAAATTCAGACAAAACTGAAGTTATTGTTCTTGGCCCCAAACAACTCAGAGACTCTTTATCTGATGACATAGTTTCTCTTGATGGCATTGCTCTGGCCTCTAGCACTACTGTAAGAAACCTCAGAGTAACATTTGATCAAGATCTGTCTTTCAATTCTCATTTAAAACAAACCTCACGGACTGCATTTTTTCATCTGTGTAATATTGCGAAAATTAGGCCTATCCTGACCCGAAAAGATTCAGAAAAATTGGTCCACGCTTTTGTTACCTCAAGGCTGGATTACTGTAACTCTCTATTATCAGGTAGCTCTAGTAAGTCCTTAAAAACTCTCCAGCTAATTCAGAATGCAGCAGCATGTGTACTAACAGGAACTAAGAAACAAGATCATATTTCTCCTGTTTTAGCTTCTCTGCACTGGCTCCCTGTAAAATCAAGAATTGAATTTAAAATCCTACTGTTAACTTATAAAGCTCTAAATGGTCAGGCTCCGTCATATCTTAGAGAGCTCATAGTGCCATATTATCCCACCAGAACACTGCGCTCGGAGAATGCAAGGTTACTCGTGGTCCCTAAAGTTTCCAAAAGTAGATCAGGAGCCAGAGCCTTCAGCTATCAGGCTCCTCTCCTGTGGAATCATCTTCCTGTTGCGGTCCGGGAGGCAGACACTGTCTTCACATTTAAGACTAGACTTAAGACTTTCCTCTTTGATAAAGCTTATAGTTAGGGCTGGCTCAGGCTTGCCTTGTACCAGTCCCTAGTTAGGCTGACTTAGGCCTAGTCTGCCGGGGGACCTCCTATAATACACCGGGCACCTTCTCTCCTTCTCTCTCTCTGTCATGTCCTGTCACTGCATGTCACTAACTCGGCTCTACTGCGTGTCACTAACTATACACACTGTATTGCAGTGGTGCCTGGATAGTGTGACGTGTGGTTGTGCTGCTGCCGTGGTCCTGCCAGATGCCTCCTGCTGCTGCTGTTATCATTAGTCATACTTCTACTGTTATTATACACATATGATTATCGTCACATATGTATACTATCAGATATTCATATATGGTTTCAACATATTGTACCACAATAGCCAGAATTATAATTATATTATTATTACTTTCATGAATCAAAGCTACTGTCTAGGGCTGACCCAAAAAATTTGAAGCTTTGAAGCTTCGTTCAATAGCACGGGGTTCGATTGTGGGGGAAAAAAAAGAAAAGAATATTTGGCCTTTTTTTTCCTCCTACTTTTTTGGGGGACCTTGAACACAACACTAACCCCATTAGGCCGAGTAAAGAATTCATCTGGTCTGATTGTTGCATGAATTGCCTAAAAAAGTTTCACAGTAAATCAGAGAACAGGAATATTATTATTGCCACGGGTTATTTGAAATGGACAAAGGTATTCTTTACCGGTGAGTTAAGGGAGAATAGCTATCATGTCATTTAAAAAGAAAACATCTCTGACAAGGAAATAGAAAGCCCGATGTGCAATGAATGGAGACTTTTTATCCTGCTTGAACACAGACGACTAAATTCTTTCAACAATGTGACTCAAAATAATAATAAAATAGATTTTTTTTGTTTAATTTTATTTTTTTTGAGTTTTCAATTTAACACACAAATAGTCAACAAACATTAACCAAAAGACATACAGAACAGAAAATCCCCACCCCAAACTAACAACAGGCGCTGCAGAGAAACAATCAAAATAAAAGAGAAGTAAACGGGGACAGGGAGCAAGTAAACAAGCAAGGGTACAAATACATGTAGCGGCCAGACATCGCCTTCTAGAGATGAGCCATTTAAAGTCTCTGTAAAAAGGAGTGCATAGGCTTCCAAATTCTCCAGAATTTGTCTGATTTGTGATTGAGGTCATGAGTCAATTTTTACAGGGGGAGAAGGGCTGATATTTGTGATATCCACATCTCAGTCGTGGGGACCTGAGGGGTTGACCATCGTATACACTTCTTGGCCAAGAATAGAAGGATAATTAGCAGAGATTCAGTATCTGTGTCAAAAAGATTGTCCGGAATATGACTTAACAAACAAAATGGATCAGTCAGTGAGAAATATTTACTAGTAACCTTCTGAATCACTGAATGGATCCCATTCCAGAATGGCTGGATGCGGTCACATGACCAAAATAAATGAATAAGTGTACCTTTATGCTTTTTACATTTAGAACACAGGTTTGAAGTGTTCGGGAACATTCTCTGGAGGCGAATTGGTGTAAAATAGATCCTGTGAAAAAGTTTGAAATTTTGTTCATGTATAGAGATTGAAGTACATTTTGGAAAAATCCCATTACAGATCTTAGACCAATCTGCTGGACTAAATATCACCTCCAGATCGTGTTCCCACAACGGCTTCAAGGGGTTATAGGCTGAGGAGTCAGAATATTGCAATACAGTATAAATTTCAGAGATCAGTCCTTTGGGTGACTTGGCTGAGACCACCGTGTTTTCCAGTTCTGACAGTTCCATACGGATCATGTTTTTCTTTAATAAAGACTCTATAAAATGGCGAATTTGGAATTACTTAAAAAGATCTTTGTAGGGAATGTCAGACTCAGCCCTGATTTGCTCAAACGGTTTCAAAGAATCAGAGATCAACAGGGCTGCAAAATCTGGCAAGCCCTTAGCAACCCAATCCATCAGACCGATGCTCCTTATCTGAAGTGGTAAGTCAGGATTCAAGGGAATTTATCTGATATATATTGTTGATGAAGGGGAGAGAATTTAGTCTTCTAGGGTGGCATGATAGGGTCTCAAGACCGATCCATAGAGAGTCTTTCCTATTCATGAACCAGTTTGTCATCATTTTAAGTTGGGCTGACCAATAGTAGAATTGTAGATTGGGCAAAGATAAGCCTCCCAGTTCCTTTGGCTTAGTGAGTTTAGAAAATCTAACTCTTTGATATTTATTATTCCAGATATAATGGGAAATGCAAGAGTTGAGTCACTTAAAAAATACTGGGGTCAAATAGCATGGAAGATTTTGAAATAGATAGCTTAAGTGGGGAAGAATATTCAGTTTTATAGTGTTGATTCTCCCAAGGAAAGAGGTTGGTAAAGAGGACCACTTTTTCAGATCTGCCTTAATTTTTTGAATTAAGGGGGAATAATTGGTCTCAAATACATTATTTAAATCAGGATTAATAAAAACACCTAGATATCTGAAATCCGTCTTCGACAGCTGGAAAGGTATGGTCATATTCGGGGGGATGTTAAAGGGTGTGGCGACCGATTTCCCTAGATTAATTTTATAACCCTATAACATGCTAAACAAATTTATAGACTCAAGGACTGCTGGAATTGATTTATCAGGATTCTTTAAGTACAAAAGAACATCGTTGGCAAACAGGGAAATGACATGGTTCCCTTCTCCCACTGTGATGCCGTTTATATCGGGATGAGGTCTGATAGTCTCCGCCAAAGGTTCGATGAACTATAGTGTGATGAATTGTCCCGGACAAAAGTGCAAAAGGGGTTGTTATTCAAAAATGAAGAATTAAATCTCCAAGTTGGAGATCTAGGTATATTAAATGTTGGGTTGATAAGTAAATTCACTGAGGTGTGGTCTGATAAAACAATAGAATCTGTGTGACAAGCAAGGACTGACTGCAAAAAAATTTTGGGAATAAAAAAATAATTGAGTCTAGAGCAGGAATTGTGAGGATGTGAATAGAATGTATAGTCTCTCACTTTGGGGTTCAGGTATCGCCATGCGTCTATCAGTACCGTGTCTGTACATAAATTATTGAGGACAGTAGATGATCTCGGGTTAGATATATTTGCGGAGGAGGATTTATCCAGAGAAACATTCATTATGCAATTAAAATCACCAGCTAAAAAGCCCAAGCCTTTACAGTGTTGATTAAACATTAGAATCATTCGTGACATGAACTGAGGCGAGTCATTATCAATCAATCAATTTTATTTATAAAGCCCAATATCACAAATCATAATTTGCCTCACAGGGCTTTACAGCATACGACATCCCTCTGTCCTTTGGACCCTCACAGCGGATAAGGAAAAACTCCCCCCCAAAAAAACCTTTACTGGGGAAAAAAAACGGTAGAAACCTCAGGAAGAGCAACTGAGGAGGGATCCCTCTTCCAGGATGGACAGACGTGCAATAGATTTCGTACAGAACAGATCAACATGATAAATTAATAGTAATCCGTATGTAGTAGAAAGAGAGAGAGACAGAGAGAGATGCAGGACAGACGGAAATGACAGTAGCTTACAACAACATTAATAAAAGTAATAATATTATATTTAATAACCATATGTGTAATAATAACAGTAGAAGTATGACTAATGATGCAGCAGCAGCAGGAGGCATCTGGCAGGGCCACGGCAGCAGCACAGCCACACACGTCACACCATCCAGGCACTGCTGCAATATGAGTTAACCTGAGAGACAGTGGAGCACAAAGGCTCCGGAGAAGAAACCGAGTTAGTGACATCCAGAATGGCCGAGTTAGCAAGATGCAGTAATAGGACGAGAGAGAGAGAGTGAGACAAAGGTGCCCAGTGTATTAAAGGGGGTCCTCCGGCAGACTAGGCCTAAGTCAGCCTAACTAGGGGCTGGGACAAGGGAAGCCTGAGCCAGCCCTAACTATAAGCTTTATCAAAGAGGAAAGTCTTAAGTCTAGTCTGTGGAGAAGTTGTCTGCCTCCCGGACCGCAACAGGAAGAAGATTCCTAAGGAGAGGAGCCTGATAGCTGAAGGCTCTGGCTCCTTAGGGACCACGTTAGTTACCACGTAACCCTGCATTCTCAGGGCGCAGAGTTCTGGTGGGATAATATGGCACTATGAGCTCTCTAAGATATGACGGAGCTTGACCATTTAGAGCTTTATAAGTTAACAGTAGGATTTTAAATTCAATTCTGGATTTTACAGGGAGCCAGTGCAGAGAAGCTAAAACAGGAGAAATATGATCTTGTTTCTTAGTTCCTGTTAGTACACGTGCTGCTGCATTCTGAATTAGCTGGAGAGTTTTTAAGGACTTACTAGAGCTACCTGATAATAGAGAGTTACAGTAATCCAGCCTTGAGGTAACAAAAGCGTGGACCAATTTTTCTGAATCTTTTCGGGTCAGGATAGGCCTAATTTTCGCAATATTACACAGATGAAAAAATGCAGTCCGTGAGGTTTGTTTTAAATGAGAATTGAAAGACAGATCTTGATCAAATGTTACTCCGAGGTTTCTTACGGTAGTGGTCGAGGCCAGAGCAATGCCATCTAGAGAAACTATGTCATCAGATAAAGAGTCTCTGAGTTGTTTGGGGCCAAGAACAATAACTTCAGTTTTGTCTGAATTTAACATCAGGAAGTTGGTGCTCATCCAGGTTTTTATGTCTTTAAGGCAGTTATGTAGTTTAGTTAATTGATTACTTTCTTCTGGCTTCATAGATAAATACAACTGTGTATCATCCGCATAACAATGGAAATTTACAGAGTGATTTCTAATGATGTTACCTAAAGGAAGCATATATAGAATAAATAGGATTGGTCTGAGCACAGAACCTTGCGGAACTCCAAAACAAACTTTAGTACGTGCGGATGATTCATTATGAACGTCAACAAACTGAAAAAGATCAGATAAATAAGATTTAAACCAGCTTAGTGTAGAACCTTTTAGGCCAATTAAGTGTTCCAGTCTCTGTAGCAGAATTTGATGGTAAATAGTGTCAAACTCCGCACTAAGATCTAATAAAACAAGTACAGAGACGAGTCCTTCGTCTGAAGCAATCAGAAGGTCATTTGTAATTTTAACTAGTGCTGTCTCAGTGCTATGATGCACTCTAAACCCTGACTGTAAAATTGAAAGGAAGATTCTTATTTATAAAGATTGCGGTGCCTCTCTTGTTCTGTGAATGGGAGGAGAAATAAACTTTGCCCACCCAGTCTCTTTTGAGTTTCAGATGCTCTGCATCAGACAATTTAGTCTCCTGTAGCAGTGCTATGTCAGATTTTTGTTTTTTTTAGATGTGTTAAAATCTTTTTCCTTTCAATAAAGTGACCAATCCCTTGGATGTTGCAGGTAATGAGCTTAAGTGATCCAGGCATGAGAGTTGTTTTAAAAAAGAAAGAATAACATAAAAAAGAAAACATGAGCTCCACTCATACGGTATAATCGAAAAGGTAAAATGGTACAAATAAAAGTAAATATAGAGATAATTCAAATTGCAGCGCCTGCCCTCCCCTATCTTTTCCCCAAACGACAGAATAAAAGCACCCTTTGTACAGTCACCGAGTGTAATAAACACAAGACGAGTACTAACTAATGCTTAGATCACAGTAACAGCTGAGACACTCGAGACAACATCCACACTCCAAGCTAAACAATGGACACCACTAAGAGCCACCCCGAGATATGGAGTCCCTAATTATATTTGACCCAGGTACCTGTATCAGATTTTTTCTTAAGGATAAAGAACATACAGTAAGTCGAAAACAAAAATATGAGAAGGCAAAACCATGTTTGAGATAATGTAACTGTGGCTGAGGATTCATAAAAAGAGAGAGAGAGAGAAAGACAGGGGGGGGGGGGCGCACCATGGTAGATTGTAAGAATAATATGAATACACTTATATGCCTGGCTTTATGCATTATAATAAAAAAAGATGAAATATATATAGTGTCAAAATAACTAAAAACACCTTGTTACCAAGGGAAAAACTACAGATGGACTCAGCTCAGCTGCTCACTCTTTCACCAAGTCTCTGTAGTGGCCGGGGACAGCAGATAATGTTCACTGGGGGCTCAGCGTTGATTACGTCCAACTTTCTCCATAATAGCAGATAAACAGGAAAATGTTATCTCATTTAAGGGTTTCCAAGAATATAGCTGCAGCCCTGGGGGTGTCAAAGAGATGGATTTGACCTTCATGGAGGCATCGGAGGCGGGCTGGGTAGGCAAACCCACGGAACATGTTGTGGGTAGCAAAGGCTTTCCCACGTTGTCAAACCCCCGGCGTCTTCGCAGGACCTCCGCAGATAAATCAGGATAAAACCGTAGCTGAGAGCCGTCATGGAGGATGTGTCGCTTCTTCAAGGCTGCTCTGAGTACAGCCTCTCATTGGGAAAATAGATTTTATTGATGTAAAATAATATGCTGATGGTGACATTTTGCACTGGTCCGCTGTGCACTGAGTCTGGTGGTCAGCCCTACTACTGTCATTACCGTCTGTCACTCTCTCTCTCTGTCTCTCTCTCTGTCTCTCTCTCGCCGTCTCTCTCTCTCTCTCTCGCTCTCTGTCTCGCTCTCTCGCTCTCTGTCTCTGTCTCTCTCAATTCAATTCAATTTCAATTCAAATGGCATCTCTCTCTCTCTCTCTCTCTCTCTGTCTCTCTCTCTTTCTGTGTCATTGTGTCATACAGATTACTGTTAATTTATTATGTTGATCTGTTCTGTACAACATCTATTGCACGTCTGTCCGTCCTCGAGGAGGGATCCCTCCTCATTTAAGGTTTTTTACGGGGGAGTTTTTCCTGATCAGCTGTGAGGGTCCAAAAGACAGAGGGATGTCGTATGCTGTAAAGCCCTGTGAGGCAAGTTGTGATTTGTGATATTGGGCTTTATAAATAAAATTGATTGACTGATGATTGGAAGGAAGGACTCTGTAGATCTGGAAGGATCCTCGATTGAAGCTCCAGCTTACCAATCAGCACGACATCTCAGGGTCATGCGGACACGTCAGTACTGCACAGTGTGCCGGAGTCATGGTTGACCATGTAACTCTGCCAGAGGGAGGCGGAGTCATGGTTAACCATGTGACTCAGCAGCAGAGTTAATAACCCGTTGTCTATATAACCTTTGTTCTCAGTGCCGTCTCCGGTGGAGCATCAGATCTGTCCCGCCGTCTGCGTCCTCATGAAACTGTCCTTCGATGAAGAACATCGTCACGCCATGAATGAGCTCGGTGAGTCTTTGTTTATCTGCAGTTTGAATGTTCTTCTTCGTTGGTGTTTTCTGACTGTTTCGTGGGTTATTTGACCGTGCAGGAGGTCTTCAGGCGGTGGCGGAGCTGCTACAGGTGGACTGCGAGATGTTTGGTCTGAGTAGCGACCATTACAGCGTCACGCTGCGGCGATACGCCGGCATGGCACTCACCAACCTTACCTTTGGAGACGTAGCCAATAAGGTTGGAAGAGAACACAGGCATCATGTCTCTGGCATGTCTCAGTAACCAATCAGGTCACATCTGGATGTTGTTGTTTTCCCATCAGGCCACGCTGTGCTCCATGAAGGGCTGCATGAGGGCGATGGTCGCTCAGCTCAAATCTGACAGTGAAGACCTGCAGCAGGTGAACTCTTCTTCTGTGGTTTATTTGTCTGTTGCTGTCAGGTGACTGATCTGTTTGGTCGGATCAGTGGGTAGGTGGGTAGAGTCATACAGCCTGGGGGGGGGGTTAGTTCCTGTTGTTTATGTATGTGTCGTGTTGTTTCCTGTAGGTGATAGCAAGCGTGTTGAGGAACTTGTCGTGGCGTGCTGATGTCAACAGTAAGAAGACACTGCGTGAGGTGGGCAGCGTGCGAGCGCTGACAGGCTGCGCTCTCGAGGTCCAGAAGGTAAAACATCAACATGTTTTTTCGAAACACACTCACTGAGGTTATCATGTCAGAGGCGTCACGATAAGACGACCTGTGTCAGTGATGTCGACGTGTGACCGCGTCACCTTCAGGCTGTGGACGAACAGGAAGCTAAAGTTAAGCTAAATTAAGCTAAGTTAAATATCGATTTCCTTTTCTCTGAATGTAGCTGACGTTTGGGACTAACTGTAACATTTAAACTGATGGAACATTTAAAGCCCATCAGTCATGTAGTTGTGTGTGTGTGTGTGTGTGTGAGTGAGTGAGAGAGCATGGAAACTGCTAGGGCTGGGCGATATGACCAACGATAATGGCATAAATGTGCCTCTGTGTGTGCTTTTACGTGGCATGCAGGTGTTCCGGATTCCGAGTTGTGACGGAGATCAGACTGATCAGAGCTTTAAACTCTGCCATGAGGGGGGACAAAAACATTATTAGAACAAAGGGAGGACATTTCTCCTCGTTTGATAATATTACGAGGAGTTGGGCAACCGACTCATTTTAAAGACGACGAGAGAAAAAGAGAGAGAGAGAGAGCAGCTGTGATCGAGCAAGCTAGAGAGTGATATAAATGATAGAGCAAGCTATTAAATGATAGACATTTTTCTCTCGTCACACGATATATATTGTAATATTGCACAGTCCTAGCAGCTGCTGCTCTGATGAGGTCATCAACATATTCACAGGAAGTTATCTGTACCTTTTTAAATACTGAGAGACACTGCATTAGATAACTGTTGTTCAACAACCTTTGTTTACTGTATTCACTGAGCTCTGTTTGGCACAAACGTCCACCTCGACTCTGACGGAAGTGTTCACTAGTTGGTGGTCAAAGGTCATCATCATGTGTTAACGTCATATCAGGAACAGAAGGGAAGGCATTTGGTCAGATGGGTCAGATCTTATGTGCGTGAGGTGTCCATGTTTTCACTGGTGGGCGGAGTCTGACAACAGCAGGGTGGACTGGTGGGAGGAGTTGCGCAGTCTCAGGGCAGGCTGGTGGGCGGGGTCGTACAGTCGCAGGGAGGGCTGGTGGGCGGGGTTGTACAGTCTCAGGGCAGGCTGGTGGGCGGAGTCGTACAGTCTCAGGGCGGGCTGGTGGGCGGGGTCATACAGTCTCAGGGAGGGCTGGTGGGCGGGGTCATACAGTCTCAGGGCGGGCTGGTGGGCGGGGTCGTACAGTCGCAGGGAGGGCTGGTGGGCGGGGTTGTACAGTCTCAGGGCAGGCTGGTGGGCGGGGTCATACAGTTGCAGGGAGGGCTGGTGGGCGGGGTCATACAGTCTCAGGGCGGGCTGGTGGGCGGGGTCATACAGTCGCAGGGAGGGCTGGTGGGCGGGGTTGTACAGTCTCAGGGCAGGCTGGTGGGCGGAGTCGTACAGTCTCAGGGCGGGCTGGTGGGCGGGGTTGTACAGTCGCAGGGAGGGCTGGTGGGCAGGGTTGTACAGTCGCAGGGCGGGCTGGTGGGCGGGGTCATACAGTCGCAGGGAGGACTGGTGAGCGGGGTTGTACAGCAGGGCGGGCTGGTGGCGGGGTCGTACAGTTGCAGTGTGGTGACTCTAGTTTTTCTTCTTCTGCAGGAGTCGACCCTGAAGTCCGTACTGAGCGCGCTCTGGAACCTGTCGGCTCACTGTACGGAGAACAAGGCAGATATCTGTGCCGTGGATGGGGCCCTGGCTTTTCTGGTGGGAACGCTGACGCATCGCAGCCACACCAACACACTGGCCATCATTGAGAGCGGCGGTGGCATCCTGCGCAACGTCTCCAGCCTCATCGCCACCAATGAGGCACACAGGTACACAACTGTAAACAAGTAAACAAAACGAGTATGATTGAATGTGAAAATATTTGAATGTCATCACAAATATTAATTACTGTATGAACGTACGATTGGTCCGTGGTTGCGGTCATGTATCGTCATGATCTCCACGCCGATGTGTGAGGGGGCTCCAGACTGTCTGTAACTGCAGTTCCTCGCTCCTCATTTAGTGGCCAATCAGACCGAACCATCCAGTCAAACAGAGACAAAGGAGAAAATCTTTCTTCACTCAGCTGTTGTTTCGCTTGGATCCTGCCAACGACACGAAATCAACGTGGAGAAAAACTTCAGCCTTCTACACTGCGTGCCAAATTATTATGCAAGTTGGTGATAAGAACATATAACTTATAAAAAATAAAAACTAGGAACTTTTTAAAATGTTTTATTGATTGAAAATAATATTTTCTACAACTGTATTCATACTTCAGTAAAAACAACATATTTCTTTACAACTTTATAGAAAATACATTTTTGAAACATTTCAAATAAAAAGTATTTCTCTAACAGAGTAACCTAAAGTAATCTGTCAGCATTACAAAGTAAAGCATTAGAGTACTTTGATTACTTTTTGCAGTAACGAGTAACCTAATGCGTTAGTTTGCTGTTTGAGTAGTCAAATACTTGAGTACATTTTCAAACAAGCCATCAGTTAATTCCGTTACTTACAGAATGCTGGTCCTTCAGCTCTGAAACAGGAACGACTGTTTTTTAGTTCAAATAACGGAGATAACGTTAAACCTATCAGTCTGAAAGAAGCCATGGAGTTTGTGGCTCGGTAACGTCACATGGTCGGAGAAATGCTGCCGTTGTCTACGGTGGAGTCTAAAAAAGGTGGAGGAGGACTCGCTGACAGACAGGTCAGACTCAGGACTTACATTATGCCTGGTACACACTACACGACTTTTCTGCCCGTTCTGAAAATCACTATTTCACATTACACAATTGTGGAGTCATAAAATCGTGCTGTGACTTGGCCGACAGACATGACACACTACACGATGGTACTCACCAATTATCCCTGGTCGTCTTTCACAGTGTGTGTGATGTCATCGGGTTATTCTTGTCCTATTTTTATTACTTTTTTTTAGTTATTATTTGAGTCACTGTGTCTGTTCATGTGCCAGCTGAAATGTTGTTGTAGTCACCTAAAAGCATCAGCAGTAGGGCCGTAACAGTATGTGTATTTGTGTCAAACCGTTCGGTACGTGACTTTCGGTTCGGCAAGACCCTGTACAGAATTATTGGGTGCAGGATATTATTTTTTTTTATTTTGTTTTATTTTAATTCTGTTTTTGCGAGCGGAACTATTTAAAATATCTAGTTCCCCGACGGACATAATTGAGTGACGTACCGAGTCCGACCGTAAATCTCCGCCTTCACTTTGTGCAGCGCATTCTCACATTTTGACAACATGGCAAGTGAGCCTGACAAACTTGAAGACCCACCCGCAAACCTTAAGTCCTCCGTTTGGGAACACTTTCGTTTCAGGGTAAAATATGAAGATGGAAATAAACAAGTGGACAAGACAAAAGCAGTGTGCCAACACTGCAGAACAGCGGTCGGGTATGTACTTGGAAACATGTCTAACATGCTAACGCATCTAAAGCGACACCACCCGAGTTTCAACGTTACTGGCACAACTAGAAAGAGCAATCTGGTGCAAACTACGATATCGTCGTCATTTGAAAAGGAAGAGCGTTTCCCTGACCATTCTGATCATGCTAAAGAAATAGCCAACGCCATTGGAGTTGAGTAAAATTGTTTAAGCTGCACTGTAGATATTGAAGCATGTTTTGTTTACTGCACTTTAACAAAGTGGGAAAGCTAAGGAAGTCTCTGACTCTGAGCAGGCTTTAAAGCTGACCAGCTGCACTATACTTTACATTTATTTGTGCAAAATTGTTTAAGCAGAAATTTATTTTTATATTTCTGTTTTTCATTCAAAAATGTGTGAAATAAAAAGCAAGATTGTTTGTTTTAAATTTTATATATCTCTATTTTCATTCAAACAATGTGAAAAAGCAGGATTTTATATATATTTGTTTCATCCAAAACTTGTGTAAAAAGAGTTAACTGCTTTTGTGGTACGTATTAATAAGGTTACCAACCGTGACTTGTGTGCCGAGGTACGCACTGAACCGTGATTTTTGTGTACCGTCACACCCCTAGTCAGCAGATGGCAGGAACTACATTTGAAGTAACAGTTACTGTACGTAAACATTCAAGCTACTGTATCCTACACAACCAAGTTCCTACAAATGTGTCACAATAAAAGCCTATTTAGAAAATGGAGGGATTCTCTGCCGCGGTTATAAAGGGCTTTTAATCTGAAAGAAATTCAGCAAGTGTTGAGTTTGAAATGACGGTGCGATATGTTAACTGTATAAAGACAATGGAGCGAATAAAAAGTAAATATATAAACACACAGAGGGATTAATAAATAACGGACTGTCTATAATGTAGTTTGTTTCAAATGAAGCTGGGAGCCTCTGCAGTTGTGGTGAGTAAAAGCCCCGCCGCTATTTGTTAGTTATTACTTTGTGTCCGACCGTGAGGATGTAACATTGTTTGCTAGCTTGATGCTAATGACAGTAACGTTAACTCAGTGGGTTGATAAAGTGCCTCTGCTGTTTCACACCATCATTTCCCCCTTTTCCTCTGTGTGGTAACATCCCTAGAGTAAATATTAAAAACGCTGGGGTGTTGTTGTCATACAGTTGTCTACGGCAGCAGATCGTTCTGTGTTTCTACTGGTCAAAGTGACGGCTATGATGGGAGAACTGGATCTCAGTGAAGGGCAAGTGGTCCATAACTTTAATTTTGGAGACAAAAAATGTAGGCTTAGCGCCCTGTGGTCCATTGCCCAATAGGAAATGTAGAATACTCAAAAATACTTTAAAAGTGCTTGAGTTACTTTTCTCAGGGAGTAACGCAGTAAAGTAACTGGTAACTTAAAAAAAAAAAAAGTAACGCAGTAAAGTACTTTGGTTACTTTTAAAGTAACCCTTACCTAGCTCTCTTCTCTAATGTCCAATATAAACTCCTTTCCTTTCAGTGAGGGTCAGAGGTTTCTGGTGACTTCTCTGCTGATACTGTGTGCCGCACCTTGGATGGCTCTCCAAGCTGGTCTTTTGGGCTGTTTGCCATCACTGTAAATCATCTTCTTTATTTTTGACAACAAGTGCCCAATCGGGTTGAGAGGGTGAGCAGGCAGGCCAGTTCATGAGGCAATGGTCTCCGAAGCCCTGAGATGCCAACCAGTCTTGGGAATAACGTGATGCATGTGACGGTGCATTGTCATGCAAGTATACTTGTCAATCAATCAGTCAATTTTATTTATCATTTTATTTTTCATTTATCCCTCTGTCCTTTGGACCCTCACAGCTGATCAGGAAAAACTCCCCCAAAAAAACCTTTAACGGGGAAAAACGGTAGAAACCTTGGGTCGCATTCATGAAACGTGAGCAGAAGGAATTTGTATGTAAACTGTTCGCAGACGGAAATTTACGTGCATATCCGCATTCATCAATATTTTAGTAGCTCCGATCTTTTCGTAGCTACTAACAAAATCTACTCCTGCTCCTGACCACTCGTAGTGCTTGTGTAAATTTAGTAAAGCACATAAATATTGCTTGTCACTATTGGAAATTAAAATTTTAACTCATATTACACTCTGTTATGTACACAATACAGACGCGTTTGAAACACGTAATCTAAACATGACAAAATATTAAAAATATAACACATTTAGTTAAATTAGTTGGCAATTAGCAGGTTTAAGATCCAGATTAGGTTCATGATTGTGAATTATCTATGTAAATCCACTCAATAGATTACACGTTCTTTCTACATGTTGAATGATGATAATAAAAATATCCCTAAGGACAGCCGGATCACAGCCTCTTCGGCCTCGGTGCCTGGGTTCAGCAGGGGCAGCAGGAGCAGCAGGTGGTGGAGCTATGAAGGACCACGCGCCAGCTAAAAGAATTATTTGAGACAACACGTTTTTTTTTCTTGTGGCTTTTTTATCATTTAAATGAATAAATCTGATTTGAAAATGTTTAATTTACGTTGTATAAAACAGAGCTTTAGGCTATTGAGATTCAAATAATTTGAGGACGATGCATACAGACTGCTGTAGACTATATGTTATCCGTATCATTTGTTAAAATAAATGTGAAATAGCTCTACATTCCGACAGCGATCACTGATTTAGAGTTTATCCATTATGCACAAAACATCTCTGGCTTCCCGTTCCCACTTCATTCAAAACCCCACAAATGAATCTTCTCTTTGTTTGGTGACCACTACGCTATCAATGATGATTTTCAGAATGTATTATGATACAACACCTTACCGTCTGGGTATGATGTTGACTCCAGTGGCATGACGCTGTCTCCGTCAGGAATAATTCCTGACAGAGAGGTCTCCCCAATTATGCCAGCGATGTGTTCGTCAGCAGATAGTTGGGGTTGTGAGCCTCCTCCTCCCGTGGCTGCTGTATTTTTGTGTGTGTGCTTATGCGTTTCTTTGCCTCCAGTTTCATATCAAACCATTAACGCTTCACCTCTGACATGGTTCTTTGTACTACGGAAACAACATTAACAGCATCTGTTACCTCCCTCCAGGCCTTCGCTTTGCCTGTCCCTGTCACACCACTACTAACTGAAGAAAATAAAATGTTTTTTCTTAAGTCCACTTCACCCCAAATTATTTCGATCTCCGCTTCCGAAAAAAAAAAAAATTTCTCTCTCTTTTTCCTTCTGTGCGCCATGACTGACCGGTCGACTGGATGCACCTACACCTCCTTATATGGTGGTCATTGCCTATTCATGGGCGGGGATTTATGCTAATTGCTGATTACCGGGAGCGCGCTGTCACTTTACGATGGATTGGCATTCATGATCATACACACGTGTTTACGATCAAATCTGAGTTTCCCGCGGCGTTCCTGAATCCGGAGTAGGTTTTTAGTAGAGTAGGTTTTTATGTGCAAATCTACACACAGATTTACTCACTTTTCATGAATGAGACCCCTTGTGTCTTCTTCACTTTGGCTGATTGTCTTTTCAACCATGGAAGGAAATTTGTCTTGAGGAAAGTAGTAGCCTTAAGTCGGCTGTCATGTATTGTTTAGCCCATTCCCTGATGTATTTTCTTCAGTATCTTTTGGACCTTTGCCACTCGTCTTAGCATCCTACATGGAATAGACCTGGGTACATCATTGAGTCCCACAGCTTCAACAATGGCCTTACTGGTAGCTAAGGCTCTTTTAGCAACCTTTCGTTTGATTCTTGACAGTCCTCTGCTTGATAATGTTCCACAAGCTTTTTCTACTCTGGGTTTTCTCCCATCCTGACTATTTTGGACGAATCTTTTTGTGGTTCGGTGGTCACGTTGCAATTTCTTGGCCATATCATTTGTAGATTCCCCTTACTCAGACTCTTATCCTCTTTGGTCAGGTCACATTTCTTGCCCATGGTCAAAGTTGAGTAGGACTTGCATAATAATGTGTCACACTTACAACTTCCAGATCACTTACATAATAATTTGGCACGCAATGTATGAAACATGTTTAACACAGATCTGCTCAGAGGAGTGGTGTATTCGCCTGCCACGGTCACATCATCATACAGAACATCTGTTCAGAGTGTTTCTCACACATCACACAGACATGTTTGATGTTTGAGTCTTAACATCTACAAAGTGATGATGTCACAGCGTTGTAACCCTCAGACAGGGTGGAGCCTTCTCACACTGACACATGACCACGGACAAATCATAGGTTCACGCAGTTGTTAATGTTTGTGATGACGTTTAAATAGTTTTTCTCTGATAATTAAATACTGAAGTTTCTTCTCCCTATGTGTTGTCTTGTAGGCAGATCCTGCGTGAGCATGGCTGCCTGCCGACGCTGCTGCAGCACCTAAAGTCCCACAGTTTGACCATTGTGTCCAACGCCTGCGGGACGCTCTGGAATCTGTCGGCCAGAGACGCCAAAGACCAGGAGGCATTATGGGAGCTTGGTGCAGTGGGCATGCTGCGCAACCTCATTCATTCCCGTCACAAGATGATCGCCATGGGCAGCGCCGCTGCCCTGCGTAACCTGATGGCTAACCGTCCGGCGCGCTACAAAGATGCCAGCGTGGTGTCGCCGGGTGCTGGCGCTCCTTCACTGCACGCCCGCAAACAGAAGGCTTTGTTTGAGGAGCTGGACGCTCAGCAGCTGTCAGAGACTTTCGACAATATTGACAACCTGAGCCCCAAGGCAGCACACAGGAAGGGGCGGGGCTGTAATGGCACCGGAGGCGGAGGAGGGAGCACGACACGCTCATACGCCAACACACCAGTGCTCTCGAGCCCAAAGAATGGAGACGGATCGAAGAGGACAGGTGAGGAACCAGCGTACGCTCGGCCGGTGTTCCCACCCAGCGTACGCGCGTCCAGCGACAGCCTCAACAGCGTGACAAGCGCTGACGGATATGGCAACCGTGGCAAGACCAAACCATCTTCAGAGCCGTTCTACTCATCAGATGAAAGTGGCGCCAGCAAGTGTTGTGTCTATAGAAAGTACCCAGCTGACCTGGCACACAAGATTCGCAGCGCCAACCACATGGCGGACGACGACGGCGCAGAGCTTGACACGCCCATTAACTACAGCCTGAAGTACTCTGACGAACAGCTGAACTCTGGGAGACAGAGTCCAAGTCACCGCAGCAGCATCGAGAGCGACGAGGACGATGAACTGGACGCCAGGCTGAGGAGGAGGACTGACGGCAGTGACTCAGCGCCAACCGGCAGCCGCATAGCGTCTGTCCAACAACAACGCTACGTCATCCCCACGGCAACATCAAACTATGGCAGTGACTCGACAGGTGAGCAGCCAATTGACTACAGTTTAAAGTACAGTGCTGATGCCGCCCGCAAACCGCTGTTCAAGACAGAAGAGACTGTTTCCCCGTCAGTCCCGCCTCCTCCATCATCCTCTACCAACAAGCTCCGCCCCCCTCCCCCCCCAGCCAATCGGACGGTGCAGAAAAACAACCAGGAGTCAACGCAGACGTATTGTGTAGAGGACACGCCCATCTGCTTCTCCAGAGGCAGCTCACTCTCCTCGCTGTCATCAGAGGAGGAAGAGGAAGATGGTGATGTCATCGGGAGGAAGAGGAGGGGCGGGAGCAGCAGCGGCGGTAACGACTACCCAACACTTCCTGTCAGCGAGAAAGACGCACATGAGCAGCAGCAGAGGCAGCAGAAGGAAGCTGAAAGCCAGACCGCCTCTGCTGCAGCCGTTCCCTCCTCACGGGGAAGACGAGGTCACCACCACCATCACAGCCACGCCCACCACCATCACCACCATCATGTGACATCATCATCGGGCGCCAGGACTCCTAAGAGTCCTCCAGAACAGCCGTACGCTCAGGAGACGCCGCTGATGTTCAGCCGCTGTACGTCAGTCAGCTCCCTTGACAGCTTCTCCACCTCTTCCATCGCAAGCTCTGTGCGCTCCAGTGAACCGTGCAGCGGTGTGCCGAGTGGCGTAGTCAGCCCCAGCGACCTGCCTGACAGCCCGGGACAGACCATGCCGCCAAGCCGTGCCAAAACGCCACCACTGCCGCCGCCGCCACAGACCACAAAGGAGGAGGAAAAGACCAAGAAGAAGGATGAGGAGGAGAGCTGCGCCGATGTCCTGCTGCACTTTGCCACAGAGAGCACACCACATGGCTTCTCCCGAGCCTCAAGTCTGAGCGCGCTCAGTCTGGATGAGCCATACATTGCAGCGGAGATGAAGGGGAAGGCGGAGGAGGTGGAGGTGGTAGGGAACGAGAAAAGGAAGGAAGAGGAGGTGGCAAAACCGATCCTCGACGAATCGGATGACGATGATGACATTGAGATCCTGGAGGCGTGCATCAACATGGCGATGCCCAAGTCATCACGGAAACCAAAGAAACAGCAACAAGCAGTGCCAAGGAAACCCAGCCAGCTTCCTGTTTACAAGCTCCTCCCACCTCAAAGCCGTGCCCAATCACAGCAGAGGAAGGACGTGCCACCGCCGCCGGAGGAGGTGCCCCGAGTTTACTGTGTTGAGGGAACGCCGCTCAACTTCTCCACCGCCACCTCTCTCAGCGACCTCACCATTGACTCCCCACCCAATGAGGAGGCAACAGCAGCTGTCATACCAGTAGTTCCACCCACCTCCAGCCAGAGGAGGGGGTCCAGCCTACCTGAGGGTGAGAATGGTGACGACATCCTCGCCGAATGCATCAGCGCCGCCATGCCCAAAGCCAAACCCAGAAAACCAATCAGAGCAGCAGCAAACAGTGAGCACCTCCAAGCCCCACCTCTTCCTCCTCCAGTCCCACCCCCTCTCAGCCTGCAGCAGCAGAAGAAGAAGCCGACGTCGCCAGTGAAGCCGATGCCCCAGCGGGTGCCATACGGCGTCGCCACAGCAACAGTTGCCAAAGCAAAACCAGGGTTTGCCTTTGACTCACCGCACCACTACACGCCCATCGAGGGTACGCCATGCTGCTTCTCACGCAACGACTCGCTGAGCTCGCTTGACTTTGATGAAGATGACGGTGGTGAGAAAGACGAAGAGAAGAAAACAAAAGAAGAAGGCAGGAAGAGGAAACAGCAGACAGCTGCTGTTTTCCCTCGAACGAAGCCGACGACCAACCCGACAGCGACGGATGAGAAGCAGAAGTTCGCCATTGAGGACACGCCTGTCTGCTTCTCCAGGAACTCCTCCCTCAGCTCGCTGAGCGACATTGACCAGGAGAACAATAATAAGGAGTTCGCTCCTCCACCACCGGCCCCGCCGCCTGAGCAGCAAGATGGAGGCAAAACAGGAATCAAGTCTCCTCCTCCTCCTCCACAGGAAGAGTTGAAGCCCCACCCCCCTGCGGCGAGCGGCTATGCCCCCAAAGCATTTCACGTGGAGGACACACCCGTGTGCTTCTCCCGGAACTCGTCGCTTAGCTCACTGAGCATCGACTCCGAGGACGACCTCCTGCAGGAGTGCATCAGCTCCGCCATGCCCAAGAAAAAGAAGAAGGCTGCAGCCGCCACTGCCGCTGCCGCAACGCCACTTCCAGTTACTAAAAGTGAAGATGGCATTTTGGCAGAGGAGGAGCCATCAGAGGCCCCAAGAAGCCCCGCCTCCCCTGACTCAGAGTCATTTGATTGGAAGGCGATCCAGGAAGGTGCCAACTCCATCGTCAGCAGCCTGAATGCTGCCGCTGCCGCCGCCTCATCACTGTCCCGCCAACCGTCATCAGACTCTGACTCGGTGCTGTCCCTGAAGTCTGTGGGCTCGCCCTTCCGCCTGCCAGCAGCCAATAACAACGCAGAGGAGGAGGTGGAGGAGAAGGAGGAGGTGGCGGTGAAGCGAGGGGCGAGGATCCTGAAGGGCGGAGAACGCAGCACGCTGGAGGCCAAGAAGGAGGAGGAGGAAGAGGCGAAGGCTGTGAGAGGCGGGAAGAAGGTCTACAGGAGTTTGATCACAGGAAAACCGAGGGTGGAGCCAGCAGCCAGGGGGCGGAGTAAACCCAGAGCAGCAGCCGTGGCCAAAGCCCCAGGAAGCAGCGACGGTGCAGACAGAGGAGGCGGGTCCTCTCGAGACTCCACACCATCTCGCTCCTCTACAGCAGCCAATCAGAAGGGAGGGAGGCTGCTGCAGATGCCGCGCACGGCGTCTCCAGGAAGTGCATCTTCATCATCATCATCGGCCTCCAGACCGGCCAAACAGAGCGGGGCGGCGAGGAGCGGCGGCGGCATCCCGAGGAGCGAGTCCGCGTCAAGGGTCAGCGGCTCCACGGTGGCCAAGAAGCAGAAGGCGGAGCCAGAGAAGCCGGCTTTGGTCCGTCAGTCGACCTTCATCAAAGAAGCACCGAGCCCAACGCTAAAGAGGAAGCTGGAGGAGTCTGCGGCGGCGGCGGCAGGTGCAACGGCGTTGGATTCACCGTCTAGCCCTGATACACCACTACCATCAACAACCAGGAGACATGACATCAACCGCTCACACTCAGAGAGTCCGTCACGCCCACAGGATGTGACATCATCACGCTTCAGCCGCACCGGTACCTGGAAGCGGGAAAACAGCGGTGGGGCAGGAGGTGGGAGCGGCGGTAAACACTCAACATCGTTACCACGTGTGGGGACGTGGAAGAGGACAGGAAGCTCATCGTCAGTGCTGTCAGCGTCATCGGAGTCCAGTGAGAAGGGTCGGAGCGAAGAGGAGAGCGCTGTGAGGTCGAAGGGAACGTGGAGAAAGGCAAAGAGTGGTGGCAGTGACTTATCAGCTGGGCGGAGCTTCGCTGACAAATCAGAAGATGTATGGGTTCGTCTGGAGGACTGTCCTGTCAACAACCCACGCTCCTCCTCTTCCTGTTCAGCCCGCTCTCCCACAGCTGCCAATGCCCCACCCGTCATTGACAGCCCTGCCCCCTCCAAGATTCCCTCTTCCTCCTCTTCCTCTTCCTCCAACCTCAACCTGCGCCGAAGCTGCGAGAGCCTTGATGACAAGCCGCCGCCTGAACGCCAACAACAACAACAACAACACCAACACCAGCAGCAGCAGCGCACTCAGCAGCGCAGTGGTGCTGTGGCGGCAAGAGTCAGCCCCTTCAACTACACGCCTAGCCCGAGGAAGAGCAATGCTGATGCCACCGCCACGCCAACCAACACCACATCATCATCAACATCAACGACCCCAACACGACCTTCACTCATTCCCACACCCGTCACCAAAAAACGGGAGCCGAAGGGCGGAGAAGGCGGCGGTGGCGGCAGCAGCAGTGGAGAGCGTGGCTCATACATTGTGACGTCAGTGTGAAAAGAACCAGGAAGAAGACTGTTGGACAGAGAAGGTGTAAATATGGAGGAGCGTCCGAGTGTTTGTTTGTGAACTGTACAGGAAATGAGTCTGTATTTAAGCCCTGCCCCCTCACCTCCCTCTTCTCCCCCAATTGGCTCCTCTCACATGTCAGTCAAGGTTCTTTATTCGACGAGAGAAAACTTTGAATATCAACTTTTTATGTTTTTATACCACTAAAATAACGTGTAGCGCTTAGCTCCGCCCCCTCTGCCTGTGTCCCTTGCATGGCCCCGCCCCCTTAACGATGACAGTTACTATGGTGATATAACGATGAAGATGACATTGATGATGATGTTTCTGCTAGCTGTAGCGTCTGAGCTGATTTCATGTTGTTTTGAACGGAGTTTGGTTCTGAGAGAAAACACATTTATTTTTTACGTCTGACGCGTCCGAGGGTGTCGCCATGTACGTTTGTAAGGGCATCATTACGAACGATTGTGAGAGCGTCATTATGAACGTTTGCGATGGTGTTGGCACACACGTTTGTGAGGGTGTTGCCACATCCAACAGAATCCTGATGCATCCTGATGCGTCAATGCGTCGGACAGACTCCTGGATGTTCCTCGGCTTCAATTGTCCAAAATGTTTTCCACTGTTTTCTATGAGCAGCTTTGAGGAGCGTCCATGAGAGTTCAAGAGAGTTAAGGAACGTTTAAGAGAGTTCAGTTCAGGAGCCTTCAGGAGAGCTCAGTAGCGTTCAGCAGCGTTCAGGAGAGCTCAGTAGCGTTCAGGAGAGTTCAGGAGCATTCAGAAGCGTTCAGGAGAGCTCAGGAGAGTTCAGGAGTGTCAGCAGCGTTCAGGAGAGTTCAGAATTGTCAGCAGCGTTCAGGACAGCTCGGGAGAGTTCAGCAGCGTTCAGGAGAGTTTGGGAGAGTTCAGGAGCGTTCAGGAGAGTTTAGGAGAGTTCAGGAGCGTTCAGGAGCCAGATCATAGATGTACATTTTGTGTCGGACGATGTAATAACGTGTTTTTCAGAACCTCACTCGTCTCTCACACAGACAGGAAGTTTACTGCTGACCTGTAAACACCTGTGAGGATCACTTCCTGTTGATTTGATAAACTTTCTGCTCGCCTTGGAAACAAATAACACTGTAAAACGTTAAGTTATTGCTGTAAAACCTTTGAAGCACATAATTTAAAATGGCTGTAACATGATTCACTGTTTTTATGTTGATGGCGCAGGAAACAAAGTTTTGGTCTGAAGTTAACGATGAAAAATAAAAGTAAACATTTTAACTGCAGAACTGGACTGGACTCCTCCTGCTTCTTCTCCTTCAGAGACTACTGTGATGATAAAATACTTATATCCAGAAAAAGTTTTTTTTCATCTTCACCTGATTTAATTTTTATTTTATTTTTTTAAATAAATTTTTATTGCTTCTTGGTTCCAGAGTAAACACACATCAAGCATTTAGCATAGATTTCTGAAATCTGAAATTTCATGAACAGCTCAGCCATGGTTATCATCTAAAGCAGATATAGAAAATAATAATAAAATAATAAAATAAAGCACAGGATTTCAACTTTACATGTACACAGCAATAGAGGACAGATAGTCAAACCACCACTAGCTGTCTTTTAGAAATTCTAGGACAGGGCTCCAAATTCTGCTAAATATTTGAATCTTGTTCTTCCTAGAGAACCGCAACCTTTCTAAGTGTAGGACATTCATCAGCTCACTTATCCACATAACATACATTGGTGCGCTGTCAGATTTCCACAAAAGTAATATAAGTTTTCTTGCTACTACCATACCATACGCTATAGCCTGAGATTCATACTTGTCTACTGCAAGTAACACACTCGTGGCTCCTAAAACAGCAACTAGTGGGTTGGGTTCCCATGTCTTCTCAAAGGCTTTAGAAAAACATTCAAAAATACTCCAATAAGTAAACAGTTTCCAAAATGTCCAAAAAGAATGTGTCAATGACCCGTCTGTCTCATTATTCCTCTTACAGAGGGGGGACACCTCAGGGAAGATCTTATGTAACTTGTCTTTAGAGTAGTACAATCGATGTAATGTTTTGAATTGTATCAAATTGTGTCTGGAGTTAATTGAACATTTGTGTACACTTCCAAGGCATTCCTCCCAGGTCTCCTCACTTATCTACTACCCCAGCTCGGTCTCCCAGTTTTGCTTTTGCACAGTTGTATTAGCATCAACATATTCTTCAACAGCTTGATAGAAGTATGACACTGCCAAAGTATCAAAGTTAGGTATATTTGTCCTTACAAAATCACAAATTTGCAGATACCTGAAATGGTTAGAGTTTTGGATACTATGAACACCCTGTAGTTGCTTGAACGACATAAAGTGCCCATCAAGATATAAGGCACTGATATCTTTAATGCCCTTAAGTTTCCAGTCTTCAAAAACTCTGTCACTTAGGCCGGGAAGAAATGCATGATTCTCGCATATGGGACTATCGATGTACGTATTTGGTGCTTTTGTGTGTAGCTTAATTTGTTTCCAGATTTTAAGCGTATTTTTGACGACTATAGTTCAATTGGCTTATTTTGGTAGGGCTGTTAAAAAGGGCGAGTGGAGAAATTTTATTACAGAGTGTCTGCTCTAACAACAACCAGGCTGGACATTTTATTTTAATTTTATTTTTAATATTTTTTATTTTATTTCAATTTTGTTTTATTTAATTTAAATGTTTAGTTTTTTTTAAATTTTAATTGTAATTTAAAAAAAAAATTATATTATTGTGACATCTCCTCACCAACCGTGGTCACACATCAAGTCCTCAGGTCATCCGTACATTTGGCTGAATGTCTCAAAAACAACTTCAGGAAAGTTCTTAAAATTTGGCACAAATGTACAATTGAACTGAAAGCCTAAAGGTCAAAGGTCAGTGTGACCTCAGTAAATATGTTGTCCATAACTAAAAAACAAATGTGTAACAGGATAAAATACTGAAGGTCAAAGGTCAGCGTCACTGTGACACCATCATGTGTTCAAGTCATATAAGGAACAGAAGATTTGGTCAGATCGTCTGTGTGGGGGGAGTCTCCTCTTTGTTTTCTATGAATTTATTTCAGTCAATTTTGACTCCGAATAAAACATTGTGTTTATACTGACACCGTTGGTGCCGTCACTTCCAGACCAGAACAGTCAGGTTTGATTTCACGTCCACAGATTAAATATCTCGGCGGGGGGTTCAGGTGAAGAAGAGGAGGAAGGATGAAGACAGACAGTAGAGTTCAGAAAGATGAAACTTTAAAACTACAGAAAAAAACCTAGACCCCTACCCCCGTTGTTTTTTATTTGTGTGACATTATTTTTTTTAATCATTCTTTTCATATTTTTAGTTCCTGTCTGTGTGTGTG
Source organism: Epinephelus awoara (assembly GCA_035609425.1). Taxonomy (NCBI): domain Eukaryota; kingdom Metazoa; phylum Chordata; class Actinopteri; order Perciformes; family Serranidae; genus Epinephelus; species Epinephelus awoara. The sequence continues at coordinate 44,975 of CM069312.1, read as the reverse complement.
TGTGTGTGTGTGTGTGTGTGTGTGTGTGTGTGTGTGGGGGGGGGTGATCTTATTGTGACGGTTGCAGACAGGAAATGAAGCAGTGACGTCAGTGACTTCCTGCGTCTGCTTCTCCATCCTCCAGCTCAGCTGATGGACACTCAGAAGGTGAGACTGATCGATCACTGATCAATAACTGAAGCTAATCTGCTGCTGACACCGTTAGCATTTAGCTAACTGTCCTCTGAGAGCAAGACACATAGACAACACATGGAGGACAGAGGGAGAGAGAAAGAGAGGATTAGCTGTTAGCTGTCAGGTTGAGTCGCTTTGAATGGACGTCTAATCCTGAGTGTAACTGTACTGATGTAATCTAGAACACTGAGAATCAGGAGCTTCTGGATGTAATCAGATTACAATCACAGTATCAGCGAGTGTTCTCTTACAGAATGATGATGATGATGATCTGATCTGCTCAGCACCCTGTATCTTTTGTCGCTGGAGGTCGTCGACCTCGGTCCTCACTGTCACCATGGTGATTATTCAGCTCCAGTTACTGCGGTCACTGATTCATCCCATCACGCCTGGGTAACGTCTCGTTAACCCCGTCTGACCTGAAGGTCACAGTCAGTGTTCACAGTGGGGTCACATGACACGGAGATTTATTGTCTCCTTTGGGCTTCAATCAGCTGTGATGAAATTGTAACACCCGAGTGTTTTGTCATGTGACAGAGATCCATCAGCTGCCCTCAAATCTGCTGTGAATCATGAGATGACCTCTGACCCTGAAACACAACCGGTGTCTCTCAGTGGTAACAATAGGCTAATGGTAAGCTAACAGTGTTCTAACAGTAAACTAACAGTACGTTAACGTGAGGATAACTGTACACTAACAGTAGGGTAGCAGTACGCCAACAGTAGGGTAGTAGTACGCTTACAGTAGAGTAAAAAGGGTCATTGGTCCTAAGAGTAGGATAACAGTACGCTAACGGTAGGGTAACAGTAGTTTAGGTCAGCTAAAGTAGGCTAACAGCAGGTTAAGTCAGCTAACAGTAGGGTTACAGTACGCTAACGGTAGGGTAATAGTACGCTAGGGGTCATCCCTATATTCCCCGGGTTCTATGTTCCCCGGGTTCTATGTTCCCCAATCAGGGAACATAGGACCCTTTAAATAAAGGGTCCTATGTTCCCCAACATAGGACCCTTTAAATAAAGGGTCCTATGTTCCCCGCTTTCCCCAAAAGTAAATATGTTCCCCGCTTTGTATGGGACCAGGGAACATAGAACCCTTTTTAAGAAAAAGGGTTCTATGTTCCCCGCTTTTCCTTAACGGGTCCTAATAACATTTAGGGCTTATTTTTTCCACCATAATTTACATAAATGCTGAATTGTGCGACATACTGTAGGTCTATGCCTTCGCTGATTTAACACTCACCTTGCAAACCAGCCTTTCAGCACCACGGACAGCGACGGAAGCTCCATATCAACACTTATCAACAGCCTGCCCTGACCTGGGCTCAAACGACCACAGCCTGATGATGTCTCCAAACTATCAAAAATTCAAATATAGCCGACAGTAACAAAGCTACACAAAGATATCTTGCACAGTATGTCCATAAGCATAATCAAGAAAAACTGAGGCTGAGGGGGCTGAGTGACAGTCTACAACCACTGATGAGCATACACGGCATCATATCCACATGGTGGGACTCATCGCGCCTTATCAATAACACTGCGCAACAGAAAATATCTATAAAAACGTGTGTTTACTTCCGACCCTGAGATCTCCAATCCCGGGCATATTTGGCAGGTGGCAGTGGCCCCTTTATGATTCTTTTTCACTGTAGGCTAGTGGGAAAACTGTGTAGATTCACTGATATGATAAAACTGTCAGGCACACACAAAGCCAGAAATATGTATACACTATTTTCAGCATATTTGTAAAGCCGTGTGATGCTTGATTCTGTTTTATAACTCTCAGTTAATGTACGAACTAATTTCAACTCCATATTTATCCACAAATGGATGAAGACGTCCTGAACCAGATTCATATTATTTGCTGCGTGCTCCACCTGTCTGTGTACCTCTGTGTAGGCTCCACCATGAGACAAACATGAAAGAAGTCGTGCAGTTTATTGTGTTTCACTGGCGAGGAGCTGCCGTTACGTGCGACTATTACGCACGGCGGAGGTGATTCCCCTCGTCAAAGCTGCCAATTAGACTTACCACTACAACTCCTGAAAGTGGGGGGACAAAACACACACATATCAGCGGCAAACAGCTGTGAAAATGTATCCATATGCTCAAAACACTCCTATACTAATCACACAATCTCCTATCATAATCACACAAATAAACATGTTTTAGAACATGTGAAGTCGCATTTGTTGAAACGTAGACTACGTGTCCTGTCCTGGCAGGAGATCAGGACAGTCTTGATCTCCTGCCACTTCCCATGTGAATATACTTTATTTCTTGGGGCTTTATTTTATGTATATAATGTAAATATGTTTTAAAAGCGAGTATACGAGAAGTAGCCCACATATTTTCTAGTTTTCTGTGTGACCATACTGTAATTCTTGGGGCATTATTTTATTTCTAAATATGTAAATATAATTTATGTGTATTCATGTTTAATTAAAAAGATTAAAAAAAAAACAAAAACATGTTTCCAGCTAAACCACAACCTGCCAGAAGTTAGTAGCATTGGCTCATACTTATGAGTACAAACACACAGACAAGTACATTATGCTTACCTTTAAATAAAATGCCACCTTTTTATGTGCCTCTAAGTGGCTCTGCAGCTTGGACAATTTGGCAGGTTTGAACTTTAGGCACAGTGGGCAATGGAATTGTGTGCAGCATGTCTTGCAGCGTTCAATTTTGGGCGTGGTGTCGGCTTTTAGGATCGAAATATGCATCTGTAAGAGACAAATTATGTCGTGATAAGTAAAACAAAATTATACAAAAAATATATGGTGACTCAGTTTTCTCGGTCTTCTAGCAGGAAAATGGCACATTTAAGTAAGCACTATCGTGTGCACAAGACGACTTCAACAACAAATTATTATACAGTGGAAACCACTTCATGTTGTAGCGATCATGGATAACGTTACTTATCAACCACTTATATGGATCAAAATGCCCGGGACAAAATAATTTCTATGCAAATGCTGTTTGCAAGTTATTCCCATAGATATATCTAAATAATACATAGAGTGCATTTAGAGGCTAATCCTTAAGTTAACCAGGTTAGCGCTAGCCACCGTTAGCCTAACTACGATAACAACGCTACAAACTACCATAAAGTCCAAAACTCGATTCTTTCAAATTAATATAACTTCACAGGGCGATGTATAGTGTGCAACGTAATGTTCTAGTGAATAAAGGCTGTTTCTGTTTCTTCGTATAATGAAAAGTTGTCACTTGACTTTTACTCACCTTGTTATCGCCACACTTCACAGGGGAAACGATAAATACGTGCTTCCGGTATACTCGCTTTTATTTTTGAAAGCTTCGTATCAACTTCCGGTCCTGAGAGTGGAGGAGACCTCACAGTGCAGGTCTGCAAGGAAGGGTCCTGAGAGTGGAGGTCTGCAGCCAGACCCCTCTCGCCACATCCCACTCTCAATAAAATAGCGCCATAATCAAATCATTCCCAGTCCACAGAAATCCTGTGACCCACAGAATTCCCCAAAAAAGAAAAAAAAAAAGTCAGCCATTAGTTACAGGCTAATTTATTGACTAGATTATAATGTTATTCAATACCTTCCACCCACAGCTGCTTAGGATATTTTAACAATGCAATGTTATGTAGTCCCTGTCTGAGCTCTGCTGCGTAATTACGCACAACCAAATGTGGGTAGCCTATTGTTGTTTATGGGGTAGCGATGATGTGAAGGTGATGAAGGAGACTCCGCTGACACCGACGTGCTTGCATGAAGAAAAGTTTATTACAAGTCGTACAGCATCTTATCAGGACCCGGGTTTTTCCTGTGAGAGGGTTTTGAAGCCAATATGAACCACTCTGAATAACAGCTACACAACTCCTGCTTATATAGGGTTTTGCTTTTGTGGAATGTGTGACAAGGATGAACAGAGCACAGACAGACAGACAGTCTAGCTGACTTCACTAATTCTTGACCATAGCCATAAATATCTTCTTGACCTTGACCGTGTATGTTTCGGCTTGGGCCCCTAGCTGGTCACCTGTTCCACAATGTCAAAGTGGACCTCAGTACACCACACTATTCCTCTATCAGCATGTCTTAAAGAAGGGAGTCACCTGTTGACTAATTTTGTTACATGGAAAGCCTTGTCGGAATGGTGGGACATTGGCATGTCGGAATGGTGTAAACAGACAACGCGTTACCAGCAAGACTCGGGCTTTGCCTTCTTCCCATCGGTGACGCCCACACCTGTGTGCACGGAGCTCAGAATGCACACATTCTTGCTGGGCTTACACTGGTAAACGGTAAGAGTCACATCACTGGATTTCAGCACTTTTGTGCTGAACAGCTTCACTGGCTCTTTAGCGGAGGGTGGCTGCACCTGGTGGCAGCTCCCGTGTCGTTTTCCCCAGTGTGCCGACCAGGCTGGTCTTTTTTGCCTGTAAGGTGGTAGCGAGCTTTACAGAAGTGAAGAAGTTATCTGTGGGTCATGTTTCTCCCCTACTCCAGGATGGATAAATAAATAAAATTTTAAAAATAACAGACCCCTAAAGCTTTGTAGGCTATGGGATCGGGGAACATACACCTGAGTATCAAGTGCTTTTTTTTTTTTTTTTTTTTAAAAAGGGCATATGTTCCCGGGGAACATAGAACCCGGGGAACATAGGTACGCTCCGTATGCTAAAGGTAGGCTAACGGTATACTAACAGTAGGGTAACAGTAGGATAACAATACACTAATGGTAGAGTAACAATATGCTAACAGTAGCCTAACAGTACGCTCACAGTAGGGTATCAGTACAATAACAGTAGGGTAACAGTACACTATCCGCTGTGAGGGTCTAAAGGACAGAGGGATGTCGTATGCTGTAAAGCCCTGTGAGGCAAATTGTATTTGTGATATTGGGCTTTATAAATAAAATTGATTGAATTGATTGATAATGGTAGGATAGCAGTACGCTAACAGTAGGGTAGCAGTATGCTAACGGTAGGCTAACAGTAGACTAACAGTACAATAACAGTAGGGTAACAGTATGCTAACAGTACGCTAATGGTATGGTTACTGTAGGGTAACAGTACGCTAACGGTACAGTAACAGTAGGATAACAGTACATTTACAGTAGAGTAACAGTACACTAACAGTATGCTACCAGTAGGGTAACAGTATGCTAACATTAGGCTACCAGTAGGGTAACAGTGCACAAACAGTAGGTAGGTTTGTCTTTTAATTCTCATTTAAAACAAACTTCACAGACTGAATTTTTTTTTCATCTGCGTAATATTGTGAAAATTAGGCCTATCCTGACCCGAAAAGATGCAGAAAAATTGGTCCACACTTTTGTTACCTCAAGGCAGAGGTTGCGCTAGACTTTTTCGTTGTATGTCATTTTGACTGACAGGGTTATAAAAATCCCGTCATAATCTATCATAATTTTCTATCATAATTTTACCCATCACTTTAATTTTTAAAATGATAATAATGACATATTCAATAGCATTTAATTTTCATTTATTTTTAATTAATATTCAGTCCGAATGCTGATTTCTGCATGTTCGTGCATCCTCGGACAAATCCGTTACTCATATTGCCTTTTTTACATATGTCACAGAACATTTTTCCATCCTCCCTCCTCAGCCAGGAGAACTTCTGCTCCCACTGAACTCTGTACTCCCTCCTGACCTCCTTGCTGCCGCTTGCTCGCTCCGTAGTTGCCAAGGGCTGATTACTTGTTTGCCCTTCATCCTCCACTGCATCAGTCCCTCTTTTTTCACCTCTTTTATCAACACCATCATCGTTATTGGGCTTTTTGAAGAAACTCCGGACACTCAGCTGCCGTGACATTTTTCCGAGTGAAGCCAACGAAGTCATGCATCAAGAGAGACAATAGCTAATTAATATGCTCACTCGCCACAAAGTGGTCAGGGGTATTAATTGCAATCTGTCAAAATGACAGATGGCCTTCAGATTTTTCCGTCACCATTTTAAAAAAACGGTCAACGACGGAAAATATTCGGTTAACGCAACCCCTGCCTCAAGGCTGGATTACTATAACTCTCTATTATCAGGTAGCTCTAGTAAGTCCTTAAAAACTCTCCAGCTAATTCAGAATGCAGCAGCACGTGTACTAACAGAACTAAGAAACAAGATCATATTTCTCCTGTTTTAGCTTCTCTGCACTGGCTCCCTGTAAAATCCAGAATTGAATTTAAAATCCTACTGTTAACTTATAAAGCTCTAAATGGTCAAGCTCCGTCATATCTTAGAGAGCTCAATGTGCCATATTATCCCACCAGAACTCTGCGCTCTGAGAACGCAGGGTTACTCGTGGTCCCTAAAGTCTCCAAAAGTAGCTCAGGAGCCAGAGCCTTCAGCTATCAGGCTCCTCTCCTGTGGAATTGTAACCAAAAAGAAGAATCACTCATGATAGCAGTTTACCACCAACCCAAGGTTTATTTTTACATTACTGGGACTGAAATACACCTCACCTCATTGCCTCTTACACAAACATTATTTATTCGCACTTCCTTTAAAATAATGCAAAATAACCAGATCTCACTGTGAGTAGCAACATTTCAAAACAGACAGTGGTATTCAAATGAAATAGTTATGAAAACATTCACCTTTTATTAAAAAAAAAAGAACTTGAAATCTTCCTTTTGAGAAAGGAAAAGAACTTGAATGAATGTTCTGTTTGGGCTCAAAATATCAATCAATCAATTTTATTTATAAAGCCCAATATCACAAATACAATTTGCCTCACAGGGCTTTACAGCATACGACATCCCTCTGACCCTCACAGCTGATCAGGATAAACTCCCCAAAAAAGCCTTTACCAGGGAAAAAAAACGGTGGAAACCTCAGGAAGAGCAACTGAGGAGGGATCCCTCTTCCAGGACGGACAGACGTGCAATAGCTATCGTACAGAACAGATCAGCATAATAAATTAACAGTAATCTGTATGACACAATGAGAGAGAGAGAGAGAGCGAGAGAGAGAGAGAGACAGAGACAGACAGAGAGAGAGAGAGATGCAGGACATCCTCAGTAATGACAGTAGCTTACAACAACATTCATGAAAGTAATAATATTGTTGTTATAGTTCTGGCTACTGTGGTACAATATGTTAAAAGTATACTTTCAACATATTGTACCACAGTACATGTATACTGCCAGATACTAATATATATATATATTAGTATCTGGCAGTATACATGTATGATAATAGTCATATGTGTATAATAACAGTAGAAGAATGACTAATGACTAATGATGGCAGCAGCAGCAGCAGCAGGAGGCATCTGGCAGGACCACGGCAGCAGCACAACCACACACGTCACACTATCCAGGCACCGCTGCAATATGAGTTAACCTGAGAGACAGTGGAGCACAAAGGCTCCGGAGAAGAAGCCGAGTTAGTGACATCCAGAATGGCCGAGTTAGCAAGATGCAGTAATAGGATACGAGAGAGAGAGAGAGAGAGAGAGAGAGAGAGAGAGAAGGTGCCGGATACTGCAGTACTCCGATTACACTGTAAAAAAATACGGTAATACTCTGATTACACTGTAAAAATACCACAGTACTCTGATTACATTGTAAAAAAGACTGTAATACTCTGATTATACTGTAAAAATACTGCAGTACTCTGATTACACTGTAAAAATACCACAGTACTCCGATTACACTAAAAGTAACGCAGTGCTGTGATTACACTGTAAAAATACCACAGTACTCTGATTACACTAAAAGTCAATTCAATCAATCAATCAATTTTATTTATAAAGCCCAATATCACAAATACAATTTGTCTCACAGGGCTTTACAGCATACGACATCCCTCTGTCCTTTAGACCCTCACAGCGGATAAGGAAAAACTCCCCAAAAAAAAACCTTTAACGGGGAAAAAAAATGGTAGAAACCTCAGGAAGAGCAACTGAGGAGGGATCCCTCTTCCAGGACGGACAGACGTGCAGTAGATGTCGTACAGAACAGATCAGCATAACAAATTAACAGTAATCTGTATGACACAATACAGTAATCTGTATGACATCCTCGGTAATGACAGTAGCTTACAACAACATTCATGAAAGTAATAATACTGTCGTTATAGTTCTGGCTACTGTGGTACAACATGTTGAAAGTATATATTAGTATCAGGCAGTATACATGTATGATAATATCATATGTCTATAATAGCAGTAGAAGTATGACTAATGATTAATGATGGCAGCAGCAGCAGCAGGAGGCATCTGGCAGGACCACGGCAGCAGCACAACCACACACGTCACACTATTCAGGCACCGCTGCAATACGAGTTAACCTGAGAGATAGTGGAGCACAAAGGCTCCGGAGAAGAAGCCGAGTTAGTGACATCCAGAATGGCCGAGTAAAAAAAGATACAGTAATAGGATACGAGAGAGAGAGAGAGAGAGAGAGAGAGAGAGAGAAGGTGCCCGGTGTATTATAGGTGGTCCTCCGGCAGACTAGGCCTAAGTCAGCCTAACTAGGGGCTGGTACAAGGCAAGCCTGAGCCAGCCCTAACTATAAGCTTTATCAAAGAGGAAGGTCTTAAGTCTAGTCTTAAATGTGGAGACGGTGTCTGCCTCCCGGACCGTAGCAGGAAGATGATTCCACAGGAGAGGAGCCTGATAGCTGAAGGCTCTGGCTCCTGATCTACTTTTGGAGACTTTAGGGACCACGAGTAACCCTGCGTTCTCAGAGCGCAGAGTTCTGGTGGGATAATATGGCACTATGAGCTCTCTAAGATATGACGGAGCTTGACCATTTAGAGCTTTATAAGTTAACAGTAGGATTTTAAATTCAATGCTGGATTTTACAGGGAGCCAGTGCAGAGAAGCTAAAACAGGAGAAATATGATCTCGTTTCTTAGTTCCTGTTAGTACACGTGCTGCTGCATTCTGAGTTAGCTGGAGAGTTTTTAATGATTTACTAGAGCTACCTGATAGTAGAGAGTTACAGTAATCCAGCCTCGAGGTAACAAAAGCGTGGACCAATTTTTCTGCATCTCTTTGGGTCAAGATAGGCCTAATTTTCGCAATATTACGCAGATGAAAAAATGCAGTCCGTGAGGTTTGTTTTAAATGAGAATTGAAAGACAGATCTTGATCAAATGTTACTCCGAGGTTTCTTACGGTAGTGGTAGAGGCCAGAGCAATGCCATCGAGAGAAACTATGTCATCAGATAAAGAGTCTCTGAGTTGTTTGGGGCCAAGAACAATTACTTCAGTTTTGTTTGAATTTAACATCAGGAAATTGGTGCTCATCCAGGTTTTTATGTCTTTAAGACAATTATGAAGTTTAGTTAATTGATCCCTTTCTTCTGGCTTCATCGATAAATACAACTGTGTATCATCCGCATAACAATGGAAATTTATAGAGTGATTTTCTAATGATGTTACCTAAAGGAAGCATATATAGAATAAATAGGATTGGTCCAAGCACAGAACCTTGCGGAACTCCAAAACAAACTTTAGTACGTAAGGATGATTCATTATGAACGTGAACAAATTGAAAACGATCAGATAAATAAGATTTAAACCAGCTTAGTGCAGAACCTTTTAGGCCAATTAAGTGTTCCAGTCTCTGTAACAGAATTTCATGGTCAACAGTATCAAACGCTGCACTAAGATCTAATAAAACAAGTACAGAGACAAGTCCTTTGTCTGAAGCAATCAGAAGGTCATTTGTAATTTTAACTAGAGCTGTCTCAGTGCTATGATGCGCTCTAAATCCTGACTGTAATTCCTCAAATAAATTATTATCCTGGAGAAAATTACACAGCTGGTCTGCGACTACTTTCTCAAGGATCTTTGACATAAAGGTAAGATTAGATATTGGTCTATAGTTGGCTAACACCTCTGGATCCAGGGTGGGCTTTAAAAGTGCCGCAGTACTCTGATTACACTGTAAAAATAGAGCAGTAATCTGATAACACTGTAAAAATACTGCAGTACTCTGTTTACACTGTATAAATACCACAGTATTATGAGTGTTGCAAAAGTTGAATTAATGTTAATGTCCAACAAGAATAAACCTCCTGGAGTTGATGAGCTTGAGGGAAGATTGCTTAAGCCCATAGCTTCAATTATTGCCCCTATGGTAACGCATATTATTAATCAAAGCATAAACGAAAATAAACGTCCACAAGCTTGGAAAATTTCTAAAATTGTGCCAATACCAAAAAACAAACGGTTGCAGTTTTCAGAATCAAATAGTAGGCCTATAAGTTTACTACCTCTTTTAAGTAAAATAATGGAGAGATGTGTGTATGAGCAGATCCAGAGTTATTTTTCAAACAATAACCTGTTTACGAATTTTCAGCATGCATACAGGGAAAAATACTTGACTGCCACTGCCTTTGAGCAAATGGTAGATGATTGGTATAAGGCAATAGAGGACGAAAATCATAGGAACAGTTTTTTTTAGATTTTTCCGCAGCTTTTGATATTCTAGACCATGATTTGTTGTTGGAAAAATTAAAATATTATAGATTCTCTCAGTCTGCGTTATTGTGGATTAAAAGTTATTTGCATGACAGACATCAAACAGTATATTTTAATGGAAGTTATTCAGACATTGAACAAGTAAAGTACGGAGTGCCCCAAGGAAGTTGCCTTGGACCGCTTTTGTACTCAATTTTCACAAATGATTTTCCATTAGTATTAAAAACAGCCCAAATTGCAGTATATGCTGATGACTCCACTATTTATTTAGCTGGATCAACAATTGAAAACTTAAATACAAATTTAAATGAAGAGATGAAGACAGTGGTGGAGTGGATTGATAGTAATTGACTTATTTTGAATGTATCAAAAACTACTTGTATGGTAATTGGATCAAACTATTCAATACGATCAAATTCAAAGCTTGATCTTAGTATCAAAAATATGTCAATGAAACAAGTAGATGAAATAAAACTATTAGGAGTAATAATAGATAACACATTGACGTGGAATAAACAGATACAGAAAGTTGTTCAGAAAGTGGGTAACACCATATCCATGATTAAAAGGTGCTCAAAATTTATAACAAAAACTATTGTTAAACAAGTGATTCAAGCTTTGGTTTTATCAAATTTAGATTATTGTTCGATTGTTTGGTCCAATACTTCGCAAGGAAATATAAAAAAAACTGCAAATAGCTCAGAATAGGGCAGCACGTGTTGCTTTAGCCTGCGGTTTTAGGACAAATGTGAATAAAATGCATGAAAAACTCTTGTGGTTGGATGTGAATAGCAGATTAAAATACATGCTGATGGTTTTTATGAGAAGCGTTATCACAACCAAGAGACCTATGATCTGTTATGAAAAGTTGTCTTTTAGTGCAGGAATACATAATTATGCAACAAGGCATTCGGCTGGAGGTTGTTTTACGTTACCTAAGTTTAACACAGCTGGGCAACAAACAGTGATGTTCAGAGCAATGAAAGAATGGAACTCATTCCCAGACTATATCACTCAACAGAAAAATATGAGAAATTTTAAAATGAAACTAAAAGATTACTACTGAACAAAAAACTTCATTAACTACAAGTTCTGAAAGTGTATCATTGTCTTTTGGTTGTAATGACATTTCTAGAAACTGACAGATCTAAATGGAGGGGCTTTAATGTATTGTGTTGTGTGTACGTATATGCTTGTATAGAGTTTGAAATGATGAAATGGAGCTAAAAATGAACTGGTGTGGGAGTGTGTGTTGTTACGTGTATGTATTGTATTGTATAGTGTGTGTGTTGTAATGTGTATGTCCTTTCTATTTTGTTACTGTGACATTGATGTTTTGTATTGTCACATGATATTGAGTTGACCCCAGGAAGAATAGCTGCGGCGTTGCCAAAGCTAATGGGGATCTAAATAAACAAACAAACAAATACTCTGTTTACAGTGTATAAATACCGCAGTACTCTGATTTCACTGTAAAATTACAGCAGTAATTTGATTACACTGGAAAAATACCGCAGTACTCTGATTACACAGTAAAAATGCCGCAGTACTATGATTACACTGTACAAATACAGCAGTACTCTGATTACACTATATAAATACTGCAGTACTCTGATTACACTGTAAAAATGCAGCAGTACTCTGTATTAATACCGCAGCACTCTGATCACACTGTATAAATACCGCAGTACTCTGATTACACTGTTGTTTTGTTGTTGTTAAACAGGAAGCTCTGAGCAGGATCATTGGCACATTGACCAATAAGAATGAAGAGCTCCAAAACTTCCTGGAAACAGTTGACAAGACACGGACAGGCCTGCAGGTCAGCAGCTGATTGGCTGAGAGGGAGCAGAGGGGAGGGGTTTAGGAAGGAAAAGTTACAATAAGAGAAATAAAATAATTAAAGTGAACTTTGTCCGATCAGGAAGAGTCATGTAAGGTGATGTCAGAGCTGGAGGCAGAGCTGGAAAAGTTAAGCTCTGCCCTGGAAGAGAGAGGGGCGTGGCTTCGCAGCATCATTGAAGAGGAGAAGCAGAGGAAAGATGCGGAGCTTCAGGTGAGTTTCCTGATGTTTAAAAAAAGATTTTTATTTTCTCCCATGAATTTAAAGAAGAAAAATAATGAACGTTTTGATTTTATTTATGTGACAAACAGTCGCCGTCTGACTTCCTGTTTGATGTTTCAGAAGCAGCTGTCGGCGGGAACATTCGCTCTGCAGTCGTGTGAAGAATTGCTTGAATTTGCAAATCAAACACTAACCATCACCAGCGAAGAAGATTTCCTCAAGGTACGACAGGACAAAATCATCAAAGTCAAAACAACGAAAATTAACAAAAAACAAAAATACACTCATGAATGCAAAATTATTTGGAAACTTTAAATCATTAATTTTATATTAATTTAATTTTATCATACTAAATAATTATTAAATATTTCATCTGTTTGTTTTCCAGGCTGCAAAACAAATCAAAGAAAGGTTTGTTCAACATTTAAAAAGTTTATACATAAACATATATGTGCACATATTTACATTTATAATATATACATACATACATAAACAGATATAAATAGATGTCTGTTTATATTTGTTTTTACACATAACCCTATGACCCCAGACAGGCTATATCTTCCGGTGTCGTCAGAGGGTCTGTTCTTGCAGAATCTTCTCACGAAGCCACAAGGTGGTGAATGACTGAACGCTCATCCAGGATTCATAGAACCATAACTTTAGTTCTTTGTCATCCTTTTTGACCGCCAGAGGTGGTGCATAAGTACTGGATGACCCATACCAACAGAGTCACAAGGAATCCCAAGTACATAACTCACTGAGTGGAAGCAGAGGAACTTGGTAGGAGGACAACGCCAAGTGAGTGAGGGGCGGCAATATTCACCTGATAGAACCTGGCAAACCTGTGCTCAGCAATGCCCATGAGGCCGCAGCACATGTGGCCTCCAGGGGCACCCCTCTCAGGGCTGCCCATGATGTGGAGACACTCCTTACAGAGTGGCACCGCACCCCAGATGGCAGGGGGCGACTATCTGCCTTATATGCATAGGGGATGGCGTCCATGATCCAGTGAGACAAAGGCTGTTTGGAGAGAGCACAACCTTTCTTAGGACCATCATGACATACAAAAAGCTTGTTCGACAGGTGTATACCAGTGGTACCATCCACATATGCTTTCAGAGCCAGCACAGGGTCTAAGCGCTACGACTTGTCGTCCCCTGCCCCATCTGGTGGGTCAAACCGCACCAGCTGGATGGGCCGATTGAGGTGCGAGCTCAACAAAACCTTAGGCAGGAATGCAGTAGTCGGCCATAAGGTGACCCCTGAGCCATCCAAATTTCATCTTAGACAAGAACCACTGACTGACAAAGCTTGAAGCTCCCCTACACGCTTTGCTGAAGAGATGGTAAGAAGGAAGGCAGTCTTTGCCGACAACCATCTCAGTCCTGCCTGTGCCAGTGTCTCAAAGGGAGGCAAGCATAGAGCATCCAGCATCAAGAACAGATCCCATGCTGGAGCTCTCGGCATTTGTGGGGGATGTAGTCTCAGAGCCCCCTTCAAAAAGGGGGACACCAGCCTGTGGCACCCCACCGTGTTGTTATCGACTCGCACATGTTGAGACGAAATAGTGGCTACTTACACCTTCAGGGTAGAGGGGGACTGACCGCCATCCAGGAGAGATTGTTAGAACTCCAGAATGGTAGGCACAGAGCAGTGCACAGGGTCCTCGTTCCTGCTTGAACACCAAGCAGAGCTGTCACTTGTAGACAGTGCCCTGGTGTTCAGAATAGTATTACAAACAGTGTCTATACACTCACTCAGCAGTGGGTCGGGCCCTGCATAGGCCAAACCCACAGTTGAAGGCGGCAAGGGTCGGGATGCCAAACCCGTCCCCCTAGCTGAGACAGGAGATCTTTTCTGTCGGGGAGGCGCCATAGTGAGCTGCAACACAGCATGTGCAGCAGAGGAAACCACGTCCGTCCCGGCTAAAAGGGGCAGCCCTATTGAAGAACCCTCTGAAGTGTTGCCATAATCAGAGGGGCTGGCGGGAAGGCATAGAGGAGACCCTCTGGCCACTTGTGTGTGAGGGCATCCTGCCCCAGAGAGCTGGTCTCCTCTGTCCAGGAGAACCACAGGGGACAATGGGTTGTCCCCTCTGAGGTGAAAAGATCTATTTTTGCCCTGCTGAAGAGGTCCCAGATGCTGCGCACCACTTCTGGGTGAATCCACCACTCCCCCAGGCAAGGCTTGCAGCAGGAGAGGAAGTCTACTACCTTGTTCTGCTTCCCTGGAAGAGACATTGCTCTCAGGCTGGCTAGCCGGGGGGCTGCCCAAGTTAGAAAGTCCCAGGTCACCTGCAGCAACTGCGCAGACCTGGTGCCCCCTTGATGATTTATGTGGGAGATGGTTGTGATGTTGTCCCACTGCACAAGCACATGTCTCCCCCTCAGGTATGGGAGAAAGTGCTCGAGTGTTAGGGGTACAGCCCGTAGCTCTAGCACATTGATGTGGTCCGTGCGGACTTGAGCTGTTCTGCTCTGCCACACTGTGCCCAATCCTGAGAGGGAGGCATCTGTCATGACGGCCCCTAATGGGGCGGAACAGAGCCCATGGGCATGCCCTGCAACATGAATACCCTCTCCCACCACAGGGACACGGCGACAAGGCATCACCGCAACACCCTGATCTTCCTGTGCCTGTACCACTTGGCGTCTAGATGAAAGCTGTTCAGCCATCTCTGAAGGGGGCGTAGTGACAGCAAGCCTAAGGGAACCACAGTTGCGGCAACCATCAACTTGCCCAGGAGGCACAGAAACTGCACGTAGGGCAACTGCTTGCCTCCTCGGAAAACGGGTAGGAGGCAGAGGATGTCATCCACCCGCTGAGAAGACGTACAGGCCTTCATGGTGACAGTGTCTAGAGCCACACCCAGGAAGGTGGTGCTGTGGGAGGGGACTAGGCAGCTCTTGTTGGAGTTCACTGTGAGACCCAGCCAGGCCATGTGGGCTAAAAGCGCAGCTGTATGGTGCACACACCAGCCAGTCATCCAGATATGGGAGGATTTTCATGTCCTGCGACTGCAGGGACTAGAGGGCTGCAGCCACACATCTGGTGAACACCCGTGGGGAGAGGGAGAGGCCAAAAGGAAGCACCCTGAGCTGAAAGTGGTGGCATTGAAAGGCAAAACGAAGGAATTGCCTGTGGTGAGGCATGATGGGGACATGACAATAGGCATCCTTCAGGTCGATGGACGTAAACCACTCCGCTCTGGCAATCACATGCAGAACCTCTGTTGTGCTGAGCATGTGGAAAGGCATGACCTTCAGGAACCTGTTGAGTCCCCTTAGATCGAGGATGGGGCGAAGTCCGCCATCTTTCTTTTCCACATGAAAGTACGTTGAGTAGAACCCCTCGGGCTGTGGCAGGGGATCAACTGGCTCGATGGCACCCTTGACCAGCAAGGCAGACAGCTCCTATTTTAGGGTTAGGGCTTTTGCTGGGGCGCTTATGGTAGTCAGTTTGACCCGGCCGAAGGCTGGGGACCGGCGTTGAAACTGCAGTTTGTACCCCTGGGCTAGGGTGGAGACCACCCAGGGATCTGGGGTGTAAGCAGCCCAATAACTGAGCTGCTGGGAAAAGTAGCCGTCGACCAGTCCGGGGTCTCAGTTCCTGGCAATCGGGGACCTGAAAGTCCTGGGCTGGCCATCGGGATAATCCCGTGGCTGAGAGTGGTGCCACGGGGCAGCTGAAGACTCTCGCGGTCTGGCGGGGGGAGACACACTCTTGTGTAGACCCCAGAGCTGCTGGGGCTGAGGTGACTGAGCCAGCCAAACTTGGTGACAAGCCTGAACCAGTGTGGACATTACTTGCCCGAGCTCCCTGGACATAAGGGCAAAAGCCTGCAGGGATGTATCACTAAAATTATGAGCCGAAGTGTCCAGCATAGCCTCCTGTAGGGAGGATGGGAGGGCAAGCGTAAGGTGTGACATGGAGTTCCCTGTTCGGCCCATGCGATCTACTGCATCATAGGCCTTGGACAGCAGGTAATCTGTAATACCACACTGGGGTGAAGGGCACCTGGCATTCAGCCTAAGGGCTTCATCAGGAGAGACAATAAGCGTGGCCACCATTGGCTCAATAGCCAGCATGCAGCCAAGGCCAAACTTGGCTGCATCTTGCATGTCTGCCAGGGTTCGGCCATCAGACGTTGCATGAGAGAGGGCTCTAGAATCATTCCAACATGCATGCAATTCCTTCAGGTATTCCTCTGATGGAGGCACAGTAAAGGTGGCAGGGGTTGGACCACGCCTGAAAAAAGCACTTGCCAGAGGCAGCTGGCACATCAAGCTGCAGACAAGCAAGGCCCGTACGAATGATGGTCCCCATGGAACTACTCTCTGAGCTCTCACCTGAGCTGTGGGTTGAGGAACGGGAGCCCGCTTCTGAGGCATGGGAGACCGTGTCATGAGGGACCATGTCTGCCTCATATTCCCCAAATTCAGTGGCTGAAGCTGCCGTTAAGAGGATGTCATCCTCTGGAACTAGGCTAGGCTGGGTTGGGGCCAAGCTTTGGGCTGAGGTTAGTGACCATCCTCAGGCTGCAGAGGAGCCATGCAGGCGGTACAAAAATGTGTGTTCATCGTAATGGCGGCCACCAAAAATGAAAACAACACACAATGAACAACGTCTGCTGGGAGTGGGAGCAAAAACTCTGTCCTCACCAACAAAGGTTGCAACAAGAAACCAGAACAACCAAAGATGTTTAGTGGTGCAAGTAAATTAGCTCAAGCGGTAACTCTGCTGCTAATTATAGAACAAAGTCAATTCCAAATTGGTATTGCCGTAACTAAAAAACAGCCTAGGTACGACCGAGTCGTTACCAAAATAATTCACTTAGGTCAAAATAAATCAAGTTAGCCTAAGTGGAAGGCACTGTTGCTAACCCAGATAAGGCATATTGTGATTTGTGATATTGGGCTTCATAAATAAAATTGATTGATTGATATAATAATATATAAAAAGATATATCAAGACAAATCTATGCTGTGAGAAGGAGTGAAAACACTGCCATCACCAACAAGTCGTCATTATCAACAAAGGTAGCTTGCCCCTGTAAACTATTAAACAAAACAGGTACAACTATAAGTTGTCGCAACATAAAATAAGTTAACTCTAGCGGACACGCTGGTGCTAATTGTAAACAAGCTACAACAGAGCACACCTATGCTGGGAGAGGGAGCAGAAACACTGCTGTCACCAACAAAGTAACAATATAGCTTTTGAGGAATTTCAGTCAGGATTTAGAGTGCATCATAGCACTGAGACAGCACTATTTAAAATTACAAATGATCTTATGATTGCTTCAGAGAAAGGACTCGTCTCTGTACTTGTTTTATTAGGTCTTAGTGTGGCGTTTGACACAATTGACCATAAAATTCTGCTACGGAGACTGGAACACTTAATTGGCCAAAAAGGTTCTGCACTAAGCTGGTTTAAATCTTATTTATCTGATCGTTTTCAGTTTGTACGTACTAAAGTTTGTTTTGGAGTTCCAAGGTTCTGTGCTCGGATCAATCCTATTCATTCTATATATGCTTCCTTTAGGTAACATCATTAGAAATCACTTAATTAATTTCCATTGTTATGCGGATGATACACAGTTGTATTTATCGATGAAGCCAGAAGAAACGAATCAAGACATAAAAACCTGGATGAGCACCAACTTCCTGCTGTTAAATTCAGACAAAACTGAAGTTATTGTTCTTGGCCCCAAACAACTCAGAGACTCTTTATCCGATGACATAGTTTGTCTAGATGGCATTGCTCTGGCCTCTAGCACTACTGTAAGAAACCTCGGAGTAACATTTGATCAAGATTTGTCTTTTAATTCTCATTTAAAACAAACATCATGGACTGCATTTTTTCATCTGTGTAATATTGCGCAAATTAGGCCTTTCCTGACCCGAAAAGATTCAGAAAAAATTGGTCCACGCTTTTGTTACCTCAAGGCTGGATTACTGTAACTCTCTATTATCAGGTAGCTCAAATAAGTCAATCAATCAATCAATTCAATCAATTTTATTTATAAAGCCCAATATCACAAATACAATTTGCCTCACAGGGCTTTACAGCATACGACATCCCTCTGTCCTTTAGACCCTCACAGCGGATAAGGAAAAACTCCCCCAAAAAAACCCTTTAGCGGGGGAAAAAAATGGTAGAAAGCTCAGGAAGAGCAACTGAGGAGGGATCCCTCTTCCAGGACGGACAGACGTGCAGTAGATGTCGTACAGAACAGATCAGCATAACAAATTAGTAATCTGTATGACACAATACAGTAATCTGTATGACATCCTCGGTAATGACAGTAGTTTACAACAACATTCATGAAAGTAATAATACTGTCGTTATAGTTCTGGCTACTGTGGTACAATATGTTGAAAGTATATATTAGTATCAGGCAGTATACATGTCTGATAATATCATATGTCTATAATAGCAGTAGATGTATGACTAATGATTAATGATGGCAGCAGCAGCTGCAGGCATCTGGCAGGACCATGGCAGCAGCACAACCACACAAGTCTATCCAGGCACCGCTGCAATACGAGTTAACCAGAGAGACAGTGGAGCACAAAGGCTCCGCAGAAGAAGCCGAGTTAGTGACATCGAGAATGGCCGAGTAAACAAGATACAGTAATAGGATACGAGAGAGAGAGAGAGAGAGAGAGAGAAGGTGCCCGGTGCATTATAGGTGGTCCTCTGGTAGACTAGGCCTAAGTCAGCCTAACTAGGGGCTGGTACAAGGCAAGCCTGAGCCAGCCCTAACTATAAGCTTTATCAAAGAGGAAAGTCTTAAGTCTAGCCTTAAATGTGGAGACGGTGTCTGCCTCCCGGACCATAGCAGGAAGATGATTCCACAGGAGAGGAGCCTGATAGCTGAAGGCTCTGGCTCCTGATCTACTTTTGGAGACTTTAGGGACCACGAGTAACCCTGTGTTCTCAGAGCGCAGAGTTCTGGTGGGATAATATGGCACTATGAGCTCTCTAAGATATGATGGAGCTGGACCATTTAGAGCTTTATAAGTTAACAGTAGGATTTTAAATTCAATTCTGGATTTTACAGGGAGCCAGTGCAGAGAAGCCAAAACAGGAGAAATATGATCTCGTTTCTTAGTTCCTGTTAGTACACGTGCTGCTGCATTCTGAATTAGCTGAAGAGTTTTTAATGATTTACTAGAGCTACCTGAGAATAGAGAGTTACAGTAATCCAGCCTCGAGGTAACAAAAGCGTGGACCAATTTTTCTGCATCTTTTTGGGTCAAGATAGGCCTAATTTTTGCAATATTACGCAGATGAAAAAATGCAGTCCGTGAGGTTTGTTTTAAATGAGAATTAAAAGACAAATCTTGGTCAAATGTTACCCCGAGGTTTCTTACGGTAGTGGTAGAGGCCAGAGCAATGCCATCGAGAGAAACTGTGTCATGTTTCATGGTCAACAGTGTCAAACGCCGCACTAAGATCTAATAAAACATGTACAGAGACGAGTCCTTTGTCTGAAGCAATCAGAAGGTCATTTGTAATTTTAACTAGTGCTGTCTCAGTGCTATGATGCACTCTAAATCCTGACTGTAATTCTTCAAATAAATTATTATCATGGAGAAAATCACACAGCTGGTCTGCGACTACTTTCTCAAGGATCTTTGAAAGAAAGGGAAGATTAGATATTTGTCTATAGTTGGCTAACACCTCTGGATCCAGGGTGGGCTTTTTTAGTAGAGGTTTAATTACAGCTACCTTAAAAGACTGTGGTACATAGCCTGTTAATAAGGATATATTGATCATATCTAATATATGGGTGTTAACTAAAGGTAAGACCTCCTTGAGTAGCCTAGTTGGGATGGGGTCTAAGAGACACGTTGATGATTTAGATGAAGAAATCACTGCGGTCAATTCTTGAAGGGAAATTGGGGAGAAGCAATCTAAATATATATTAGGTCTTACAGCTGTGTTTGAGGTTAGATAGGTACTATCTGAGGACAGGAGGTCATGAATTTTGCCTCTAATAGCTAGAATTTTGTCATTAAAGAAGCTCATAAAATCATTACTGCTAAGGGCTAAAGGAATACAAGGCTCAATAGAGCTTTGACTCTCAGTCAGCCTGGCTACAGTGCTGAAAAGAAACCTGGGGTTATTTTTGTTTTCTTCTATTAAAGCTGAGTAATAGTTTTCTCTGGCATTGCGGAGGCCCCTCTTATAAGTTTTGAGACTGTCTGCCCAGATTACACGAGATTCTTCCAGTTTGGTTAATCGCCAATTCCTTTCAAACTTTTGCGATATTTGCTTTAATTTATGGGTTTCAGAGTTATACCAAGGAGCGAACTTTCTTTGTTTTGTTAACTTCTTTTTAAGAGGAGCTACAGAGTCAAGTGTTGTTCGCAGCGAGCTTACGGCGCTATCAACAAATGGATCAGTTCGGGAGAGGTTAAAGTCGGTACGGGAAACCTCTGTTACTGAAGGACTTGGTATTGAATTTAACGACGGAGTAATCATTTCCTTAAATTTTGCGACAGCATTGTCTGATAAACATCTGGTATAGTAACTGTTGCTAAGTGGCGTATAATCGAGTAAAGAGAAATCAAAAGTAATCAAATAATGATCCGATAGCGAGGGATTCTGTGGAAAGACTGTTAGGTTATCAATTTCAATTCTATATGTCAGAACTAGATCGAGGGTATGGTTAAAACAGTGAGTGGGCTCATGAACACCCTGACTGAAGCCAATGGAGTCTAGTAATGTGATAAACGCGGTAGCCAGGGAGTCATTATCAACGTCGACATGAATGTTAAAATCGCCTACAATAATAACTTTATCTGATTTTAGAACTAGACTGGATAAAAACTCTGAGAATTCAGATATAAATTCAGAATACGGGCCAGGAGCACGGTACACAATAACAAATAAAAGTGGCTGCGAGGTTTTCCAGGTCGGATGTGAAAGACTAAGAACGAGGCTTTCAAAAGAATTATAATCTAGTTTTGGTTTAGGGCTGATTAACAGACTAGAGTTAAAAATGGCTGCAACTCCCCCTCCTCGTACGCTGCCTCGAGGGATGTGGGTATTATTATGACTGGGAGGAGTGGATTCATTTAGACTAACATATTCATCTTGACACAGCCAGGTTTCAGTGAGACTGAGTAAATCAATATGATTATCTGATATTAATTCGTTTACTAACACTGCTTTAGACGAAAGAGACCTGATATTTAACAGTCCGCATTTAATTCTCCTGTTTTGTCTTTCTGTCACAGAAGAGGTTTTAATTTTATGAGGTTGTTTTGCACAACTCCTCTTTGTTTAATTTTAGATTTAAATAATTTAGGTGGTCGGGGGACAGACACCGTTGGTATAAAACTATGGAAACTATGGCTGGGTAAGTGAACTAGAAGCTCAGAGAGGCGTATAGGACTGCAGCTCTCTGTCCTGGTCTCAACTCTGGGTTGTCAGAGATTTAATTTGCTAATAAAATTTTCCAGGTTTCTAGAAATGAGAGCAGCTCCATCCAAAGTGGGATGAATGCCGTCTCTCCTAATGAGAGCAGGTTTTCCCCAGAAAGTTTGCCAATTATTAACGAAACCCACATCGTTTGCTGGACACCACCTGGACAGCCAGAGATTAAATGATGACTTGCGGCTAAACATGTCATCAGAGGTCAGATTTGGGAGGGGTCCAGAGAAAACTACGGAGTCCGACATCGTTTTTGCATATTCAAACACCGAGGCAATATTAATTTTAGTGACCTCCGATTGGCTTAACCGGGTGTCATTGCCGCCGACGTGAATAACAATCCTACTGAATCTACGTTTAGCTTTAGCCAGCAGTTTTAAATTTGATTCGATGTCGCCCGCTCTGGCCCCAGGGATGCATTTGACTATGGCCGCTGGTGTTGCTAACTTCACGTTCCGCAAAATAGAGCTGCCAATAACCAGAGTTTTGTCCTCAGCGGGTGTGTTGCTGAGTGGGGAAAAGCGGTTGGAGATGTGAACAGGCTGGTGGTGAGCCGTGGGCTTTGGCTTGGAGCTGCGCTTCTGGCGCACACTTATCCAACGTCCCGGCTGAACGGGAGTTACCAGAGGACCGCTAGCAGGAGCTAAGGCTATGCTATGTGGCTCCGCACCGGCTACAGGGGACTGGCTAACTACCGCAGCTACTGAGTGGTTTTCCATGGTGCGGAGCCGTGCTTCTAATTCACTAAGCCTCTCCTCCAACGCAGCAAATAAGCTACACTTGTTACAATTAGCACTGTCACTAAAGGAGGTAGAGGCATAACTGAACATGTGGCACACCGGGCAAGAGAGAGCAGAGGGAGAAGCCATCGCTAGCAGAAAAGCTAATGTAGCTACCAAGGCTAGTAACGTGCAAACAACAGCTAAGAGATTAGCGAGAAAGTCGTAGAAAGGAGGAGAGCTATGAGTGCTTAAACAGAACTAGTGTGGGTTAAGACTTGGAGTAGACGATTTAAGCAACTGAAGTGAGAAAGCAGAAAGCTGGCTAGTAGAATTCACCAGAGCATTACAGAGACGCTGTCACAGAAACACCTGAAATGACACAACTTGCTTACCGCAATACGTCAGCATGTCAATACGTCTGATCCTTAAAAACTCTCCAGCTAATTCAGAATGCAGCAGCACGTGTACTAACAGGAACTAAGAAACGAGATCATATTTCTCTTGTTTTAGCTTCTCTGCACTGGCTCCCTGTAAAATCCAGTATTGAATTTAAAATCCTACTGTTAACTTATAAAGCTCTAAATGGTCAAGCTCCGTCATATCTTAGAGAGCTCATAGTGCCATATTATCCCACCAGAACTCTGCGCTCTGAGAACGCAGGGTTACTCGTGGTCCCTAAAGTCTCCAAAAGTAGCTCAGGAGCCAGAGCCTTCAACTATCAGGCTCCTCTCCTGTGGAATCATCTTCCTGTTGCGGTCCGGGAGGCAGACACCGTCTCCACATTTAAGGCTAGACTTAAGACTTTCCTCTTTGATAAAGCTTATAGTTAGGACTGGCTCAGGCTTGCCTTGTACCAGCCCCTAGTTAGGCTGACTTAGGCCTAGTCTGCCGGAGGACCCCCTATAATACACCGGGCACCTTCTCTCCTGTCTCGTGTCCTGTCACTGCATCTTGCTAACTCGGCCATTCTGGATGTCACTAACTCGGCTTCTTCTCCGGAGCCTTTGTGCTCCACTGTCTCTCAGGTTAACTCGTATTGCAGTGGTGCCTGGATAGTGTGACGTGTGTGGTTGTGCTGCTGCTGTGGTCCTGCCAGATGCCTCCTGCTGCTGTTATCATTAGTCATAATTCTACTGTCATTATACACATATGATTATTGTCACACATGTATACTATCAGATATTAATATATTATTATTAATTATAATATTATTACTTTCATGAATGTTGTTGTAAGCTACTGTCATTACCGTCTGTCCTGCATCTCTCTCTGTCTCTGTCTCTCTCTGTGTCTCTCTCTCTCTCTCTCTCTGTCTTTCTGTCTCATTGAGTCATATGGATTACTGTTAATTTATCATGTTGATCTGTTCTGTACAACATCTATTGCACGTCTGTCTGTCCTGGAAGAGGGATTGGTCCTCAGTTGCTCTTCCTGAGGTTTCTACCGTTTTTTTCCCCGTTAAAGAGTTTTTTTGGTGAGTTTTTCCTGATCCACTGTGAGGGTCCAATGGACAGAGGGATGTCGTATGCTGTAAAGCCTTTGTGAGGCAAATTGAGATTTGTGATATTGGGCTTTATAAATAAAATTTATTGATTGATTGATTGAATTGAATATGGTATCTAACCAGCTGAGTGACCAACCTCTCATCTAGGATGATGATGATTCTAAGGTAGAAGTGTCCATGATGCCGGTGAGGCAGCCACACACCGTGTTCCGGAGGGACAGTTTGCCACAGCCCTTGGAGGGCGAGCACCTCGCAGCTCCGACCGACAATGTACAGTCACAAGGCTACTGGCGACAAGCTGCTAACACAGTAGCTTTGGCTACAGCGGGCTATAGTGTGTAAAAACAATTAGCTTAAGCCGATACTACGACCGTAGTATACCTGCAACAGCGAGAAGAAAAAAGGAACAGATCCTCTGACATCGGAAGATATAGCTTGTCCGGGGTCATCAGAGGGTCACAGGCGACTTTGTTGGTATAACTACTTGACCTGCACATGTGCAAGACGGAGTCATTGAGTGCTTATACACCGCCTCTGGTGGTCAGAAAGGATGAAATAGAACAGTATTTTGTCCTCTAAAGCTCCAGTCAGATTTTTACCAGCTGTCTTCTCTTTACCTCAGAATGAGTTGTGTATATTTACACAGGGAGCAGGTCTACAGAGGTTACTGTGTTTCTACGGGAGCCCAGAGCGGACAAACCAAAGACTGCTGTAGTTAACAAATCAGTCCGTGTCAGAGAGGAGGAGACGTCTAAGGAGAGGTCAGCTCCTGGTTAAAGCCTCCTAAACATCAGAGAGAAGAGACATCTGAGTGGTGAGCTCCTGGTTAAAGCCTCCTAAACATCAGAGAGGAGGAGATGTCTGAGAAGAACTCAGCTCCTGGTTTAATCCTCCTGAAGGAGTTGTGTTTTCAAACGTGAGAACGGTCTCAGAGTTCTGAACGCAGCATGAAGATGTTCAGTAAAGGGTCAGAAGTCAGGATGATTCAGGAAAGTTCTCTGAGCGATGAAGAGACAGAAACTGTGACCTCACTGGGGAGGTGTGGTCGACCCTGTTGTTAGGAGTGATGTGATTGGTTGTCAGAGACACGCCCCACTGTGAGGACCTCTGGTGGACACGAAGTGTCTCTTTCAAGTAATCACTGGGTGTTTGTCAAAGTCAAGGAGGATCGATGATGTAGTGTCTTTGAGAAACACTCACTGCTGATGTAGGTTGAGACAGACTCAACTAATTTCTGATGTGTTTCTACTGATCATATCAGTGATATCATCATTTTATCTCTGGTGTTACATCATTATTTTGTCAGGTGATAAATGTGCATCTCTCTGATGAGATCAGTCACAAACAACGATCTGTAGCGTTTCATTTCCTCACTGTCATCCAGTGTTTGGAGATTATTTCTTTGACCTCTTTGTTTTTCCAACCTTTTCTCCTTAAAGTCCTTCTCCTCCTCCTCCTGCTCCTCCTCCTCCTCTCTACTCCGACTGGTTTCACCTCAAGAGCTCTGTGTCTTTCCCTGAACCACGTCTTAACTTTAAGTCTGAATTTTAAGTTTTAACTTTGAGTCTCAAGTTTAAGTCTGAACTTTAAGTCTTAACTTTAAAGGACAACTTCGGTATTTTTCAACACATGTGTATGTGTGCGTATGATTCATGGGTACTACTCGTTCTAAAATTGGTTCAGTATTGAGGGAGCCGGATGCAGCCGACAGCCGTGAAACGAGCTAAAACAGTAAGAGGGGCAAATGCGTCCCGTATAAGTTTGTGCATTAAAAGTGCTTTTTTCGCCACTGACTGGTTCCAATCGCCAGTGCTATCTCTGTAAATAGCATACTAGCCTTTCGCTTACCTCTGGGTTGTGTGATGTCACAAGCTTTGCTCCACTGTGTCTGTAGCTCTCTCTACTCATGGGACAGCTGTTTTCTTGAGGAAGAGGTGTTTCGGGATTTGATGTCTTCTCTTCTTTAGCTGGCAGTAGTCATCTTGGGAGAAGTGAGCACTGCAGTCCCGATGGTCTGCAAGGCACAGTGTATGGACAGGAGTGTTAGCATCCATTTGTAGCACAACTAGCCACAACTTAAGCATCTCACCGTCCGACAAAGGCAGCCTATGAAAGCTGTACGGGGTGTTGCACGACATCCTGTTCTTGCGTTCGGGATAAAGGCCCGTTTATTTGAGCACTCCAAAAACTCCGGTAACTCCAGGGGGTAGCACGTAAAAGACTCCGTCCTTAGACTCTTCTAGCGTAACACACACACTTCATACGCACATACTCACTTACAGTACCCAGCGGGGCAGCCCTACCCCTCTCTGCTCCAACACTGACTGACAGCTGACTCCAGTTATAGCACTCATAGCACTGGCGATTTGAACCGGTCAGTGGCGAAAAATGCACTTTTAATGCGCAAACTTATACGGGACGCATTTGCCCCCTATGAATCATACGCACACATACACATGGGGAAATAGGGCCCAGGTTGAAAAATACCGAAGTTGTCCTTTAAGTCTTAACTTTGAGTCTGAACTTTAAGTCTGAGGTTTAAGTGTGAACTTTGAGTCTTAACTGTAAGTCTAAACTTTAAGTCTTAACTTAGTGTTATTTTTAATGCTAAACTCTAAGTCTTCAGATTTACTATAAGTCTGAAATTCATGTCTTATCTTTAAGTAATGACTTTGCATCTCAGCTTTAAGTCTAAACGTTAAGTCTAAACCTGAAGTTTAAACTTTAAGTGTTAACTTTGAGTCTTTATTCTAATTCTAAACTCTAAGTTTTAACTTTAAGTCTTAACTTTGAGGGGAAATTCTAAGAAAATTTAACAACTCTAAGAATTTCTTTTGTCACGATTAAGACTCTGATCAGGAAAGAGGATGAACACACATTAAGAAGATAATTCAGCTCCTGGTCATGAACACTTGAGGAATTGTAAGCAGGAGCCGTTTGAGTCTGTGATTCTCACCACTAGAAACCACTAAATCTGACACACTGGACCTTTAAAGTAAAACGCTGGGTCGCGATGCCTTGTAGAAAGAACGTAAAAAGAGGGGCATCCTGAATATTAAGTAGTCTGATTATCTGATTTATAATCACGTGACTTTATAAAATTCATATGTACATGTAGCAGGATGGAACTGTGATATCATCAGCCCTGCAGCTTTATTAGCTAACCAGCTACCAACCATTAGCATCCTTAGCTAACAACCATCAGCATAGTTAGCTACTAAGCATTTGCATCGTTACCTACTAACCATTAGCATCGTAAGCTACCAACCATTGGCATAGTTAGCTACTAATCATTGTGATCGTTACCTACCAACCATTAGCATCAGCAGTAAGCTCAAACTAAGATATTTTTGAATGTAGTGGTACAATAATCCTTTGTTTTTCAGCAGGTTGTCACCCCGTCTTTTTTATTTTTGTTTGAAGCCGCCAGTTGTTGTTGTTGTTGTTGTTGTTGTTGTTGTTTTAATTTAAATGAACCAATCAAAGTTTAGTGTTTTAAATGACTGTTGCAAGGGTAACCATGGCTCCAGCGTTCCGGCTGACAACTCGTCCAGCGGTATCGGAGAACATGTCACAGTTTACTGTGGACTTCAGCCCAGAGAGGGCTGAACTTCAACGACTTCACTTCCTGCCAGGTGAGTCATGTCTCCTCCTGGGTGAGGAGTGTCTGGACACATGTTCTCTGTACACATGTTCTCACTCTGTACACATGTACTCACTCTGTACATGTACTCTGTACACATGTACTCTGTACACATGTTGTCTGTACACATGTACTCTGTACACATGTTGTCTGTACACATGTACTCTGTACACATGTACTCTGTAAACATGTACTCTGTATACATGTACTCACTCTGTATATGTACTCTGTACACATGTACTCTGTACACATGTTCTCTGTACACATGTACTCTGTACACATGTTGTTTGTACACATGTTGTCTATACACATGTACTGTGTACACAACATTAGTACACAGATCGGAGTATTAGTACACAGATAACAGTATAAGTACACAGATCTCAGTATTAGTACACAGATCGTAACATTAGTATGTATTAGTACACAGATCTCAGTATAAGTACACAGATCACAGGATTAGTACTCAGATCGCAGTATTAGTACACAGATCTCAGTATTAGTACACAGATAACAGTAAAAGTACACAGATCGCAATATTTGTACACAGATCGCAGTGTAAATACACAGATCACAATATTAGTACACAGATCTCAGTATTAGTACACAGATCGCAACATTACTACACAGATCTCAGTATTAGTATACAGATCACAGAATTAGTACACAGATTTCAGTATTAGTACACCAATGTCAGTATTAGTACACAGATCTCAGTATTAGTACACAGATCGTAATATTAGTATGTATTAGTACACAGATCTCAGTATCAGTCCACAGATCTCAGTGTTAGTACACAGATAAGAGTAAAAGTACACAGATCGCAATATTTGTACACAGATCGCAGTGTAAATACACAGATCACAATATTAGTACACAGATCTCAGTATTAGTACACAGATCTCAGTATTAGTACGCAGATCGCAACATTAGTACACAGATCTCAGTAGTAGTACACAGATCACAGAATTAGTACACAGATCGCATTGTTAGTACACAAATCGCATTATTAGTACACAGATCTCAGTATTAGTACACAGATCGTAATATTAGTATGTATTAGTACACAGATCTCAGTATCAGTACACAGATCTCAGTATTAGTACACAGATAAGAGTAAAAGTACACAGATCGCAATATTTGTACACAGATCGCAGTGTAAATACACAGATCACAATATTAGTACACAGATCTCAGTATCAGTACACAGATCTCAGTATTAGTACGCAGATCGCAACATTAGTACACAGATCTCAGTATTAGTACACAGATCACAGAATTAGTACACAGATCGCATTATTAGTACACAAATCGCATTATTAGTACACAGATCTCAGTATTAGTACACAGATCTCAGTATCAGTACACAGATCTCAGTATAAGTACACAGTGTCTGTACATCTGAGCTGTGTATTTGTTTCAGTACCCAGAGCTCCAGAGATTGATGTCTCCAGCTGTGTCGTCCGTGACAACGCCATCGTGGTTGCCTGGCGTCCAGCTGGTGAGGGCGATGGCGATGTCAGTGGACAAATCGAATGCTATGAAGTGGAATACCGAAAAGCAAACCGTGACAGCTCATTGAGAGCCGCAGGAGAAGCATGCTGGGAAAAAGTCCTTGACATCAGAGAGACGCATGTCACCATCGCAGGTGAGAGGTCAGAGGTCACAGTTAGAGGTCAGAGGTTACAGTCAGAG
Organism: Epinephelus awoara; assembly: GCA_035609425.1. NCBI lineage: Eukaryota > Metazoa > Chordata > Actinopteri > Perciformes > Serranidae > Epinephelus > Epinephelus awoara. The sequence goes on along the minus strand of CM069312.1, from coordinate 15,288 downwards.
GTCATGTCTCACATCAGAGGTCACAGTTAGAGGTCAGAGGCCACAGACAGAGGTCAGAGGTCAGAGGTTACAGTCAAAGGTCATGTCTCACATCAGAGGTGACAGTTAGAGGTCAGCGGCCACAGACAGAGGTCAGAGGTTACAGTCAGAGGTCGTGTGTCAGGTCAGGTCAGAGGTCTTAGTCAGAGGTCAGAGGCCACAGATGGATGTCAGAGGTTAGTCAGAGGCCATGTCCAAGGTCAGAGGTCACAGTCAGAGGTCAGAGATCATGTCTCAGGTAAGAGTCCACAGACAGAGGTCATGGTTACAGTCATAGGTAATTTCTCAGGTAAGAGGTCACAGTCAGAGATCATGTCTCAGGTCAGAGGTCATGGCTGTTAAAATGAATTATAAAAACATTCTAAAGGAGTCGTGTCTCTGTTTCAGGTCTGAAGTTTGACTCGCGGTTTGTTGTTGTTCGAGTTCGAGCGAGAAACAAAGCAGCTGCTGGCGAGTTCTCTGAGCCGGTTACCATGGAAACCAGAGGTGATAACATGACTGAATAAGTGATGAGTTGTCAGTCTGTATGTCAACATGAAGAACTATTGGTCATATCAAACATGTACAGAAATCCTAATAAACTGGACACAGTCTGTTTCCACGGTAACGATATAGACAGAAATCGTGTCATCCGTGTGTCTCCAAAAATTATCAACTTTTCTCATGATTTGATTTTTATTATAACTTCTCCTTCTTCTTCTCCTTCGTCTCCATCTTCTCCTTCTCCTTCTTCTTCTCCTTCATCTCCGTCTTCTCCTTCATCTCCTTCACCTTCTTCCTCTCTTTCTCCTTCTTCTCCTCCTCCTCCTCCTTCATCTCCTCCTCCGTGTCCTTCTCTCTTTTCTTCTTCTTCTCGTCCTTCATCTCCGTCTTCTCTTTCGTCTCCTTCTCCTACTTCTCCTTCTCCTTCATCTCCTCCTCCTTCGTCTCCTTCTTCTCCTTCTTTTTCTTCTTCTCCTCCTTCTTCTCGTCCTTCATCTCCGTCTTCTCCTTTGTCTCCTTCTCCTCCTTCTCCTTCATGTCCGTCTTCTACTTCGTCTCCTTCTTCTCCTTCTTTTTCTCCTTCTCCTACGTCTCCTTCTTCTCCTCCTTCTTCTCCTTCTCTTTCTCCTTCTTCTCCTTCTTCTCGTCCTTCATCTCCTTCTTCCTCTCCTTCTCCTTCTTCTCCTTCTTCTTTTCCGTCTTCTCCTTCGTCTTTGTCTTCTTCTCGTTGTCCTGCTTCTTCTCCTTCTTCCCCTTCTTCCTCTTCTTTTTTTCCCTCTTCTCCGTCTTCTGCAGCATATAACTTTGGTTTTGATGCAGCGACGGCTCACGCTGAGCTGAAGGTTCAGGGTGACACTGTGACTTGGGAACCACAGGGGGTCAAAGGTCATGACCCTCGACTCAGAGGAAAAGAGAATAAAAGCAGGTGAGGCGATGATACGTCGCAGACAGACACGCACGCACGCACGCACGCACGCACGCACGCACGCACGCACGCACGCACGCACACACACACACACACATAGACAGATACAGACAGACAGACAGACAGACATACACACACACACACACACACACAGTCAGTCAGACAGACAGACAGACAGACAGACAGACAGATACAGACAGTCATGCAGACAGACAGATACAGACACACACACACACACACACACTCAGTCAGTCAGTCAGTCAGTCAGTCAGTCAGTCAGACAGACAGACAGACAGACAGACACACAGACAGAAAGACATACAGTCAGACAGACAGTCAGACAGACAAGAGTTTTTTGTTTAAGTCTCATACAGTTGAAGCTGATCAAGAATCAATAATGTGAAAATATTCCTGCAAAGTTTAAAGAACCAAAGATTCAGTTTTATAACGTCAGTCAGACATTTATTAAAAACCTTAACATAAATCAGAAACTCGGAACCACATCAGGGATTAACCTGTCATTAGTCATTCATTCAATATTCATTCATTCATTAACCCTATGGGCCAAAATGACGCATAGTGCGTCCAAATTCACACCTGTTCTTCTCTGTGGATCATCATATACATCGAGGGTGACACATGCCCCCCCCATCAATGCCCAAAATGTCCCCCCAATATATAACTGAAACTGAAAAATAAATATTATCTTGGAGGACATCATTGCACTTGGTTGACTATTTTTCTATGATCTTAGATGTAAATAATGTATGTTTCTTTCAGATAAAACACATTTTTGACTTGTGAATGAGTCAATGGAATTTCTTGCAATAATGAAAAAATACTGGCAATTATGCCCGCCTGGCACAAACCATATGTTTTGGACAACCGTGCAGTGATAGAATGTCCTACCATCATGGTTCTTACATTACCAGATTCAAGAGAGTCTCCCCTCTTCATATATGGCAGAATATGTCAACTTCCAACTTGCTATGGTGAGATATATGTAAAAATGTAAGAATTTAGGCACACAGATTTGTTTTTTTCATTGATATAAAAATTAATATAAAATACAGGCACATAGAAGGATGTGGAATGATGGCAAATCTGGTTAGCCCAGATTGTCCTGAGAAAAAAAAGATATAGCATGTGTATGAAGCTTTTATAATGAGTATGATATGAGCTTAAAAGTAAAGGCAGTAAAAAAAACCCCAAAAGGCCTAGGGCCCATAGGGTTAATGATTGAGGGCACCTAAGGTGACATAAGGTCATTAATGAATGAATGAATTAATCAGTCAGCAGCATTGGTGTGGTATCTGTGGTACAGGTGCTCTCCGGGTGCAGTGATGCAGAATCCGTGATGATGGTCATTTCATACCATGGAAACAGAATAACTTTGGCTCCATGCACAACCGAGCAACTTAAACCTGAATGAACGGAGGGCTGTGGAAAACACTGTTTCCAGGTGTCTTCATACATGTTGTAGTTATCATGGTTTTTATTTTAGACCTATGTTCATACAGGAAACAGTCTCCTGCGGCTGTTACAGGGAAATACACCAGAAATGATGATGTAACTCTGGCGTGTGCACAGCATGTAAGGAAAGACGATGTGACGAAGGAGACAACAGACACCCTAACTTCATGTTGCTCAAAGAATTGTTGTACTTGTGTTTTTAGGTCATGGGCCATTGAGAGTATCGAATATAAACAGGATCATGTAAACAGTGACTATCCGTTTTTAAAGGGTTAAATTTTCTGTCTGTCATTGCCTCCAACTTTCAGACTGGTTGTTGGTTTGTTTTAATCTGAAGCTGTGTATTTGATTTTTTGTCCTTCCACAGTCTCTGTCCTCTGCAACACACTCAGGTAGCAACCATCATCGCTGACTGGTTGCCTAGCAACCACTATGTCACCAATCACTTTCTTCATCCATCATTTCTTGCTTCATGTAGCCAATCACATCACGATCATCATCATCGGCCTGCAGAGCCGCAGATTTAGACGCCCACATGTGTGAGCTTTAGAGGGCGGGGCATTTGTCAATCATTTTAATTTGTGCTGTCAGAGACTCACAAATATATCATTTTTTAATTCAGCCAATCGCCTCACAGTAGTCAAAGTAGTCAACATTTCGGCTAGCTAGCTAGCTATGCTTATGCTAGCTATGCTAGCACTAGCTATAGCTTGTGTGTCATGTCCTGATCATCACAGAAAGTTTCACCACTGCTCATTCTAGAAAGAATCGAACGTGTTCTATGTTCAGATCGTCAAATGGACGATGGGTCGTAGATGTTTGTTTCTGGCGGTCACTGGTCAGCCATAGCTAAAGTAGCTAGTAGGATAACGCAGCTAGCGGGCTAATGTTAGTATGTCTGATCGCAGAGGGGGGCCAATCAAATTGCCAATCTAAACTCAGACAGGTTTTCTTGTGTTGAGCTTTTTAAAATGAGCGGTGGTGAAATTATGATACTCTGTTCTGATCGAGGAGTTAAAAATGAAGCAGTACAACAGAATTAGTTAGCGAAGTTAGTTAAAAGTTGTGTGATGATGATTTGTTGAGGGTTGATGTTGGTCCAGAGGAACAACAGAAAAAAATGACGAAGTCCATGGGAACAGTAAATCCAGGGGTGTAGCACAGCTATCGAGCTACTGTGCTAGCTAGTGGAAGCTGTTTTGTTTTTTTTCCAACACAAGGTGAACGTTATGTTAGAATAATGATGTCAAACATTAATTTACAGATCTCCGTCCGTACAACATAAACTGTACATGTAAAACTTTGGCTCGGCAGCTCTGAAGGTCGATGCTTTTCCACTGACATCAGTGCTGACATCACATCAGTGTTCATTTTACAGTTTTCAATAAAATCTGTTTTTGAATTCTATCATTCTTTTTGATGTTGCTAAAACCGTTTTGTTTCTGTCGTGTTTTCAAACAGGTTATGTTAAAGTGTGAAAAAAATATAAAAGTGAATTAAATTTATTTTAATTTGTTTTTTAAGAAAAACTTTTCATGAAGTGAATGTGTGTCGACTGTACTACATTTTTTGGAAATTGTGACGTGTAGACTGGTATATTTAGTATATTTAGTTCAATGTTACAATTATTTTTTAAATCAGTTTAAATTTTGATTTACTCATTTTATGTAATTTTTCTCTGCTGCATCATCGCTTCAGCACGACCTCATTGGTTGTTTCACTTTGTTGTTTTTCCACTTTTATTTTTAAGAGCTTCGACATGTTTTAAAATGTTATGTTTTCATTTTATCAGCAGTAGAAGTGCCACGCCTTCGCCCAGTAAGACGGCTGGTGGTCGAGCAGGACGTGAACGTTTTGCTGGAGAGTCGTACACAGTGTTGGGTACTCAGACACGAACACCTCACAATGATGCTACAGCTAATGCTAATGCTAAGAATGAATTAATCTTTACATGTTTTATAGTTTGTACTATTTTCTAATTAAAATGATTAATATAACATCAAAAACAGGAAACTGTTTTTATCCATCTGCAGTTAATCTGACAAACTACTGGAACAATCAGCCTCATGTGTTGTATGAGTTTATGTGCAAGGACCTCAAGGACTCGTCTCATCTCGTCTCGCCATCCTCCGCTTATTCAGGTCCGGGTCACGGGGGCAGCAGCCTTAGCAAAGAAGCCCAGACAATCCTCTCCCCAGCCACTTTTGTTAGCTCTTCCGCGGGAACCCTGAGGTGTTCCCAGGCCAGCCGGGCGATGTCCAGCGTATCCTGGGGCGGCCCCAAGGTCTCCTCCTGGTTGGACATGCTCAAAACACCTCCCAAGGGAGGCGTCTGGAAGGCATCCTTACGAGATGCCCGAACCACCTTAACTGGCTGCTCTTGATGTGGAGGAGCAGCGGTTCTACTCCGAGTGCCTCTCGGATGTCTGAGCTCCTCCCCCTACCTCTAAGACTGAGCCTAGCCACACTTGGCTGCGAACTGCCCCAGCAAGAGCCGGAGGTCACTGTTCGATGGTGCTAGGAGGACCATGTTATCTGCAAAAAGCAGGGTCCTCCCGTCACAGAACCTGACACCCTCCACCACTCAGTTGCACCTAGAAATTCTGTCCATAAAAGTTATGAACAGAACCGGTGACAAAGGGCAGTCCTGGCGGAGTCCAACCCTCACCGGGAACAGGTCCGACTTACTGCCGGCCACGCGAACCAGACTCATGGTCCTTTGGTACAGGGACTGGATGGCTGTTAGCAAAGGGCCACCACCCCCATACTCCTGGAACACCCCCCCCACAAGATGCCGTTACATACACACCATTTGGGTTCAGATCGGGCAGGCCATTCCTCCCAATCACGCCCCTCCAGGTCCCGCTGTCATTGCCCAGGTGAGTGTTGAAGTCCCCCAGCAGAACAATGGAGCCCCCGGTTGGGGAATTGTCCAGCACCTGTCCAAGGAAATGCAAAAAGGGCGGGTACTCTGAACTGCTGTTCGGCGCATAAGTGCAGACAACACTCAGGACCTGTTCCCTGACCCCAAGGTGCAGGGAAGCAACTGTTTTGTCTACTGGGGTGAACCTCAGCATACAGGCAGAGAGTCTGGGGGTTATCAGAAAACCCACCCTGGCCCTTTGCCTCTCACCCAGAGCAACTCAAGCAAAGGAAAGAGTCCAACCCCTCTCAAGGACTTGGGTTGCAGAGCTTGAACTATGTGTTGAGGTGAGGCCAACTATATCTAGATGGTATCGCTCAACCTCTTCCACAAGCTCCTGCTCCTTCCCTGTCAGAGAGGTGACATTCCATGTCCCAAGAGCCAGTTTCCCTGCCTCGGTCTACTGCCCGATCCACACTGCACCGAACCCCTCTCAAGGACGTTAGTTTAAAAACCTGTTTCATTCCATCAGTGACTCGAAGTTTTCCAGAAATTGTCTTGGATTAAAACAAAGAGTACTGTTTGTTTGGTGAAGGACATGTTTTGTTCTTCCTAATGGCTTAAAAAAGCATTTTATTTTGAATGGAGCATCTGCAGGTAAATTTCATATCCAAAATGTTTCAAAGAAAATCTGTGTTCAAAACCCAAAATTGCATGTCATGTATTCATAATAAAAATCAGCAAAAAGTTTTAAAGAAAACAAAATATCAACAATTTTTTTTAAAGAAAAGCACGTTTAAAAAAAGAGGACAAAATGAGCTGAGAAAAAAACAAAACAAAAACACACTAAATATTGTTAATGAAAAATTTGAGTTAAAATTTGCATGCCTTTCCCCTAAACCAAAATGAAAAACCTAAACATGTTTTCTGTTTTAAATATTTTAGTATTTAATTCAAAACTCTTAAAACTTTTTTTTATATATTTAATATTTTTCCTCAGAGTTTATGAAATCAATTTTTTCTACTTTAAAAAAAAAATCCTGTCCTGTGTGGTGTTCTTCTGTCTCCCAGGTGATCAGGAGATGACCGGTGGGTGTCACTATTGGGAGCTCCGCCCCCTCACAGATTGGAAATCGTTCAGTGTGGGTGTGGCCTACCGGGCCAGCCTTGGCCGTTTTGACCAATTAGGGAAAAGTGCTGGATCATGGTGTCTCTATGCCAGTCAATGGCTGCAGAGCTCAGTTGCTGCAAAGCACAACAACCGAGCAAAGGCTCTTGATTGGCCGCTGCCTCAGAGAATTGGAATTTACTGTAACTATGACAATGGTACAAAAAAAAGTTTTTTAGTTTTTGTTGTTTTGTCTTAGGGTTAGGGTAAGACTTTTGTGTTCAATATTTTAACATTTTAAGTTTCATGTGATGTGTTTTTGTTTTAGGTGACTTATCCTTCGTTGATGTGGATCGTCTTTGTCTTCTTCACTCCTTCAAAACAAAGTTCAGCCAGCCACTTGTCCCTGCCTTCACCGTCAGTGCTACACCAGTGTTACAGCAGTACTACACCAGCACTACACCAGTGCTACAATAGTGCTACACTAGTGCTACACCATGCAGCAGTAAAACTGTGATACTTCAGCATATGTGCAGTATTTGTATCAGAGTACTAACAGTAATAAAACTGTGTTGCAGGTTTGGTGCGGTGGTATTGTCGTAACAACTGGCCTACAGGTGCCGAGCTTCATGGGTAATTTCTTGTCAACCAGTCGGAGCCTCAGTAACCTGACGCAGTAGGTCGACGTCTTCCAATCATCTGTTTTCATTTTGTTTTTGTTATATATTGTTTTTATGATATATTTTATTTATTAATTTAATAATGAATAATTTCAAACAGAAATTCATTATGAATTGAAAATATAAAATAAATGTTATCATAGTTAATTAAATGTACTCTACTGATTATAGTTTGAGTTTGAGTGCTGTTATTTTGAAGATGTACTGAAGTTGTCTGT